>CM075816.1:40610096-40671737 GCA_037975025.1 Excoecaria agallocha
CTATGTTAGTGAGGAATCTCTTCATAGCGGTTGTGCAAGTATCCTTAGACTTGAGATCACCAAAAGTCAATTTCGGGAAAATTGAGAAATTAATTAAAAAGAATAAGTGATAAAGGTATTTAAAGTAAATTATGAGTATATTAAGAATAAATCATAGATTTATATAATTGAAGGAAATTACAAGGATTTAATGTGTGACTTTCTATTTAGTGAGGAAAGAAATAAAATCAAATAAGAAAAATATATAACAAAGATAAAGAAAAGTAATGAAAGTCGAAGGAATTAAAATGAATAATTAATATAATTTATTGACAATGAGTAGTGAACCCATGGGGCCTAACTGAAATGTTACATCCGACTAAAGATTTTATACATATTTTTGTGCTAAAGAATTAAGTATAAGAGAAAATAAAGACAAGAAAGTAAATCCATAATTTAATTAAGTAAAATATGATGAAATAAAGGATCTGATTATTAAACTGTAATTTGATATTAGAATAGGTAATAAACTTAGACAAGAAAGAGTAAAAAGAAAATTTGAATAAATTGTTATAAATGATGGATAAAATTGTAGTATGGTCAAAGAAAGAAAAATAAAATATGAAGTTGTGGAATAGACTAATGAATAGAATTAAGGAACAAATTAAAAGAAAATAATAGTTTCAAGGCGAGAAATATTCAAAGAGAAACGAAGGATAAATTAGCAGTTTTGAGAAAATAATTAACGAAATATTGATTTAGCTAGAAAGGAAAATTTAAATTGTAAGTCGAACAAAAATAAGTACCTAATTGAAAGTATAAGAGGAAAAGAGAAACTAATAGGAGAATGAAGTATGCCAAAGTATGAATTAGCGAATGAGAAAAGAAGATTAGAAAGAGAACAAAAATGGAATGTTCCAACTAATGAACTTTGACTAGTAAAAATTTACTATATAAATTATAGTGAACCAAAATAGAAATTCCAAATAAAGTAACAAAAGAAGGTCAATCTAAACTAAGAGGTAGACAAGGACCAATAAATAATAATGGAAATTATAGGCATAAAGTTAGTCAAATGAATATACTTGTTTAATATAATAAAGATAATAAAAAATTGAAAATAAAAAGTTAATCGAATGAAATTTTGAGTAGTTGTATCCACCACTAAGCACATAGTTGCTTACGTCCGGTTGTTGACTACGCGAAGGAACAGAAGATTTCGGAATATGAAGAAGAAATTTTGAATGACATGTATATAAAGATGGTGGGATTGCATAAACTGAGGTAGAATGATTTTATAATTAATGTCTGGTATTTTATATTTATAGCTATTATTGTATTAGTCAATGATTTTTTATTAATAGATATATGTGTATATTTGATTATTATCTCTGTATATGTATGGATATATGGATAAGAGTAGGGTGTTACAGATAACTCAAAATAACATTCAACCATCTATTCAAAACATTGAACATCAATCAAATATTAATCAAAGATATAATTTAGCATAGGAATTAAGAAATATCATACTTGTATTAAAATTCAGGTCAATTAAGAGTTATTAAAATAAAAGAATAAGGGTTCAAGTTTCCCTCAACAAAAGTAAAAAATTACTCATTGTTCATGATCAAAACGAATGAAAAAATAAAATAATTAAACCCTATACTTATCAAGCTTCAAACTTGATCTTGGAATCTCTAGGAACAGTAGAGAAAAAAACTTGAAAACCCTAAGAGAACAAAGCTCTTGAAGTTTGAAAGAACAAAACTAGGTTTAATCTAAGATGATAAACTCTCTACATGTAAATTCCAACTAAAACATATTTAAATACCCTAATTTTCAGAAATCCAACCACCACCCATTTAAAAAGAGTAGAAAAGCTTCCCTTATTGTAACTTCTACTAAGGAACCTGGTGGAGATGGTTGTGTGTCTCTTCCGGGTTGATTGGAATCCACTAAGAGAATGAGTAACTCGATGGGGATGACTGGGTATCCCTACTGTGCTCTTTAATTCTTGGAGACAAACACAAAGAACTCGGTTGGGATGAATTTTGGTCCCTATTGAGTTGATTTCTTTTGGATGGAGAGCAATAGGTAGCTTGGTAGGGATTAAATTTGTCCCTATTGAGTTGTTTGCTTCTAGACTAAATGAAAATTGCATTAAGTAACCCAATAGGAAGCTCCCTCATCCCTGTTGGGTTGATTTGGTTCTTTTTAAACAGAAAAAACTGTAAAAAATACACAAAATCAAACTTAAGCACTTCCAAATCAAAACACTAACACTTTAACATAAAATCAAGCAGTTTAACATTAAAAACTACTAAATAAACCTAAAAATAAATTGAAAATATAGTAGCAATTCAAAGTTATCAAATACCCCACACTTAGCTGTTGCTTGCCCTCGAGCAAATTTGAAAAAACTAAATTTCCAAAATAATGAAATTCCAAACTAAGAATTATGCAATTCAAAATAATGATCAATAATTAATAGAAGCACTCAATGACATCCCAACTAAATTATATTAAAATAAGAAAATATAAGTAAGTTTTCATATGTGTGCACAAGACCAAAATGTTTTGAGCCTTTCTTTAAACCAAAATACTAGTGCCATCTAGTAACCAAGTTACAAAATAAATATAAATCAAAATGTAAACACAGGTTTGCACTTAAAACACTAAAAACACCATAGTCCTCTCCTTTAGCACCAGAATCCTAAGGTTATCTCCGCTAAACAACTCAAAACAAAATAAAATCATTAAGACTTCATTAAGGTTATAATGTGGTCATGGTGAAGGCTAATCAAATAATGGTCAAAGGTAAACCAGAAGAACAACAACCTTTTAATTGTACAGACCGACATTTCCTATAATTCAACTTTACCCACACTAATGCTACCCAAATCAATAATTTTTAATTTCATAGGAATGCAATAAATCATAGCAATAAAAGAAAGCCTACTTTAAATTTCCTCTGATTTTTACAAACTCGACCAAATTTGAGTTAAAAACCTTTCTTTCATTCTGGCAAATATCCCACACTTAAAAATTTGCTATAAAATGCTAACTTATTGATTCAACTCTTTTTCTTTTTCTCTTTCTTCTTTGTTTCCGTTTTTTCAAGAAATAACAAACTTGCCAGCTTTATTTTTTATAATTTCTAAACAACAAGGTATTCACAAATTCAATTGCATTCCTGACTTGAAACCATCCTTTAATAACATCCTAAACAACCTCTTTTTTAAACTGCACTCTCTTAAGTACCTATGATCATTAATCCATCCCAATCCTAGAGTGGTACATTCTTAAAAGAGGAGATAAAGGCTTTTAGGTTATAGGGTATACATATGTGTGTAATAAGGATATTAATCATGGCACACCTTAAGCATGTCTCATTAGGCTCAAAAGGGCTAATAAATGATCAATTAGATAAAAGGTAGGTACACAATATCAATCTTGCTAAATAAGAGAAATTTGCCTAAATCATGCTCTAAATTGTTCAAGTTGTTTCAATCCTTCGAAGGGTGATGAGGAAGGTTCTAGCACTCTTAAATTATTAACTTAACTACCTTCATGCACTAGTTTGTCTTTTATTTCAAAAATTGGTCTTAGTGTTCAAATTTATGGAAACTAACAAATATTTTTCAAGTTGAATCCTAACTTAATTAGAATTTGATTGAGTAACATAACTGTCCTACTGCTAATCAAGATTATGAACACTATAAAATTCTAAGTTAAAGTTTAAAAAGCTCACTTTCGAGAATAAACTAAGGCAAACTAAACTAAATACAAACTATGAGATGGCTGAACTATACTATGTTATCAGCACAATTATAAATTAGCTACATAAACTAAAATCAACATAAAAAAATTAAAAACACCAGAATAAAATAAAAGAACATTACTACTTAACAATGGAAAATATGAAGTTAACTTAGATAAGGTAATACAGTTAGCTACACATAAAAGCAACTAAAATGAAAAATAAGACCATAAAATAAAATGTAAAACATAAAAAGAAAAACATAAAACAATTCATGAATAGAAAGGGGTTGAGATTTTTGAACACTTTCTGAATCTAAAAGTAAAATCAAGCTTAAATAAGCTCTACCCTCCTCTAAAATTCCTTATTGTCCCCAGTGTAAGGGTAGCATAAAAATCACAGTCACTGTGGTGGTAGAGAAGGTGGTAGTGGTGGCAGTGGTGGAAAGCGCTCCCAAAAGTGATGGAAGAAGTGGTCTTGATATAGTCGCATGGCATCCAAACTATGTTGCAGCTTGTTTAACTATCTTGCTTAAAGGTCCAATCAAGCATTCACTATAATCATAAAATCCACCATCAGCGGGGTGGGGTGTACCTCAGGTTTGATAATAGTAGCATCTTCTTCCTCATCAGTGGTAGCATCCTCCTCTTCCTCCTTAGAATCCCCATCCTTCTTATTTGCTTGAGTAGGTCTAGGCAGTCGCTCACAACCAATAATGATTAAGTTGAGATATTTTGCTCTATCAATCCAATGTCAGCAAGGCTCACCCCACAAGATTTTTTTTTTAAGCATTTTATAGTCTATATAGATTAGCACACCAAAAGACCATCCCAAATCAAGATGTTGGACTACCTTTGCCAACACTATCACCATGCCCCCCAAATAAATATTCTTTACAAAATAAGGTTTTTGTTTCAAATCCTTGATCTTTCTCTATAAAAGATAAGCACCATTCAATCTAACTCATTCAATGATACACCGAAGAATTAAAAATTCCCCTTCATTGACACCCCCAAGGCCTCTGGTGTGCCTAAAAAATGCCAAAGATAAAAATCTATAAAGGACTTGTAATGCATGATTCTTGAGGCGATGAGTCATTAGCCAAAAATCTATAAAGTACTCGCAATGCATGATTATTGAGGTGATGAGACTTTGTGTTCTTATCCATAAAGTTGGTGAGCTATATTTCATCTCTAATCATCTCCAAATTCTACCTTAGGATTTAATTTGGTAAGCCCCGACCACCATCTATAGGAAAACCAAGGTGCTTAGTGAAGTCCTTAAACGTCAATATATATTTCTTCCTCCCCAACTAAAAATGGGCAATTCCATCCTCATCTTTAAAGTCATAACTAAAGGTGGTTAAGAAGTCCCGAGTTATTGTTGAATGCACTTTCGCTCTTTTCTTGACAAACTTAGTCTAGCCAATATTTTCAATCAGCTGATTCACCTCTGCCCATAAATTTTTAGTGTTTAAATCAAGTTAGAATTTCTTCAAATACATAGGCTTCACATACTAAACCCCTACAAAAATGCTCATATAACGTAGCATGCTCATCATACATATATGGGAGAAGATGAACCCTTGAGGAACTTAAAGCACCATTAGTGTATGTGCACTTCGGAACCGCTGCATAAATCCAAAATAACAATTAAGTGCTAGTATAAAGTTGAAACGAAATAAGCAAAATGCAGCACCTAAGTCAAATTCATTTCATGTAGCATCAAGGGAAAATGAAACATAGATTGAAGGCACAAAATAACTATGTAAACAAAGTGCACAAGTTAAGAACAAGCACGAAAAACACCTTGAGAAAAAGAAGTCACTTTATATTTCAACAAATGTAACCAAGATCAAAACTTCTTATAATATGGCAACTCAATTCAAGCATCCAACATGCAATAAAGCACAAATTCAAAGGGAAAATTTGAAAATGTGTAGTACTAGCCGAAGAGAGAAGCCAACACAAATCAAAAATGCCCAAATGCAAATTACACATAAACAAAAAATTGAACAATTGCTAACAAGTTTGCGAAGGTAAGGATTAGAATCTAAGAGCAATGGGTGTTGGTTTGGTGAAATAAAATGGAGTATCAGAACTTGAGTTATTTATTGTGGCACAAAAACAAACAAGCTAAATCAAGACTAATGCAATCCATTAACATGCCAAAAGTGAAAGATAACCAAGTTCAAATGACATAAACTCCCCAATTATGAAATGGAAACACATAAACACATGCATTTCTAGCACAAACATAAACCAAAACAAGCCCTAGAAATCGTATGCTAGAGAGAAAAAACAAGAAGAATAAATCCTAATCTAATAATTTAAAGCAAGGATAAAAACAACAAATATGCACTTAGAATTAAAATGAGGGAAAGAAACTTACTTAGGTATCGTGGATTTACTGAAGAGAAGAAGAAGAGTGGGAGAATGAGAGAAAACAGAGTGGCAAAAAGACAAAAAAAATGAGAGGAAGTTAAATAACCCAAAGGAAAGGCAAGGGCACTCTGTGGGGATGTATGGAGACTCGGTGGGAAGGATACGATTCTGCTTTATATCTCTTAAAGGACTCGGTGGGGATGGTTTTTATCCCCACCAAGTTTTAAGATTATGTATTAAAGCCTAAGAGGACCGATGGGGATGATAAGCAACCCTGCCGAGATGATTTTCCCAAAACAAAAATATTGTTGTCTTTCTTCAAAAATCACCCTATTTTCTAAATTAAACTTATTTCCCCCATTTTAACTCCCTTAAACCCAATTAAATCCTTTAATCTAATTTAGAATAAAATTCCAAATCAATTAAAATGAATTAGCATAAACATAATACACATTAAGCTCGTAATTTAATTATTCGAGGATAACTTACAGAAAATACAGAAAAGAATTCATACCTGAAATTTAGAACTTAAATTTCCACTCTAAGTACCCATTAATCAAAGCTCCACATTGGGTTCATGAATAACAAAATACACAAAAAAATAACAAAAAAAAAACACATACTATAAACACACTAAATAAAATACAAAAATCAAAAATTGATAAAGGTTAGAAAATATAGTTCTGAATGTATAAAGCCTTTAGCTAGACTTTTTGAAACCATCTTACTTGTCATTAAAATTAAAGTCACCTCAATAAACTCTACCTAAGCAGCATTGTAAGGCTCTAATCAATGCCCGTTAACCTTATATTGATGACCATCCTTTGGACTTTTCATAGTTACCACCCTGAACTCATTACTCGCAACTACTTAGTATGGTCTAAGCCACTTAGACTTTAATTTTCATGGAAATAACCTCAACCTAATGTTGTAGAGTAGTACTAACATTCTTGGAACAAACTCCTTCTAAAACAACTTTTTTTCATGCCAACATTTTGACCAAAGTTGAAACTCCTCGAGTTCATTGAGATGCAAACATCTCTTTTCACCTGCACATCTCAAATAAAAATTAAGAAACTTGGTAGCCCAATACACTTTATACTCTAATTTGATCGACAAATGGCATGTTTTTCCAAAGACAGGTGTAAATGGAGACACACCTATAGGGGTCTTGCATGCAATTCTATAGGCCCAAAGAGCCTCATCTAGATTTTGAGACTAATCCTTCCTATCACTATTGACTGTCTTTTCTAAGATTGACTTTAATTCCTTATTAGACACCTCTACTTGCCCATTCACTTAGAAGTGGTATGGGGTTGTAATCTTATGCTTAATACCCACTTTTCTGAGCAAGGATTTGAACTAATGGTTGACAAAATGATTGCCCCCATTGCTAATAATAGCCCTTGATGCCCCTAACCGAGTAAAAATATTCATCCTAAGGAATTCAACTACCACTCGTGCATCACACATCCCATTAGTTATAACCTCTACCCACTTGTTAACATAATCAACAACTACTAGGATGTACTCAAATCCAAAAGAGCTTGAAAATGGTCCCATAAAGTTAATTCCCCAAACATAAAAAATTATTACCTCTAAGACATTGTTCATAAACATCTCATCATGCTTAGAAATATTACTAACCTGTTGGCATCTATCACACAAAGATATAAAAGACTTAATATCAATAAAGAGAGAAGGCCAAAAGAAACCTAAATGTAAGATTTTTGCTACTATATAATTCGGTCAATAGTGACCTCCAACCTCTCCTCTATGACATGATCTCATGATATCGACTTGTTCCTCCTGAGGAATGCATCTTCATAGCACTTGATCTAGACATAATTTAAATAGGTATAGGTCATCCTATAAATAATGCCTTGCATCCGCTTTCAACTTCTTCTTTTGCTGCTAAGTATAATCTTTTGAAAGATAACACCCTACACGATAATTAGCAATGTTAGGTAACCAAGGAATGGAAATTTCACTAAAATAGACAACACATATATGTCAATCGGGAAATAAATAAAAATTTTCTCCTTTTTCCATATGAGGATGGTCTAAATGCAATAGATGGTTAGCTACGAAATTTTTTCCCCTTTCTTGTCTTTAGTCTCCATGTCAAATTTTTGAAGCAATAAAACCCATCTTATTAAGCTCAGTTTAGAGTCTTTCATGGCAAAGAGATGCCAAAGGGCTACATGGTCAGACCAAACTATGACTTTTGCACCAAAAAGATATGACATAAATTTTTCAAATGAGAACACAATCACCAAGAGTTTCTTCTCAATGGTGGTATAATTCACTTGTGCACCTGTGAGTGTGTACTTGCATAGTATATCACTATAAGAAAATGGACTTTTAACCAATAAAATTTAGCGAAGGGATAAAAATTTGGTCGTTAAAATACACTAACAACAAAGGAAAACTATTTTGACTGCTATTTTTTATTATTTAACCATCGATTTAAATTTAGTGGTTGAAATAGTGTAAATCACATGGTTACTACCCTAAAAAAATAGGACTTCATAATGGTTTACCTCCAAAATAATTCTTTATTATTTTATAAAATAAAACACAAAATCATTATAACTACATAAAACTAAAACATGAAAATATAGCAAAAAATCGTAAACCTAAAAGAGGAAAAAACAACTAAAAATGCAAACCCTCACTTGGTTTATCTCATAGCTACTTCAATTTTCTTGGTTTTGCAAGATCTAGATTTAGTTTTTGTGATCTAGGGTGCTGTGTAATTGGCAATTATAGGTATATTTATACACTACAGGATCTTCAATTTGCTACTTTGCATCCTCAGATACAAAGGTAATGGAGGGAGAAGATATGTTCATAGGTACAACACAGAACAACGAGGAAGTATAGGTGAGTTTTATTATTCTTTCACTCTCTTTTATTTTTGGTTCAATTCTCTAGCTAATTTTACCCCTAATTGATAACCTAACATAATATTTTTTTGGGATTTGATGCTTATATGAAACCCTGAGTTAGGTATTTGCATTTTGTCCATGTAATCAATTTTAATAGCTAGATGACATGAAGATGTGCTTGAAAGAGATGGAGGATGAGGCTTCTACTCTGTATGAAATGCAGGCCAAAGTCGAGAAGGAGATGAGTTCTTCACAAGGTGTCATTTTTTCCTTTAATTTTAAAATACAAATTAATGAGCATTAAAGAAATTTTTTTTATCAATAACTGCACATTACTTAAATCTTCTGGGCATGTATGCAACTTTTGGCATATTAGTTCTCCTTATTATTCAAATTAATTTCCGTTCTTTATGCTTATCTTACATACTAGATTGAAATACATTTCATAAAGACTCTTCTAAACCAAGATGCAATATACTACACATAAATTAAAATTGAGGTCATAGGAGCAATATGACATCAAGTAAAAAATTTGTAGGACTCAAGCAATTGATTTGTATTGGATTCTTTTTCTTGCTCATATTGGAATAGGTGATTTTATATTTTAAATAGAGATTGTATGGGAGGGCTTTGATGAAAATTTTGTTTTAAATGTATCTTTTAGTTCACTTTGTTCAAATAGAATTTAATAATGAAGAATCAATTTAAAGAAAAAAATCAGCAAAAAAGTTGAAAGATGAAACATAACATGTTGCATAATTGGTAATAGCCAAAAGTAGCACAAAATTAGGATGCATAATGCATCCCAGCAAGTGCACAAGTTCCACAAAATTATCATCCCTTGTACTGTAAACTGGCCTTAAGAACCTAAGGAGTCTGACACAACTACTCCTATGTAAAAATGCCTTACACAAAGTGCCATAGTTGGATTTCCCAATTACCTCTCCTAGAGCATTAAAATGTGAAAGATTGTGAGGTCTTGGCTACCTTGAAATATAACCAAATCCTCTATTTCTATCTTATCTTCAAACATTTGTTCTAGGCTTTCTATGCCCTTATGTCCCTTTTTTACTTTTCTTTTAATGAAATAGCTATGAGAAGTATGAGATTGAGTAAGACAATAGCTAACGTAAGACCAAGAATGAATTTTAGCAAAATGGTTGTTGCTCATTTTGAGTAAAAGAGTATTTTATTACAATATTTTGATAGAATCTTAGACTTGATAACCATATATAAAGCTTCCCTATTATAGTTCTAAATTTTATTTGCATAAGTAGCACATAAAAAATTTGTAATTCTAATATTGTTGAAAAAGTATTACAAATTGTAATTGCTGGATAATTTAGTAATAAAGAAATTAATTTAATTTTTTTAAGTCAACTACTTCAAATACCAAATATCCATTTTAAATCTATAATTTAGACTCATAAGCTTTATAATTAGGGATTTAGTTAGTCAAACTCAAAGGCATATTATATATAAATATAATTATGAAACAAAATAGGGTCTCATTGTACAAAAATGACAAGTTATTGACTGATAATGTTTATGTATAGTTTATAGATGAGAACAAAGTATAAAGATGAAGACATTGCCTTAACGAAGATGATTTAATTTGTTAAGGGTAAGAAGAAAATTACAGTAGTTTATAGGATGAGATTGACACATAATCCGTATGGTATTTTTGTTATCAAAATTCATATTAAGTGGCTCCACTTTACATACAACTCCTAATCTTTAATTACACTTTATTGCTTTTGTTCCTTCCTACTTCCTGCCTTTCTTTGGACCCATTAATTGTTGCCATCAATTTTTTCTTATGTTACAACATTAGTTCTTTTCAACCATTTAATTAATTTATTTTCCAATCATTTTTATAACCATAAATTATTTGGTAGTAAGGAAAACAAATGCTTTTTCTTGTAGTGATTATCATCCATTAAATGTGAACTTAGGTTAATGTTCATGCGGATATATGCTTTTGGTTTCAGTGAATGGAATTTTCTTATTTTACTATCATTTCATTTCTCTGGTGCACAGGTGTTAAATATGTTGTGTTGTTGGATAGAAGACCCAAACTCTTATGCTTTTAAGAAGCACCTTCCAAGAATTCATTATTACCTATGGTTGCTAAAATATTTTTATTGGAAGCAATATATTAGTTTTCATTGTTAAAATATTTGATGTTGTTAGAACTTCTTTTTCTTTTTTCTTCTTTTAAGATATTAGAAAATTATCCAGGAGATCTTGATTTTTGGTATTGTCATATGTCAAATGGTGGATGGACTTGTTAATTACAAATAATAGTTGGGTCATCTCAAATGGCAACGTAGAGGTATTAAAAGTAATGATTTATTATATTAGAATTGTTCACTTTGCTTAATTTGTTTCATATAACACATAGTTTGTTTACCAGGTTATTATTTCATTTTTCAAATTTCCCTTTGAGATTGTTAGGGATGCATTTGATGGAAGCCAGTTATATGACGTTGTCAATGTTATTCTCTCATTACAGGTAACTTATGCTATAATTTTATAAACCTGACAAGCTATTGATTTTTCTATCAATTAATTTGTGATTTTTTTGTGTCCATCCATTCTGATTTACTTAATTTTTCTATCAGTCAATCCTACTTGTGCACCTATAAAATTCGCATTTCAATTTTCGACCTCATATCATTGATCTTATTTTCTTTTATTATCAAAGTAGAGTCGTAGGTAAATTCCATGGCACAAGTTCAGCCATTAGGCCAAACAGAAGCTATTCAGCTGTAACACTTGCTTCAACTAGCACCATTTCCCTAGTTGGAACTTTAACTCGGTCTCGGTTTCATTGGTATCATGTTTTGTTTGTTGTAGGATTGTCAATAGCTCTAGGTGTTGGAACTGCATTATTAATTAAGGTACAAGGCTTCAAATATTAAAAACATGATTATCATACTATAAGACCTATAATTGAACACTAAAAGGTGTCCTTCGATTGTTGTACATGTGAAGTATAGGCAGCAAAAGGTGTCTATTGTCAGCATCTTATCTATGCTTGTATTTATGTTAACAGTTTCCTACATATGTTTCCTGTTTCATTTAAAAATTTCTTACTATGATTTTATTTATTTTGCAGTTTGATATCTTGTCTTCTCTTCACCCAACTCTAGCAGTTTGTGAATTTCTAACAAACAAGGCATGACTTTTTAAATAAGGTGCAGGAATCTTAGGTTTATTAATTGATACAGAAAGTAAATACAAAAAGTTTTATTTTGTATGTAGTCATGTAGTTATCTTAGTTTTGTTACTCATAAGTTTAATTTTCTATCTGTTATACAATTTGGAAACAAAAGAATATTTTCTAACTTTTCCTTTTTAATTTATGAAATGACAATATTTATTATATTTTTAGATGTATATATATCTGAATGATATGTGTTGATAATATATTCAAATAAATTATTCCTATTGACCAATGGAATGGATTCCTAATAATATTTTAATTACTTTTAAAATTTAATATTAGTGACCAAAAATCCCTTTGTTGAAAGTAAATACGATCAACGAAAGGAAAATTTGGTTGCTAAAAGGAATTTTAATGACCAAAATTTTCCTCATTGAAGTGAACACAATCAATAAAGGGAAAATGCATACGCTAAAAAGAATCTTTAATTACCGGAATTCCACTTGTTGAAAGTGAACACAATCAGCGAAGGGAAAATTCGATCGCTAAAAATCATCATTTAATGACCGAAATCTATCCGGTTGTTAAAGGCATTAATGAACGAATTCAAAATTCTGTCATTTATACTTTTACTAACAGGGCTTTTACCAACCAGTTAACGACCAAATTTTTCAATCATTATAGGTTTTTAACGATTGGATTTTGACTTTTAATGATTGGATTTCCTTGGTTAAAGGTCATTTTTCTTGTAGTGGATGTTATGAAAAAACCTTCTTCTTTCTTTAACCCAAAATCACTCCCCACTACTTAATCACTAGCATCGTACATAATCTCGAATGGTAAACTCCAGTTTTGATGATGTAAGTACTGGTACTAAAATTAACTTTTGCTTCAATAAATTGAACAGCTTGCAAACACTCATGATCAAAGTTAAATGCAGCATCTTTAATCAATAAATTGGAAAACGATTTTGCAATCTTAGAAAAATCCTCAATAAATTGATGATAAAATCTGGCATAATCAAGAAAACTCTTAATGTCTTTAACACTAGTATAGGGAGGAAGTTTATCAATGACATCAACTTTGGGCTTTGTCAACCCTCAAATCCCTTTTTCAAAAATTTTATGTCCTAAGACTATACCTTTTCCTCACCATAAAATGACACTTTTCCTAATTGAGAACAAGGTTAGTCTCTTTACATCTCCTCTAGCACTATAGCAAAATAAGCTAGACAATTCTTAAAATCATGACTATGTAATGTAAACTTCTATGAAAACTTCTATTAATTTTTCAATAAAATCATGAAAAATGGCCATCATACACCTTTGGAATATGGCCAGCACATTACAAAGACCAAAAGGCATTCGCTCATAAGCAAAAGTACCATAAAGCATGTAAAAGCTGACTTTTCTTGGTCTTCACGGGTTATGGGTATTTGTATTTAACCTGAATAGTGATCCAAAAAATAATAAAATCTATTTCCTACCAATCTTTCTAGCATTTAGTCAATAAAAGGGTTAGAGGGAAATGGCCCTTCCTAGTAGCATTATTTAACCTCCTATAATCAATACACACTCTCCAACCCATAACTCTAGGTGTGGGAATAAGTTGATTATTCTCATTAGTCCTTACGGTCATTCCTTCCTTTTTTAGGCACACATTGAACTACACTAACCCAACTACTATTAGAAATATGATAGATAATACTTGTATCAGGAAATTTAAGTACCTATTTTTTCACAACTTGGCACTTTTCTATCTTTCTCAATATCCATCCAAATAAAATCCATTGGAAAGATGAAATTTCCCACCTTAACCAAAAGATCCTCAATTATGCCTTTGGGTTTCTTCATAAACCAACCACCAATTATAGTAATCATTTGTGTCTCCCTAATATCTCCCAAATTCAATTTTCTATAAATTGAATAAGGCATTAAATTTATTCTAACACTCAAAATCACATAAAGCATGACCACAGCAAAATTTCCCTCCTAACTCACATGGCAAAGTAAAACTCCCTAGATCCTCTAAGTTTTTGGGAATTTTATTCATTAAGATTACATTACAATTCCTCAGATAATTGCATCGTACCCATAGCCTCTAACTTTTTCTTATTAGAACAAAGCTTTTTCATAAATTTAGCATATTTTGGCATGTGCAATAAAGTTTCAACAAAAGGTAAATTTACATGCATCTTTTTAAACATGTCAAGAAATCTAGCTAATTGATCATTTTGGTTTATCTTTCCTAGCTAGAGAAGGGTAAGGTACACTACAATGAACTTTTAAAGACTACTTTTTTAAGGACCAGACCAAAATCAGGTCTTTGAAAATTTATTTTAGGGACCAAAATTTTTTACTGGTCTTTAGTTCTCATTCTACTAGTGAGAAGAAAATTTCTAGTCCCTGAAAAATCAATTTTTGGTCCTCAACTGGGATCAAATAAGGTGCTGCTAAGGTGCCAGTAATAAGTTTCATTTAAAAAAATTCTAAAAAACTATATCTAAAATTAAACTTCCAGTAGCTTTGAAAAACTAACAATCCCAAAACTCCACCATCCCGATTCTGCCATGTCTTTCCTAGATTTTTCCTATACTTCCTTTTGTATCATTGAAGCCTGGTAAGCAACTCTAGTTTTTTACCACTTATCCCCTAAACTCACAACCGTAAATGAAAAGTACAGTTGTTTTCCCAAGAAAAGACGATTGAGGGTCTCTGGTCATTGGTGTGCTTTTCCTTATTATGCTTTCTATGCTCGTTCCTCTTATTTTTTTACTTAGCCTTCACAATGGCTTTCACTCTACTGGTATTCTTTTGTCACTTTTTCTAGATTTGGATCCTTTTCTTTTTTTCTTTTATTTCATAATTTCTTCTAACCGGAACTCCTCATATCTTGAATGCAATTCAAATCTCTATCACTCTGTGTTTGGTTTATATGTGATTATATGTGTAATTAATTGTGTGATTGTTCTTAATCTTTCTCTATTTTTCCTCTTTTGTAGGAATTTCCTCTTGGTGGACTGAGCTTTGGCTTTAGTTTTGTTTCAAATTCAATGAGTATTTAAACTTGTTAATTGTTTCCAATTGATTAATTATGCACCATTGGAACTTTTTTTTTCGAATCCAAAGTAGGATGCTACCACTAGTGATCCTGCGTCTCTTGTAGGATGATTCATTTTTAAATCAATCCCTTGCTAACAACTTTTTAGATTTTAAAAATTTTCTAAAGATTCTACTGTTCAATTTTCAATTTGCTTTTTAGTTTTCTACCCTCCAGTTTATGAGCAAAACAATAGGTTTATTCATGTCATCATGCTGGAGCTTTATTTATTTATTTATTTACTGTAGAGGAAGCAAAATGTAAGCAAATTATTGATTGTGTTTGGCCAATCACTGCTAATATAAAAGGTTTAAGAATTTATTTTCTCTTATTGGTCAATATTGACAGCATGATTGGGCATATCAGTAATCTATGTGTTATTTTTTTCTTAAATCTTTATGCTTTGTTTCCATAATGCTATATAGGAATGTACTTCTTTTGGACAAGTACAAAATGATAGTAGTCATAAGGGTTCAAGATTGAATAAGAAATCATCTCACAGCTAAAGAATCAAACCCAAATATTAGGGTTACAACAAAGAGCTCTTTCATACTATTTATATAGGCCTATGCTAAGTTCTTATCCCATAGTAAGTTTCATGATTCTTTATTATTTATTGCATACTACAGCAATGCCACCACGTGAAGAGCAAAACACATGAGGCCTTTTGCTTTTGTCCCTCTTAATAAATCTCTTTACTTGGGATGCAATAGAAATAAAAAGCCCCCTTCAAGGGACAAAGGAAAATCCACCTGATCCACAGATATTTTAAACTTTATTGATTAAACTTGCTTTTTGCCATTTTTACAATCTACAATTGGCTTGTGTAGTTTCTAAAGAAACTTTTTTCCCTATAACTTTTCTGAAAATCATTGTAACTTTGCAGCTGGTCCCAAAAATGGAAGAGAGGCTGGTCAATCTTTCTTTTCATACAATATCATAAAATTATTGATAAACAAATCTATTATTCCCTTTCAATAGTGGCATTCCACATTGGATTATATCTTTTTAAATCAAAGTTATAATGGTACTTGAAAGTATGTAATTAAAATTATTTTTTTGTAAGTTTTGGCAATGATAACAACTTTCTTAACAAGCTGCTTCCTTATTGTCTCTTGTTTTTGCTTGCCTAACTATGCCTATTTTAGTGTTTTACTATTTTTAACTCATGTTTTTACATGTAATGTCATTCTTTAATGTTTTTTAAAATCCTTTAATTATGGTTAACATTTGATAATAGCGGTCAACATATTATACACATTGCAAAAAAGAGATAAAATACTTGTGCACTATATATCTCTGTCATTTGATGAAACAATGTAACTATAAAATGAAATCACATACATATTACTAGAAATCACATGCAAATGCACTTTGTTTGTAAGTGTCATGTTTGGGATTAAACCTCTACATAGCATGAGTTGTGTGAGTCAATGTATTTGTATATATGAAATGTTTATATCCCACTAATAAGTTGTCTTATTTCTATTTCGTTTATATCATTCTATGATGCTGATAAGTTTCCCTTCTGAAGGCATGATGGTGGACATCTATTCATCGCTTCAAAAGCAAGTTAGCATTGTTTCTAATTCTGCACCATTGCTAGATACCAATGGAAATATAGATGCCTCTAAACTTTTGGAGGAAAAGGTTGGTTCAGCAGATGTATTTTGATGATGTACATTAGTGCCTTTTTAACGTTTACCAAATGTATTTTGATAATTTACATTAGCTCCTTTTTAAAGTTCAGTGACTGTTTTCTTTCTTTCATGTCATCTTATATTGAGTTAAGTGATTTTACTATTTATAATTTGATGTGTTACAATGTGCAAGAAAACTTGGTTCTAATTTAAGAATTACCTTTCTTTGATTTATGGATAAAATTGTGAGATGAAATCTTTTGTGGTTGGAAATGAAACTTTTTAAATGTGCAGAACCCTATCTAAGGACCCAAACAAAGTTATGTTATTGTTGTACTTCGATAAACATGACCATAGTTTTAGTGAATTATGTTAATTTTTACATGTATATATTTGATTGACTAAGAATTTGTCAAGGCATGGGCTGTAAAATTAAGTCTATACTTTTTCTTGCAACCCTTTAGATTCGAAAGTTAATGGTGAAATTGCTAGGATACTATTATCATGTTAGTTAAAAATGTGATTTGACAATTGTGTTACAAGCTTGGAACTGACCACAAGTGGTAGGATGACTTGTCATGCTTCCTCTTATATTTGATTAATAGATTGCATATTTTATTAGATCCTTCTTAGGTTGCTGAACTTCATTTTAGCTTTGGGTGTTCGAAATTGAGAGTATCACTATTTTAGCAATTATCTTGTGTAGTTATGCTAAATGTTTGGTGAATGTATGCACTTAAAAATTTTTTAGTAGGTTTCTAATTTATGTGTGGTGAAAGGTTGGCCAAGCACTATTTAATGGCAATTACAATTTCTCGGCTCCTCTAATTGTATGATTCTGTTGCATTTCTAATATAAGGTGCAATACAGGTCTCCTACTTATCAGCGAGTAGCATTGCTATAATCCATGGAAAAAGTAAAATGAATACTTTTCTTTTTTCCTTTCTCTCTCTTTTGTACTTCTGATAGAAAGATTTTATTTTTAGGGGAATTTTGTACTTAAAGGGAAGCAGTGGAATAAAGTTATCAATTACTATAATGAAGCTATAAAATTGAATGGGGCAAATGCAACGTACTATAGCTAAGCAGCAGCTTATTTAGAATTAGGATGGTGTGATTTTTTATTTGGTTTTTAAAGTGTACTTTTCACTACAATGCTCTATATTTCTTGGTTACATTAATAATTGATTTCAATTTATGCAGCTTTTAACAAGCTAAAGAAGACTGCACCAAAGCAATATCACTTAAAACTTAATGAGTTTGTCCTGCAAGATTATTTTTCCATTATTTTATTATGTCATTTTTTATATCCTTTAAAACTGTATCTGACTTTAGAAAGGAAAGTACGTGAATAAAAAGTAGGATCCTTCATTTTTTTCACCTTTCATTTTCAAGTCTTTCGTTTTAAGGAATGCTGTCACAACATCTTTTCACTATGTGATTTCCTTCTAAGCTTGTTTTATTCCTTTAAAGAAAATGTTTCTTTGAAACTAACTGTTCACAAGGAATGCTAAAATCATCTAAGTAGTCCTTTATACTACCTATGATTTCTCTAGTCAAACATATGTTTTCTTTGTATTGGCTCTGCTTAATTAGAAATGTAGTAATTGAGGAGATGATGTTGTAATTAATTATTTTAGTTTTGTTATAGGATTAAAACATCAATGATCCTATGCTCTTAATTATTTCTTTTTGTTTTTTATGTTTTCCATCCCTGATTTATTAGTGTCACTAGTGCATATCATAGTTTTGAATTATTAGCTACTTAATCTGCTATACTGCATCTAATACTTTCTAGAGTTTATCCAAATGGTGATAATAAAGAACAAGACATAATAAAAAAATGTAAGTAATGAGAAAAGCATAATGTATCACAAGTATTTGGCATTAATTTTCCATGAAAAAATATGTTTCCTATGTTATTCATGGTACATTTTCATGTTTGCATTAAACATAAATCACATTCACTGATATTTTCCATGTATTCCTAGTATTTCTAAATTTATGATTTTGAAAAATTCTATATTTTGTTTGCAAGGCAAGGTTGAAGTGACAATTGTGAGAGGAAGAGTTGTTTAGAAAGATAATGAACTGAAGTTCACCCCTTGTTCTGGCAAGTACATAGAAATGCCTCCTTTTGGTTACGTATCTTTTTAGCAATATTGACAAAGCAGATGTTTCATACCTCTTTTCCCTCAGTGCTCCAATGAATCATTTCAAATCTTCAACTTAGCTTCTTTGGTCTACTTCAAGTTGTACATAAGTGAACTACACATGAAGCTGATCTTGTCTTATCTTTCAAAGAACTAATTTCGATTCTAAATTTTGTACACATACAAAACTTCATATTATGATGGTTTTTTTTGGATGCTAACTCTATATTTGTAATTCATTACAAATTATATATATATATATATATATATATATATATATATATGAAATGTTGGGATTATTATTTATGTATGTATCTATTATTTATGAATTGTATAATACAATTGAATTTACAAGATTAAAAAAATTATTTATTTTGGAATCAATAAAAATCATTTACCTTTTAGCGACCAAATTAGATAACAAAATTATGTTCTTTATTAACCTTTTAGTGACTGGATTTACATATGGTTCTTTAAGGTTGACTAAAATTTTATCTTTTTTGAATTTTAGGGACCAAATCTTTGGTCCTTAAAAGTTTGATTAATCATGAAACCTAATTATTTGGGACAAGAATTTTGGTCCTTAATACTTTTAAGAGACCAATTACTCTAGTCATTAAAAAGTTTTAAAGAGCAGATTTTTTATGCCTGAAAGTTGAATTGGTCATGCGAGGATAACTTTTAATGACAAGAAATTTGGTCCTTAATACTTTTTAAGGACCAGATTATTTCTAGTCTTTAAAAACTTTTAAGGTACAGATGTAATATCTGGTCCTTATTATTCATTAGTGGCAAAGCCTTTAGTGACCAGTTGAGGACCAGATTTGTAGTCCCTATTGACCTTTAAGAACCAAGTTTTCACTTTTAAGGACCAGAAATCTAGCCCTTAAAGGTAGTTTTTATTGTAATCGCAACTTTGACTCATCAACACCAGCCACGGCAAATTTTTCCATACCTTTACCTTTTTCAGCTACATTAGGTACATCATTAATAATATTGGGTTCATAAATACTTACCTCTGTCATCGATTTCACCACTTTTGATGGAAGTTTGCCTTTTTTGGCTTTTTTTACCTCCTTTTCACTCCTCAAAGTGATAGCTTTTGCCTTCTCTTTTGGATTGTAGTCCATATTGGATGGAAATGTATCATGAGTTTTGTTGGAGATTAAATTAGCAAGTTGTCTCACTTGACTTTCCAAAATTCTGATTGATGCATCTTCATTTCTCATCAACACATCTTGAGATTTCCATCAGTATCTTGACTTGCCATAAAAGTGGACTGGGTGGTCATGAAGTCGGCAAACACCTCCTCTAAACTATGTTTTCTATCTTCTAAAAGTTGAGTTCTTGGCTGAAATCTATGTTGTTTTGGTGGTTATTGGTATAGTGGGCTATGTTTTGGTTGAAGGAAGCTCTACATTGGGTCTTGGAAGTAGATGCATGATTCCCCTCTCTCCAAGAGAAGTTAGGACAATTCCTCTAACTAAGATTGTAAGTGTTACTATAGGGGTTTACAGTATTGACATCCTCAACTACTGAACTTCCAGTAACCCAAACCTTACTTTCTAGTATAACATGTTTGCCTCCAAAAGTATCACATCTTTGAGATAGGGCTAACACATTATGCACCTTCAGTCCACTCAATTCCTTCTTTAATAGCTCTATTTGAGCCCCCAGCATTGCCACCTCATCTATGTTGTACACTCCCTGCTTTTTTATTTAGTTCTTATATTGGCCCATTAAGCTTTATTTGGGGCCATCTCATCTAGAAGAAGGAAAGCTTCCTCCGGTATCTTGTTCATAAAACTTCTGCCTGAGGTTGCATTTAAGAGAGATCGTGTTGATTGATTAACACCTGCATAAAAAGTAGACATCAATTGATGCATAGCAATCTCATGGTGAGGATAACTCTTTAAGAGTCTCCTAAACCTCTCCCAAGCCTTATGAAATGGTACCTCATAAAGCTACTGGAAATTATAAATATTATTCCTAATGGTAGCTATCTTGGTTGGTTTGAAAAAATTTCACTAAGAACTTATCTTGTATCTGCTCCCAGAACCTTATAAACTAGCTTGGCAACATTTGCAACCAATCTCATGTCTTACCAATAAGTGTGAATGGGAATAACTTCAGTCAGATAGCTTCTATAGACACATTTGGAATTTGAACTGTATCACTTATCTCTTAGAAAATGTCCAAATGCTGAGCCAAATCCTCAAATTTTGATCTTGAGAACTAATTCTTTTATACCATTTTGATGGTGGCAGGTTTCTGCTTAAAGTGATTATTCTAAGGTAGCATGATAGTCATGTACCTTGCATTCCACTTAGGAGTGGCATAGTCCCTATTAGTCATTGGTCTCATCCCATTCCCTTGGACTTGATTTGAGTTATGTTGTATATGATTTTGATTTTGTTTGATTTCCCCTCCTAGCAGTGGTAATTACTCGTTAAAAGGTGGGTCATCTCATAGAATATCCTATGGGTTTATATTTTCTCTTTGTTTTTGCCTTCTTCTACACAATGTCCTCTCAATCTCAGGCTTAATAGGTAATATAGAGTCATCTCTTACCATAAACTCTTGACACCTAAAAAGAATAAAATAATAAATAAATAAAGGAATAAAGAATAAGAAAGAGAAAAAGAAAAAGAATAGCACACAAAATTCAATGTAAAATCTAAAATAAAAGCCAATCCCCGACAACAGTGACAAAAACTTGAACGATGTCTAGAAAATATACTAGATTGGCTAGTAATATAGGGAAATAAAATTAAAACCCTTTAATATCGTACATAAGAGATTATGTATTTCAAAATTTAGAATGAATGATGTGTGAAAGAATTTTCCAATTTTTATAAAGTGATTATAGATTGGACTAAGCTAAATTAACAACTGAGCAAATTAAAAACTAAAACTAGACTAAAATAAATTAAATGCAGAGTAAAATTTAAATGGCGATAAGCATCAATAACTAAAACACTTCTACTAAGGGATTGTCCACCTCAGCTTTTATTGATAATGACTCAATTCTAGGATAACACAAGTTGTTATGGAAAACAAGTTAAAGATAGATATCTTGTTTAGAATATCATTCTAGAATATTAAAATCATGTGTTTAAGAACAATCTCATACCTAGCATGCAAATCTAGTTTTTAAACTCCTAAAACTTTGGTTAAATACTCTTTTGAAACACCTAACCTCAGCTTATTCTTAATTTAAATTCTTAAATCTAATATACTCATGAACAAAAAACTCTTGCCTTAATTTTCAAAACACAATAATAAATTGACATGAGTATAATAGGTCAAAAACATGCATATCATTGATTAAGAACTCAAAATAAAATTCAATCATCTATTTGAAACATTGAACATCAATCAAATATTAATCAAAGATAGAATTCAGCATAGGAATTAAGAAATAACAAACTTGTATTGAAATTAAGTTCAATTAAAAGTCATTACAATAAAAGAATGAAGGTTCAAGTTTCCCTTTGCAAAAGTAAAAAATTACTCACTATTCATGATTGAAATGGATGAAAAAAAATTAAATAATTAAACACTATACTTATAAAAAAGCTTCAAACTTGATCTTGGAATCTCCAAGAATAACAAAGAAAAAAACTTGAAAACCCTAAGGGAACAGAGCTCTTAAAGTTTGAAAGAAAAAAATTAGGTCTAATCTAAGATGATAAGTTGTCTACTCTTAAATTCTAACTTAAAAACACTTATATACCCTAATTTTTAGAAATCCAGCTGCCACCCAACTACTTAAAAGAGTAAAAAAGCTTCCTTTATCATAACTTTTGCTAAAGAACCTGGTGCAGATGGATGTGTGTCTTTACTGGGTTGATTGGAAACCATTGGAAGAATGGTTGACTCAATGGGGGATGATTGGGTATCCATATCGAGCTATTCATTTTTGGGTGACAAACACAAGAAACTTGGTGGGGATGAATTTTGGTCCTTGCCAAGTTGATTTTTTCTAGATAGAGAGCAACAAGCAACTCGATGAGGATGAAATTTGCCCCTATCGAGTTGTTTTCTTCTGGACTAAATGAAAATTACATTAAGCAACCCGGTAGGGAGCTCCCTCATCTCTACCGAGTTATTTTGGTTTTTTTTCAACAGAAAATTTGAAAAAATATCCAAATTCAGAAATGAACCTGGAAAGCCCAGAAAGGATGAGAGAATCAATAAATCACAGAAAAAAGCCCAAAAGAGAACAAGTAACCAAATTATATTAGACATCGCTACCATGAGAAGTGAAGAAAGCTAAATGAAGAATTGAAATAGAATATAAAGAATCAGAGGAAGAAGATGCAGACCTCAGAAGCATCGAATAAAGAATCGAAGATGAGGAATTGAAATAAATTAAATTACATGAAATGAAGAAGTGAAGATGAAGAATCAGTACCTCTTGCCAATTGAAGTATATCACCGTCTACGGAGAGCTCCGATGATCAAAGGGAGGGAGGGATCGATGTCGGCTACTTAGAGATGTCGGTTGAAAGTAGAGGAAAAATAGGGTTAGGGAATGAATAAATTCAGAGGCAGATCGATGAAAATGAAACGTGTTGTGTGAGAGAGAAGAAAACATTTGAGTATTTTACTTACCTACCAAAAATGACATGGTTTAGTTATTATATTTAGCGGGTTCGATTTTCTCACCAAACTACAAAAACTAAAAATTTTAACCAAAATGAAAATCGGTTAGTTTCGTTCAAATTTTCCGTTTCAATTAAATTTTATGTAGCCCTGAATAAAGAAATATATATAGCTAATTTGAGAATTTGCTAGCTAGTTTTGGAGTAATATGATTTTTTTTAAATAAATTTTTACTATTTTACGAACATTGAAGGGCTAATTTGTCCCATTCTCCAAAAATAAATTAGCTCTCCACCAAAACTCCCCCGTTATCCAAAGTCCCAAAGAAAGAATACAGACAATAAAAGGAGATTATTCTGATTTTTTGACATGTTTGAATTTCATCATCCAAACAATAAATTAGAGAAATGCATGTTTAACATTCATTTAAATCCACCACCAAGCAACCGCCAATGGTCTGCCTCTTTAGTGCTATGGTCATCTTTAAGAGAAATCAAAAATTGGCAGTATCACCTAAGTTTAACGAGAAGAACAATAGATATCCTACCATTCCCTTTTTGGTTTCTAATTAGAATTCCTTTGAAATATCTTTTTCCTTTTCTTTTTGGATTAGAATGGCGATGATTTTGAGTTCAATTTTATCCAATCTTTTTAGGATTTTCTCTCTGATTTTTCATTTCAAAATATCAAATGTCCGCTGCTACCGCTTATAGGTGGTTGGGTCAATTTGGGGCCAATTCTGAGATTGTGTTCGGTAGATATCGTGGATTTAGTGCTATTTCTCATTTAGATTTCAATTCATTTGCTTCGATTTCTCGATATAGGCAAATTTCTCAGCTCATCAAATCCAATGGAAAAAGATTATTTCTTGTGAACACATTATCCCTTGTAATCTCATTCTCCTTATGTTTGGTTCAATTAGTTTGAGAAATGTAGAAATTTGATTTCATCTATGTGTTCTTTGAATTTAATTTTGTTTGGTTTAATCGTGTGAAGATAATATTGTTTTTTTTTTGTTGTTTAGGTAAGAAGATTGGAGGCACAAGGGGTGCCTAGCAAGCAAGTTGAGGCTATAACAGGTACTATAACTGAAATTTTGGATGATAGCTTTGTGTATCACTCTGTTGTCTCAAAGGAAGAGATGCAGAAAGTAGGAGTATATACTTATTGCTGGTCTCTTCTTCTTCTTCTTCTTCTTCTTCTTCTTCTTTTTTCCTCTCAAGTTACTTTAATTGTATTATATTGATTTAAGCGTCAAGTCTTTATTGGAATGGAATTTGCTGAAGTTTTATTCTTTTGTTCTAATTTTATATTTTGGCTTTTTGTTTTTTGGTAGAATGAAATGATTAAAGAAACCAATTTGTCTAAATTCAAGTCTAAAGTTTAGAACAGGTATAAATGCTTTTGAACTCCATTGTTTTACTTGGAAAGTATTGGATCTTTAGCCATGTTCACAGTTCTACTAGCTTGTATCAAGTAATTCATGATTTCATAGGTATTTTATTGATTTTCAGTGCCTAAATCGCACAAAATAATGTGAATTGATAACGTTTGATAGGAATGGCTTCTAGATACCCCATGCAATAAATATCCTACTTTGATAATTCATCTAATGCATATTTCCTTTTGTGGCTGGAACTGATGATTTTATTTTTGGCTCTTGTTGACATTTCAAAATTTTGATTTCATCAGTTCTCCAATTTAATTATTTAGTGTCCTATCTAATCCTTTTATGGTTTTATGTGATATTAAAGTATATTTTCTTTGCTTTAGCTGATCTTTCTAAAGTACCCTATTGTGAATTTCTATATTGGAAGAAATTTCATTTTCACGCTGGACCATTAAAAAAATGGTTATTCTGAATAAGTGCAAGAAAATGAGCTTTTTCATCATGTCTTGTCATTATATATTAAAAAGGGACTTGAGCCATATGGATACACATTCTGTTTAATATTATGATTCTAATGCTGAGCATCTACCCATTAGGTACTGTATCTCTATTTATTTATTATGGATCCTTAGCTCTTCTTTTTTAGCTTTTTCGATCTTTTTATAGGCCACATGTCTTAAAAAGCGGACCAAATGATAATATTTAGTTTAGATTCTCCAATTAAGCTATCTGGCTCATATTCTGCAAAGTTATAAATTGCAAAATTTTGAATTACTCCGTGCCAAACCCCACACAGTTGCTAAATAGCGACGATTGAGCCTGTTACAGCCCTTTGGGCAAACTTTTCCCAAGTCCAATTAGTTTGTCTTAATTTCTATAAATTTGTGTTTATGAGTAGAATATACTATTGTATTTTTAATGTCTTGATGTTCATGCATCTACATCTCACATCTCCAATCGTATCATGAAGACAAATTATTTCTAAATTTCCAGCTTAGTAAATGTATATGAAATGTCATATCTCTAAGAAACCAACACATTTTTGGAAGATGTTATTTCTGAATGCAAATATGAAATAAGCAACTGTGCCAGGAAAGGTTTGGCAAAAATACCTGAATAGACTCTTATTTCAACTTTTCGGTGGTTGTAGAGGTTTTGATTTATACCCTCTCAACATTCTTTTATATTTGAACTTGGATGAGAAATAAATGAAATGGTTTTGAGGTAACATAAGGATTGATACTTACTCTTATCTTGTGTTAAATGTGATAATATTTTTATTAGAGGAACTAAACCAGATTGGGATTCAATTATAAATCAGCTAATATTGCTAGGCATCAAAATTCTATCATTTTCCAAATGTTTGAGAAAGTTGTATACCATGTTTCCAAATAGTGGCTACAGTACAAACAATTGTAAGATATTAGTATAGGAACCTCTAATCTACTTAAAAATTTTTGTGAAAAAAGATTTTCTTGTTATCTCACACACATTAACAAATCAATACACTACAAAAAATAAAACTGCCAATTAGCGACTAAAATTAGTGACGGCTTTATTTTCGTCACATATTTTGCGACAAATTCGTGACTATTTCACAATCCATCGTGGGAGGATATTTTATATTTTTTTGCAACGAAATAGTGAAGAAATGAATAAACAGTTGCTAATTATTGGAGGGAATTGTACGCGCCATGTTTTGCAACGGAATTAGTGACAAATATTTTCGTCGCCAAATTTTATAATTTTATATTCATGAAATTAGTTTCAGAAAATTTAGCGATGAACATTTTAGTCGCTAATTTTGGAGGAAAAATATAGCGTTTTTGTTGCGACGGTTTAGCGACGAAAATTCTTCTGTCGCTAATAGTATGTTAAAGTAATACCAGTAGCGACAGATATATTTAGTCACTACTCCGTCGCAAATAAATTAAAAAATAATTTTTTTAATTTTCCTCACATGATTTATGTATAGTTTCAAGTAATTTTAATATAGACCATATGAAATAAATATTTTATTTTGTAACAGAAAATTATAAATTAATTTATAAGTTGATAATAATTTTTATCAATTATACCAAAATTTAAAGTTATTTATTTAGAAAATTTACATTTTTAATCATAATAATAAACTAATTGTTACAATTATTATATATTTACGTGTTTAAGATTAATAAAAATAAATATTTATAAAATCGTACTATAACATTTTTTATTTCATTTAAAATAATAATAATAAAATATGTAATTTATTTTTATTTTATAAAATTTAAATCAAATATTAAATTATTAAGAATTATATTGATTTCTTTATCAATTATCCCCAAATATAAACTTATTTATTTAAAAAATTATATTTTTAATAATAATAATAATAATAATAAAGTAATTGTTATAATTATTAAAGATTGATGTAATATGAAAAATAATAAATATAAATATTTATATAATAATAATATAAAATTTATTATTTCATTTAAAATGATTATGAAAAATTTATAATTTATTTTTATTTTGTCAAAATTTTGAGCAAATTTTAAATTATTAAAAATTTTAGTTATATATATTTACAAAATTATCCTTGAATACAAGGATAAAATGATGAAATTTGGTAGGGGCATTTTAGTAATTTTAAAAATTTACTCCATATAATATTATTTTCTTATTTTCAATTAAATTTTTTTAAAAATTTATAATTATGATTATTTCAAGTATTATAATATAAAAGAAAAATACAAATACACATTTATTGTTACTAATTAAGATTAAAAATTATTTTAAAATATTTGAGAATTAAAATTAAAAAAACGTAATTAAGATAAAAAAAATCACATGGACTTAGAGCATGTGATCACTTTTAAAATATTTAATAATATTGACTAGATATTAACTATAATATTTTTTCTATTCTCATTTTGCTTTTTTTTTAATTTTAATAATATTATATAGACATTAATTATAAAATAATTTTTATATTTAATAAGTATTCAATATGTATATATATATATTATATCTATGAATTTAAAAAAAAAGTCTATATAAATTTATTTACGAAATTATCCTTCATCTGTTGGATGTGGTACAAATGAATGTAGGGATATTTCTGTCTTTTAGAAAACCCTACTTACCCTTCCTTTTGCCTTATTCTTCTTTTCTTTTCTAAGAAGCTGCCATCCCTCATTTCCTGTCTTTCTCTCTCGGTTCTTCTTCCCACTGCCAGTCATCATTATCGATAATCGCCGGTGGACAAGTCGATGAAGGCCTCTTTTCTTCGTCTGCTTCTTCTCAAGGGTTTGTTTAGGTTTCTTGTTCAGGGTTTCTTAGGATCTCGTACCCCAAAAAAATTTAGTGTGAATGGAAAAATAATTTCAGATTTTTTATTCTTATTCTCTTATTGGTGGAAAACTCTTTGTTGGCGGAGTCTCATGGGAAACTTTGAAAACTCCTTTTTATCTACTTTTATATGAGCAATGATTTCATGGTAATCGAGTGTTATATGCTTGTCCTATAATTTAGTACTATTCAATTAATTCATGGCAATCTTATTATATTATGGATTTTTAGTACTATCCTATTAATTCATAGTAATCTTTCAATACACAAGTATGATCATTTTATCTGTAATATAAAATATTTAACTTAATTACCTCAATTTTAAAGCTAAAATTATAGCAGCAATGCTGCATATATATATATATATATATATATATATATATATATATATATATATATATATATGTGTGTGTGTATAGCCTAAATAATTAGTGTCGCTAATTGCTTATTCTTTTGAGGTAAAATTGCCTAAATAATTAGTGTTGCCAATTTTTATGTCAAGGATCAATGGTGAAGAAATCATCACCAAATGCCAGTGGCAATGCTTGTTATTTATTGATTACATTCCTTAAATTTTTTGTTTATTTTGTATGATTGTGTATATAGTGACAGAGGCAGTTGATTCGCGAGATAGATTTGAATGGAGTTAGTTGAACTTTGCATTTTCTGTTTGTGCAGTACCTTTGTATATGTACTTAAACACCTCTGCATGCTAGCACAAGTGTGTGAGAGAGAGTTAGTTTTAGACAATGATCATTAAATGACTTTTGATAACAGAATGTGGAAATTTGCAAAGCATTGATGACATTGGCACAACCATGGCACAGAGAAGGCATATTTTTTCAATCATTTTTTTATTTGAGTTTTACTTTTAACTCATTTATATACAAGGGTTATAGTTTGACTATTGGGCTGTAATTGTTGCTTCAATTTGTGTTTGATATCAAGTATAGTTTACTTCCGATTGAAACATCAAATTGAGAAATTTTACTATTTTTTCTTTTTCAAACAAAGACGGTTTGCAATGCCACAAGCCAATATTGTTGCATTTGACCCTAAACAACTCAATCTTTCAGTAATGACTGACACCATTATCTATGATTCTGTACCATAGAGGGATTAGAGCTTAGTATCCTATATGAAAAAGGATAAGGTATTCAATGCCAGAACATTGAACATTTTGTGACCATTAAGATTTTTAAAGTATCTAAAGATTGTTATCAATTTGATAGTACCAAATGATTATCATATCATTTTTTATGAATTCATTTTTCCTCAATTTGGTCTATGTTGACAATTTATTTTTTCTTTTCTTAATAAGGAAAACTTATTCATTATAAACTTTGTTTCTTTTTCAGTAGTTTGTATGGTAATTATAATGAAATGCAAGAAAACAAGATAAAGTATATTGTGCACTATTTTGATAGGATATATGCTAGTACACCTATGGGCTTGGCCTTTTTTGAGAGAAAGGTTCTACATTTGGAACAATTTTCTGAATGTATTTCTTACCCCAAGGCCAATTTCTGAAGTGAGCCTTTCTACTGCTGACCCCATTGCTACCACTTTCTCCTATTTGAGTGATGTAGGTATGCTTCTTCATTTCACTTTTCTGGTGATTATGTAGATAAAAGGAATGTTGATGGTTTTGGAAGACGCAAGACCAAGATTGTTGCAAGAGATGCATTATGCGGTCCAGGAATGGGAACAAGTCACTGTAGAGCTTAGATAAGGTACTTACATGTCTTTGGTATGGTAAAAAACCCTCTATGGATGATAATCGTAATTCCTTCAAGGGATATTTGACTTGCTAATAATATGTCCAATCCATTACATGTAGTTGCAACTTGTAGCTTATTAAAAACTTGTAATCCTAGCCTAGATGTTAGCCATTAAAATAGTGTGTTATTCATGGTTTAAAATGTGTTTCTTAAGAGTTGACCAACATTCTATTGACTCAATGGGTTGGTGTAGGTGAGCCAGTAGATTTTGTCACATTAATGGACTGTTGGAGAACTCTGGAATATGCAGGTGTACTCATACCAGAAACTAAATTGGGAAACTAATTCAAGATTCTTTACCTGGCCGATTCCATTATTGATCAACCACCAGGCTGAGGCTATAACTTCCAACATTCCAAGCACTCCCTAAAACATTATATGTATGATCCTTTTGATTTTTGAGTAGTCTTTGTATTCTTTACAATAAGACATTTTAGATACTGTTGACACTAATTAGTACGATAATATTTACTATTTTATTGTTTCATGAGAGATTGTTTGAGGATAATATTATGTAATATTTCAAATAATTTTATATATATGTGTATTTTGGAATATATTTTTATTTGGAATAAATATATGTATGTGTGAGATCATTGTTATGTGCAGGTTTAAAATAAATAAATAAATAACGATCATTGTATACAAGATTAAAATTTTAAAATACCAAAAAAGAAAAAATTCAATTATGCAATAATTTAGCGACGGATTTGCAATAGAAAACTATCACTAATATGTAACAGATATAATTTAATAAATAATTAGCGACCATATTAGGGACAAATATTTTGTTGCTAACTTTTACGGTAAATTTATGCTTAGCGACGAAAAATTTAGTCGCTAAATATTATTATTATAATTTCGTGACTAATTATGAATATAAATTAGCGACGGAAAAAAAAATTAGCAACGAAATGTTTGGTCACTAAATTAGCAATTGATTTTGAATTCCATCGCTAATATATTCGCGACTAGGCTTTTAGTGACTGTTCGTCGAGCCGTCGCTAATTTATTTTAGCGACGAATTTCTGGCTATTAGTGACGAAAATATCTGTCACTAATTAGCAGTTTTTTTGTAGTGATATACAAGGGATTTTATATAGAATTCCTACAACTATTTAGGAAGTAAACTTAATTATAGAATTAACTAATTAAGGAAATAAATGTTGATAGTCAACACTCCCTCTCAAATTGGTGCAAAAATATTACACATGCCCAACTTGTAAACTAATGTGTGAAAGACTCAATCGTTGAGTCCCTTTGTGGAAACATCAGCTATTTGTCTTTTTGACTTCACATGAATTAAGCTTAAGAGACTATCAGCTAGCTTTTCTTTAATAAAATGTCGATCAATCTTGATATGCTTTATCCGGTCATGTTGACCAGGATTATGAATAATAGTGATTGCAATTTTGTTATCACAATACAAGGATAACTTGTTTTTTTAGCCAATTTTAGCTCTATTAGCAACTTCTGTAGATATAAAAGTTCATAGACAGATCTGTATTCCACTTCTGCATTTGATCTAGGGACCACATTTTGTTTCTTGCTTCTCCATGTGACCAAGTTGCCTCCCACAAGTGTGCAATAACTAGAGGTGGATCTTCTGTCATCTATAGATCCAATCCAATCTACATCTGTAAAGGCATCAATGTGAAGATGATTATGTTTAGAGAAAATAAGAACCTTCCCCTGAGCTAATTTTAGATATTGCAAAATACGAAAGATGGCTTATAGCTAAGATTCTCTAGGATCATGCATAAACTAACTCACTAAATTGATTGCATAAGCAATGTCTGAAATGATGTGAGAAAGATAAATGAGCCTTCTAACAAGTCTCTAATATTTGCTTTTATAATTTTTTTTTCAATTCCTGCTTGCGGCTTATGGTTGCTTTCAATGGGCAATTCTGCAAGTTTACATCGCAGCATGCTAGTTTCATATAAAAGATCTAGGATGAATTTCCTCTGAGAAATGAAGATTTCTTTGGTTAATTTGGCAACTTTAATTCCCAAGAAGTGTTGTAACTTTCCAAGATCCTTGATTTCAAAATCCTATGCCAAGGGCTTCTTCAACTTAACCATTTTTTCTTTTTCATCTCTTGTCATCACTATGTCATCCATATAAATAGTAAAAAGAGTGATTGATAAAGAACAAATTCAAGAAATTAATGAATCAATCAAACAGTAAATCAAGTAGAAAATTAGATAAGGGAAGAGACTTATTTCATTGATAAAAAAATTGGAAATACAAGATTACAATCCCCAGGAAGGTTACTTCCCCCTTTAGTAAAGCAGCCTTACTCAATAGCAACAAGAAACAAATGATCAAAAATATAATCCCCTTTCCCTCTTGCTCACTAGCTAAAATAACAAAACAAAAGTGAAAACCATTTCTCCCTAGTGTCCAGCTAAGCATTAGGTATACTATTTTTCTCTCTCCTACCCTTAATCGAATTATCACAACCAAATTGACAGTGTCCAGCTAAATCCATTCAATACCCTTGCTGCATTGCTATTTCCTCGACACCTTGCTACATTTGTTATTTCTTCTTGCAAAATTAAACTTGCAATTTCCTTGGCCCAAATGAATCCGAATACAAAAGCCTTACTTGTAAAGCAACCTCTCTATCAATGCCGGCCTCTTGAAATAAATTTTTGTTCTCAAGACTTAGCTGAGGTTACTCGTTCCTCACAACAAATTTGACTTCCCAGGTTGCATCGTTGATGCTCTTCGATGACCATTGCACTAGCCATGGGGACACACTTTCACCTTTTCTTTGGATCACTTGAGTGGTAAGCACCTTCTTAGGAATAGGACTATCAACATGCTCTAATTCTAGCTCAGGTGGCAAGTTATTAGAACTGGATTAGGTTTCAATAGCCTTCTTAAGCAGGGAGACATGGAAGACAAGATGAATTTTAGAAAAATCGGGGAGGAGTAAGTGATAAGCCACTGTTCCTACCTTATATAGAATCTAATATGGCCCAAAGTAATGGGCTAACAACTTCAGATAGATTTATCGATTAACGAACTACTGGTGGTGAGGCCGAAGCTTTAAGTACACCTTATCCCCTACCTCAAAACTAACCTCTCGACGATGATAGTCGGCGTTATGCTTCATTTGTTATTGTGATTGCAATAAATGATTTTTAAGTTCTCTCAAGGCTTTGTCTTAGTCGAAGAGTTCTCTAGCCACTGCCTCTACTTGTACTTCATCAGGAACATACTGTAAGATGGTTGGAGGCTTCCTTTCATACACCACCTCAAAGGGTGTGGTTCCTATACTCACATGGAAAGAGGAATTAAACTAATATTCTACCCAAGGAAGCCACTGACTCTACTAGCGGGGCTGGTCAGTGGCAAAACAATGGAGGTAGGATTTGAGGCATTGGTTTCCAACTTTGGTTTGTCCATCCATCTCAGGGTGATAAGAAGAGTTAAATTTGAGTTGATTTCCTTGTAGCTTAAATAATTTCTGCAAAATTGACTCATGAAAATTAGGTCTCTATCACAAACAATGGTCTCCGGGACCTCTGGAGATGTACGATCTCCTTAACAAATAATTCAGTGACTACGCGGGCTGTATAGGGGTGTTTCAAGGCCACGAAGTGGCTGTACTTTGACAATCTATTCTCAAATACCATCACAGCATCATATCCCTTCGACTTCAATGTGCTAATAATGAAATCTATTGAAATATCCTCCCATACTACCTAGGGAAGTGGAATGGGTTGTAAAAACCTAGCTAGTGAGAAAGTGGATGCTTTGAATCACTAACATATGGAGCAACTCTTAACATAATCCTTAATTTGTTGAACCATCCCCTTTTAATAAAAACTTGTTGCTATTTTTCAATAAGTCTTGTAGTACTACAAATGGGGTTGCCAATGCTATATTGACAAAGCTAAAGAATTTAATTCTTTTTCATAGGCAGACTTGGCTAAATTGCTGTTAGCCAAATTTTTGTTGTAGTAAGCGATGCGTCTACCTTTTTACATTAAAAAATCCCCTAACCTAAGACCCGATGCATCATATTCAACGCAAAATGGCTTGGTGAAGTCAAGCAATGCAAGCAATGGTGTAGCGTTAAGTTTCTCCTTTAGAACCTCAAAGGCATATTGTGCTCTATCATTCCATTGGAACCCATTTTTCTTGGTCAACCCAGTCAGTAGCTTGGCAATCTTCCCATAGTCGTTAACGAATTTCCTATAATATTCGGTCAACCTTAAAAACCCCCAAACGCCTTTGAAATTCTTTGGTATTAGCCAATTTTGTACCGTAGTGATTTTGGATAGGTCTACTGTCACTCCTTTCTCTGTGATACGATGGGCTATATAACCAATTGAAGTTTGGCTTATCTAACACTTTATGGGATTGAGCTTTAAATTGTTATTCAATAGGACCTGTAAAACAATAGCCAAGTGTTGCAGGTGGTCTTCCCAATTTCTACTAAGAACCAAAATGTCATAAAAAAAGTACAAGTACTATAAGCCACAACCAGGGGCAACAAATATCATTCATCACACTTTGGAAAGTAGATGGGCCATTGGTAAGCCCAAATGGCATCACCAGAAATTCATAGTGCCAATCATGAATTCGGAAGGCCGGTTTATGCTCATCTCCTTCCTGCATACAAATTTGATAAAAACATAATTTTAAGTCTAGCTTCGTGAAAAAATGTAGCCCCATTCAGTTCATCAAATAGCTCGTCCACCTCCGATATCGGGTATTTATCAATCATTGTCACTTTATTTAGAGCTTTGTAATCGAAGCATAAATGCCATGTGTCATCTTTTTTTTAACCAAAAGGACCCAGCTAGAGAAAAGGACTCTAGCTAAGCCATATGATCCCTGACTGTAACATTTCATCCATCTGCTTCTAAATCTTTGTTTTCTATATGTGCAGGTATCTATAGGGATAGACACTAACTGCTTCATGGCCCGGAGCAAGCTGTATGGCGTGATCATGTAGACACCGTGGTGGTAACCTAGTCAATGGATGAAAAACTACAGGAAATCGATTCATGAATTTTTGTATATCCACTTTCTTTTCTTTGGAGAGGGTTTACACAGATGCTGCTAAAAAAATTTGTTTCATACTCCCCTCCTAGCCAAACTTGTAGTGCATCCATATAAAAGAGAGTCCCTCAATTCCAACTGACTCAATTTGTAGCACCCTTACCCTATACTTAGCTATAACACTTTGTTTAGAATTAATTAAGCATGCTTATCATAACATTTCATCTGTTATTCTACTAAACAGATATCTAAAAGTTAACAATTAGGAGCTTTACTTATAGGTGCATCTCATTAACATCAAATATTACATATACAAAGCATCTATAGTAATTACAAAATTTCCAACATAACTAAAGTATCCAATACTACAAAATATAAGGACAAAAAGAAGACTCTATTATCAATCACTGAAGACATGTGTTGGCCAACCTACTACAGATATCAGTCCTGGAAGAAAGTCCTATTCTCACAACCTACACGGATAAACAAAAATTCATGCTAAGCTATAAAGCTTAGTAGGGAACACAAAATATGACAAACGACCACTCATAGTGGTCATCAACAAGTATACATTACGAACTATAAGTATAACTTATGACCAATTTAAAAAAAAAAACAAAATGCAAACAAGAGTCCACACATGATAACCAAATGACTTAATGATAGTAAATTCGGCATTGATGCTTTATATACACAACATTTAATTATATAAGCATATTTATCCTTTAGACTTGCGATTCATTCATTGAATGATATACCACTATTTATACTCAGTCATTCCTTCCAGTTACTACACACTTTAACATATACTAGGAATATATATATTCACATATAAGCTTATGATCAACAAGGAAATATGCATATTCAAAAGTAAGATAAAGCATTAGTACTATGAAAGTTTATCATTTATCAATCTAGAAATATATTCATAATACTTATTGTACCAAAATTTCTAGCTCGCTTCCATCTCAAATACCATTATCATATGAACTTTATCACTTGTAAATCAGTAAATATTTTATGTATATGCACAAGACATTATACATCAATTCTCAATAAAGAGCAAGAACGAGTAGATATAGGGAAAACATATAACCCATTGTATTAATTGAAAAGAAATTACCAACATAAATACCTATACATAACCCTTATATTCCATTGCTATAGAAAACACTTATTTCAGCAAAACATTTTTTATAGATTTCATACATGATGAATCTTGCAAGTCATTTATCTACCTCAAGCAAGCAACATATTACTATAGAAAAAATACTATCTCTAATATAGTCCATAACTAGATATTAGTGATGCACCAGTTCATTTATATAACACTATACATACTATTTCTATATGCGATAATCATGCATAAGTGTATATCGCAGCATTTCCATATGTGATGAAAAAGAATTTCACTTATAAATTAGATTACGAAATCAATTTATGATTTGTCATGCTTCATAAAACTTTAAGTTAAACATCAAACTTTTCTTAACTTTGGTATAAAGCCTGCACTATTCTAAAGAGGTGGATAATTGGTTATACGGTAGCACCCGATGGTACAAGTCTGTTTAGTCACCCAAACGGGGTTGAATATGATCCAAATGGGACCATGTCTGTTTAGTCACCCAAACGGAGTTAACTACAACCCAAACGGGGTTGAAACTATCGCAGCTGCAAGGTACCCTTATAGGCATGCCTATCTATCCACTTCCTAGACTCAACGCAGGCAATAAAGTCTATTTACTTTATCTTTTCTTTATTCATTCATATTCTTATATGCACATGTATACTCTTGTAAAACTATGAACAATGTACTCATAAAAGCGCTCATGTGTAACTTTCTGTAAACCTGTGAACATTTCACTGTTGGGTATTACTATTCTGTACTTGTAATCCTATTCAATCATGTAACTATTCCATATGTCAAGACTATACTTATATAATGCCATTTGTACCTATACATAAGCATGTAAAAATATCTATATCTTCTCTAGTACATATACATATATGCACAACTCATAAACAATTTTTACAATTTTCTCATACAATAATCACCTGACAAGATACTCCTTCTCTAATGCATACACTTGTATACATAGTCTCATATAACATTGCCATTATATGCTTTAATAAAATTTCTATAATGGAGTCTATAGCACTGTAGATCTGTATTTCAGCATGTTAACATGTGACAACACATATGCTTAATCATGTCATTTCAATTAAGCAGACATATTCATACATTTCCTTTCTAGGGTCTGTTGTACTCTAAAATAAAGCTCCACTTTAGCAATCCACCTATGGGCCTCTAGTCCGCTGAACTCCGGCAATTTCACCTTTTGTAGAGCAATGGTTCTAGCCCTAAAATGATTGGGTCTCATATGTGTCCAATTAGGGTGAGGTAGGTTGTCCAAACTTGAAACTGGAGTGAATGAAAACTCTTCTGGAAATATCATCGCTCATTTTTGTTTCATTGGTGGTTTGTTGGTCTTCTTTTTCATCTTTTATGGGTTATTTTCCAAATTTTCTTCATTAGTTTGGCATCTAAAAAATCAAACTTCTCTTTTACAAATTTCTGGAATATGGTGAGACTGGAATCCACTCGTGCCTATAAATTAAGCTTGGATTGTAAACGAGTTTAGGGTGGGTCATTCATTCTGTTTGTTTTGGTGAAAAGAGTTGATTGTTTCCCACAAATAGTGCCAATTGATAAAGAACAAATTTAGGAAATTAATGAATTAATCAAACATTAAATCAAGCAAAAAATTAGATGAGGAAAGAGACTTATTTCATTGATAAAAAGAACTAGAAATACAAGATTACAAGATTTCATGCCCACAAGGTTTATTTAAAACGTTCTAAGTGCAGCCTTAGTTCTACTCAAGTAGCATATTTAGGACATACCATATCAGTTGTAGGTGTGAGGGTGGTTGTGAGAAAGGTACAAGCTATTGTGGACTGGCCCAACTGTAGTCCATCACTTCTCTCCTTGGCTTTTTTTGTTTAGCATGTTACTATTGCAAATTTTTTTATGATTATGGGTTGCTGCTCTTTTAACTAGTATGCTTAAGAAAAATTCCTTTGAATGGAGTGAGGCTACCTTAAATGCATTTGAAAAACTCAAGCAAGCCTTCTCAAGTGCACTGGTATTGCAGTTACTAGATTTTGATTAGGACTTCATTATGGAATATGACGCTTTAAGAAGGGGTATTGGGATTGTTTTACAAAGAATGGTTTTCCAATTGCATTCTTTAGTTGCCAGTTAGCAATTTGACACCAAAAGTTGGTTGCTTATGAGAGAGAATTGATTGGCCTGGCAAAGGTAGTTAGCATTGGCGACCTTATCTATAAGGCTGCCCTTTTCTTATTCGTGCAGATCATTATATTTTAAAATACTTGCTTGAGCAACGGTTAACTTCACCTCCCTAGCAGCATTGGCTCAGTAAACTCATGGGTTATATTTTCACAGTAAAGTTCAGAACTAGTCACCTTAATAAGGCAGCGGGTGCATTGTTTCATAGGATCGTACAGGACCCTTCTTTATTTGCTATTAGCTACACTCATGTTACCTTACACTATAAGAAAAATGCTCTTTAATGAAGGGAAATTCGATCATTAAAAGTCAAAATTCGGTCGTTAAAACACTATAATGACCGAAAAAAATCGATCATCGCTGGTCGTTAAAAGCCCTGTCGTTAATAGTATAGATGACCGGATTGATATCCGGTCATTAAAGTTATTAACGATTGGAACAAATCCAGACATTAAATATAAATTTTTAGCGACTGGATTTGCATTCGCTAATTGTGTTCTGCTTTTAATGAAGGGAATTCCGATCGTAATTGTTTACCACTTTCAATGAAGGAAAATCTGGTCATAAAAATTAACTTATAACGACCAAAAGTTCCCTTCGTAGATTGTTTATATCTTTTAACGAAAGGAAATCCGGTTGTTAATAATTACAAATGGTGACCTGATATTCCATCGCTAACTGTATATCCGATAATTAATATAAATAATTTTATTTGAATATTTCACGCATACCCCATTCACACTCCAACACATACATACATATGCAAAAATATAATAAATACTCTTTTCATAAATTGCAAAAAACCAATTACAAAATATAACAATATTTCGAAATTGTTTAATATTCTATTTGTCTCATATAAATTTGTTTAGAAAAATAGCCCATTGCTATACCAACATCTATCTAGCTAGAATTTTAAAAAAAAATCAATAATGAGCATCAAATCTTCATTGTCCATTGATCAAAAAACTTGTAAACATAAATTTAAAATTAATATTCATTTATAAAGGCAGTAGATCAAATGGCTAAGAAAGTAAAAAATAATAATAAGTTTAATAATATATTAACAACATATTATCATATTGCAAATCAAACAAGATGAAAATTTATGTAGAAAAACTACAGGAAATACATGTAAAATGCAATCACAATCATAAAACAAGAAATTATTAATATTTCAAAGAACAATATATATGCTGCCATATACTTAAAAAATATTATAGAATTTATAATTTGGAACATATTAACTTACCTATTAAATGTTTCACTCTGTTTGGGATTCACTTGAAGATGGTGATGCAGGATGCATATTAGATTGTTTACCAAAAATTGCAGCTTCAAGTCGTGCAAATTTACTATCATAAGCTTTGATTTTTCTTTTCAATTCTAGATTTTCTTCTTCAACTTTTTTTATCTTAGATGACAATGCCTCTTTCGATGAACTAGGCACTTTCCATTGTGTTGCAGTTACACCAGCCCCAAATCCAGGAACATGACCTTTTCGTTGAGGTCCAAAGACTTTTTCTACTACTTCTATGTTGGAAAGAGAATGTTTTTTTCCACTAATTCTTGAATTTGAGTCTATAATATGAAAATAATTTAAAATGTATCAACATATTGTATAAAAGGTAGCATAATGAAAATTAAATCAATCATACACACATATCTGTCATGAGTGGTAGTTTCAACAAACTTATTGTCCTTTTTGTGAGTCTCAAAGAACATGGTAGACAAATTTGGTGGATTACCATCTTTGCCTCCCTATAAAACAAGTATAAACATATCAAATGAAACTTTTTTTTAATTAATGAATAATAAATTCTCTAATGATGTTTAATGAGGATAAATACCTATTAATACATAATCTCTCTAAATGGCTTACTGCCTGTACGATGTGGCATATCCAAATTGGACCCATTAATGGAGTTTTTTTTACTTGTTTTCTACATTAATAACTTGACATATAAATTTATCATTTGACAAGCAAAATAAGATAATGCATAAAATATATAAACTTATGTCATACCTGAAATTTTTCACTAAAATAGTGTTATTTGACCAACCATTCCCAATCATTCTTGTCCACCCCTTCTGGCACATTTTTCATAGCTTCGTGGAGTGGTCTTGACTTCACATATTTGAAATTCATCCATCCTCTCCAATTGGTCCATAATCCTCTCATATGTTTCACAACATGCTCACGATATTCAATTATTTCATCACTCTCAAATTTATTCTAAATTCAATATTATTAAAATCAATTAACATTAATTGGACCTATAGTATATTTAGCATAAGCAAAGCTTGAAATAAAAAAATTTAAAGAACATAATGACATAAATTCTTAAAAGAACAGCTTGCCACATATGTTATATATTTTGTTTTGGAATTTCTCTCCATGAGTGTACTTTCCAAGGGCACATATTACAATCATGAACTATTATACCCATGTTTCTTGAGAAATCTTCATGATTCTCCCCATCAACTCGATTGTTAAAAAAAGTTACTTTCAATTTTTCTCCAGCTTTGAGTCCTGCAACTTCTTTACACTTGTTCCTTCCTCGGACCTTTTTTCTTATGCATCCCTTTAATAGATATTCAAATTTAATTAAATCAAATATACAAAATCATGATAAAACTAGATTAAATTTGATTTAACTTATTTGAATTTCTTGCATCTCTTCATCCACTTGAGGAAAAAGATTGTCATCTTCAATCGATCGAAATCCAGGAGGTACAAGCGATGGTCCATCTTGATTAGCAGCTATTGTTTGGAAATTTTTACTTGTTGTAGCTAAAATTTGTTTTTCAGTGGCTCTTGAAGAGGTGAAAGATCTTAAGCTTTGTCCATGTCCCTACCTAAAGCACCCGGTGGAATGAATGTTTGCTTACCCATTTTTTATTTGGTTCCCATTTCAATCTTTTGAAACTTTGATGGATTCATGTCAAACCTAATAAAAATCAAAAAAAACAATTACAATATGAACATCACATCGCAATCATATAAAGTTCAATTAGTTGCAACATACACATAATCATAATTATAAGAAGAAAATACAACCTTGATAAATAATTTTTCTTTTCTTTTGTGTTGAATTATCAAACTCCTCCAAATCCTCTTCCATTTTTTGTATAACATCAAAGGAATCATGAGGTATGACCTTTCGTACAATATGCCAAACTTTATTTCTCTGGTCATCGACGTAAAAAAATTGTGATGCTTGATTGACCAACATTAAAGTCTCATTTATTATCAAAATACGTTGACAGTTAACGCTTACGAAGTCATATTCATTTATTTTTATCCATTTTTCTTTGTCATACACATCAAACCAATTACATCGAAACATATTCACTTTCTTCCCCCGAGAAATTGTAATTCAAGTATCTCAATCAATTCTCCATAGTAATCAATATTCCCATTCTCTTTATCCGACTCTCCAACAACCACCACTCCACAATTTTGAGTTCTCAAACTTTTATCATATTTTGCACATGAAACCTATAACCATTGACAATGTAGCCATTAAAACTTATCAAATATTGTGTGGGGCCACGTGATAGTGATAACAAATTAGCTATCATCTTATTATCATGTTGGCTATGCAATTCTATTTCCTGCCAAAATCACATTATATATATTATTAATAGCTATAAATTAACCAAGTGGAGGCAAATTATTTTTAACCAAAAACTTACCTTTTTTTAAACCAACTAATGAATTGCTTATCCTATTCCGAATCAGAAATGGGTTGAGAGGTATCATATTGAATTTTTGAAAACTCTCTATATAAAACAAAAGTGAAACAATGTGTTGATTAAAATGAAAAAAAATTAGAAAATAGATAGAAGTATTTTATTGGAGATACATACTCGAGAAAGGGCAAAACTTCATCACAATTCTTCAAAATATAAATATAGGCTTGCTCCATTTCATATGCATCAAGTGTACATTGTTTTGGAGATTTTAAAGCTCTTCCAAGTTGACAAAAGATAGATAAACCTTCATCATATTTAACCCTACCATCATAATTCCATTCAAGGTGATTAAACTTTGTTTCCATTGTTTGCAAGTACCTTGAACATAAGGTCATACATTCACTTGCCAAGTATCCCTTTGCAATAGAACCTTCAGGACAAGCCCTGTTACCTATAAGAGATTTTAAAAAGTATAACCACCACTCTATCGGATACATCCATCGGTATTGAACAGGTCTAACAATCTTAGCTTCATTAGCTAAATGAATTGGCAAGTGCTCCATGATATCAAAAAATGATGGTGGGAAGATTTTTTCTAACTTGCACAAGGTAAAAGGAATTTGGGCTTCTATTAGCTCCAACTCATCGACTTTTAAACATTTTGTTCCAAGCACATTGAAAAAGTATGACAACTCGATAAGTGGTTCACACACAGTTTTGGAAAGTAGACCACGTATGGCAAGAGGAAGTAAATGTTGTAGAAGAACATGGCAATCATGACTCTTTAAGCCTAAGATTTTAAGATCTTTGAGGTTAACGCACTGAGAAATATTAGATGAAAATCCATTTGGAACTTTTAGATTCTTTAAAAAATTGTAAAACTTGTGCTTCTGTTCAAGGGATAATGTGTAACATGCTTTAGGCAATACATATTTATCACCACTTTTTATAGGATGTAATTCCTTCCTGATATTCACTGCTTGCAAATCTAATCGAGAATTTATGCTATCCTTGGTTTTTCCTTTGACATTTAAAATTGTTTCCAAAATATTATCACATATATTTTTCTTAATGTGCATCACATCTAAATTATGTCACAACAATAGCATTTTCCAATATGAAAGATTAAAAAAATACTCTTCTTTTTCCAATTATCACCTCTATTAGCGTGGGATATCTTAGTCTTCTTCATTGGATCCTTGGTTAGTAATAACCCATCTAAATCAGCCACTTGATCAAGTATATCATAGCCAAACAACAATTTAGGCGGCAATCTTCTCTCCTTAGTTCCATCAAATGAGTCTTTATCATTCCTCCACTTATGATTAAGTGGAAGATAACGTTTATAGCCCATATAACATTGTTTCTTACCATTACATAACCTCATTGAGCAAGTTTATTTATTACAACATGGGCAAGCCATCTTTCCTTTCATACTTCAACCACACAAATTTCCATATGCTGGAAAGTCACTAATGGTCCATAACAAAGCTGCATGTAATTTAAAATTTTGTCTAATTGATGCATCAAATGTTTCTATCCCAGTTTCCCATAATTCATTTAATTCCTCTATTAAAGGTTAGAGATAAACATCAATTGCATCACCAGGACTTTTAGGACCATGAATAATCATTGATAAAATGAAATTTTCTTGCTTTATGCATAGCCAAGGTGGTAAATTATAAGGAATAAGGACTACTGGCCAAATGCTATATGGGGTCTTTGAATTTCCAAACAATTGAAAACCATCAGTAGCAAGACCAAGTCGAACATTTTGAGGCTCATTAGAAAAAGATTGATAAAGTTCATCAAAAGATTTCCATGATACTGAATCAACCGAGTGTCGCATTAATCCATCATCAAATCTTTTGTCATGATGCCATCTCATTAAAGAAGATGTTTTGGTGGACATAAACAACCTTTGAAGTCGTGGCTTTAGGGGAAAATAACATAAAAGCTTGAAAGGTATTATTTTCCCATTTTTACTTTTACTTTCCCTGGTATGTTTATCTTGCTTTCATCTAGATGTACCATAAAATTTGTAAGAGTTGAGACACTTATCTACCTTCCAATATAGCATGAAATGATTCCTACATGCATCAATATTTCTGTAAGAAAGCCTAAGGTCCCGAATTATCTTCCTTGCCTCATAATATGAATCAGATAAGTTGGATCGATTAGGTAATAATTTTTCTTTTAACAATTTCAACAACATTATAAATGACTCGTTACTCCAATGGCCAACACTTTTAATATGAAGCAATTTTACCAAAGTAGAAAGCTAAGAGCTTTTTGAACTCTGGTATAAGGGTTGCTCAAAATCAGATAATAGCTTATAGAATTTTTTTGCCTCAAGATTGGATTCTTCCTCAGGAACTTCATCACCACCACTGTTCATAGCAACTACCTCAAAATTGGGATACAAATCTCTTAAAATCCCTTGTATTCCATCCTCATCTTCAACCTTTTCTATTTCATTATCATCTAACACTACAAAAAAACTGCCAATTAGCGACTAAAATTAGCCACGACATTATTTTCGTCGCAAATTTTGCGACGGATTCGCGACTGTTTTACAATTCCATCGTGGGGAGTATATTTTCTATTTTTTTGCGATGAAATAGTGACGAAATAAATAATTCGTCGCTAAATTTTATAATTTTTTATTCATGAAAATAGTTTCAAAAAATTTAGCGACGAACATTTTAGTCGCTAATTTTTTAGGAAAAATATAGCGCCTTTTTTTAGACGGTTTAGCGATGAAAATTGGTCTGTCGCTAATAACAATTTGTTACAGTAATACAATTAGCGACGGAATAATTTAGCCGCTAATCCGTCGCAAATAAATTAAAAAACATATTTTTTTAATTTCACTCACATTATTTATGTATAGTTTCAAGTAATTTTAATATAGATCATATCAAATGATTATTTTATTTTGTAACAGAAAATTATAAATTATTTTATAAGTTGATAATAATTGTTTATCAATTATACCAAAATCTAAAGTTATTTATTGAGAAAATTTACATTTTTAATCATAATAATAAATTAATTATTACGATTATTATATATTTGCGTGTTCAAGATTAATAAAAACAAATATTTATAAAATAGTAATATAAAATTTATTATTTCATTTAAAATAATAATAAAAAATTTGTAATTTATTTTTATTTTATAAAATTTAAATAAAATATTAAATTATTAAGAATTATATTGATTTTTTTATCAATTATTCCCAAATATAAACTTATTTATTTAAAAAAATTATATTTTTAATAAAAATAATAAAGTAATTGTTATAATTATTGAAGATTAATGTATTATGAAAAATAATAAATATAAATATTTATTTAATAATTAAATTAAATTTATTATTTCATTTAAAATGATTATGAAAAATTTATATTTTATTTTTATTTTGTTAAAATTTTGATCAAATTTTAAATTATTAAAAATTTTAGTTATATATATTTACAAAATTATCCTTGAATACAAGGATAAAATGATGAAATTTGGTAGGGGCATTTTAGTAATTTCAAAAATTTACCCTATATAATATTATTTTCTTATTTTCAATTAAATTTTTTAAAAATTTATAATTTTTATTACTCCAAGTATTATAATATAAATGAAAAATACAAATACATATTTATTGTTATTAATTAAGATTAAAAATTATTTTAAAAAATTTGAGAATTAAAATTACAAAAAAGTAATTAAAAAAGATAAAAAAAATCACATGGACTTCGAGCATGTGATCACTTTTAAAATATTTAATAATATTGACTAGATATTAGCTATAATATTTTTTATTCTCTTCTCATTTTGATTTTTTTTTAATTTTAATAATATTCTACTTTCATATAACATGATATATAAGAATAAGTTTTTCTTGCCTCTTGTTGGTGAAATTGTTGGTGATAATTAATTTTTTCTTGATTTCACTTAAGTTTAAATCGGTGATTTGCATTGTGGCTGTTGATTTCTTATTTGCATCATGACTGACTGCAACTTCTTTAACTCAAATTGATTAAATCACTAATCAAATGGTTGATTTCTTGCCTCTTATTTTTGTTTCTTTTTTCATTTTTCTGGGTTTGCTGTCATACCTCGCACTACACAAGGCCATGGATGGCTGAGACCCGCCATTGGGGTCGTTGAGCTCACTCAATGTATTATTCAGGTGACAATTAGGAGATACAAATTTTCAGTTATCATTACAATCAACCGATGTTGTTTCCTTAAATATCAGTTCAAACTTAAGATATAGTAGTGAACTCTCATTTTTATTATACATATATTTTGTTCAAGTTACATAATACAAGGGATATTGAGACTAATTTGTGTGCTTTCATAGTACTGAGAAACTCTACTATCGATCACGCCTTAACATAATTATTTTAATTTAAAGCATTTTTTAAATAGTAAATTTATAAAATATATTTATGAAATAAAAAATATTGATGAAATTTTATAAAACCGATAAGGCACTTTTTGAAAACTAAAATAGAAAAGGAGCAATTCATTTCTTTTCCTCGGTAAATAATCCTAAAAAACAATACAATCAGGTCAAATGCCAAATAACAAAATAAAAATAAAAACAAAAAGAAAAAATCTACGTACAATTATCTATCGTTGTGACCCACATCCGTGTAAAAACCCCATCCCCTCCGGCTCTTACATCGACCAATTAACCACTCGCTTTTTAGGGTTACTCTTTCTCTCTAACTATGGCGGACGAATCTCGGTACTCTTCGAGCACAAATACCACTGCCACCCTCACCACTAAGCACAAATATGATGACCAGACCATTCACCGTCAACTCGCCGGGCCACCAATTTCTCATCCCCCGATTCGGCTCATGCTCTAGCTTCTTATAACAGCATTCCACCACCTGTCGATGAGATCCAGATAGCCAAACAAAAAGCTCAGGAGATTGTTGCTCGATTCTTAAATAGAGCACCTGATAATAAGAGATCTAGGGTTGAGAATGGTGCCTCTGGATTTGATTCAAATGATAATATTAGGGGTTTTAGCTCTGCTCCTAGTGGTTAATACTCTTTTCTCTTTCTCTCTCTGTTAATATATTAGCATACTATCCCTTTTTTGTTTGTGCTGTTATTTGATTATTTCTTAGCAGATCTATACCTTGCCTTTTGATTGCGTTTAGTGTTTCTGATTATTTATTAGTGGATTTGCCCCCTCAGCAATTCCTGTTGCCTATGGTTCATACTTGGGTGGATCAAGCAAAAAGATTGAAATTCCAAATGGTAGGGTTGGTGTGATAATTGGAAAAGGAGGAAAAACTATTAAATATCTTCAGATTCAGTCTGGAGTAAAGATTTAAGTCACTCGAGATATGGATGCTGATCCCAATTCTGCAACTAGGATAGTACAGTTAATGGGTACTCCATAACAAATTTCAAAGGCTTAACAGTTGATAAATGAAGTTTTTTCTGAGGTAATGCCTTGGGTTCAACTGTCATTTACTTAATATGTAAATTCTTTCTTTCATCTACTTGTTTGTCACTGGATTTATGATAATTTATTCTTTTTATGCAAATATTATGTTAAACTAGTTGCAGGTTTGTTTTCTGGCTCCACTATTAAGAATTCTTTTTTGGAAGAGGCTGATGCAGGAAGTTCTGGTACAGTTTCCTGAAAATTTACAGGACAAGGTGGTTCTGATACCTTTGTAATGAAAGTTCCTAACAACAAGGTATTATCATGAAGCCACATTTGGTTGTATTTTGTGTTTGATTCAGGATAGTATGTGATGCACTTATGACTTCAGGTTGGTCTTGTAATTGGTAAAGGAGGTGACACAATCAAGAATATGCAAACTAGGATGGGAGCTCGTATACAGATCTATTTCTGACTGCATTGTTTGCATGTCATTATTGCCATTTCATGTAACTTTGAGTGTGTATTTGTCTTGTTAGTCATCATCATTTTAATTTAGGCTTATACCTAGTCATATGTATGCCATATGGCATCTTGGTAAGTTGACCCCTTGAATTATCATTAACTTTAAACCTCTGCAGGTGATACCTTTGCATCTACCTCCAAGTGACATGTCAACAGAAAGGAATGTACATGTAGAGGGGACTAGTGAATAGATTGAACTTACAAAACAATTGGTTAATGAAGTTATCAGTGAGGTATGTTTGGTTGTTGATGTTAGTTTGCAGAGTTGGTTCCTTTAAGTTTTGTTGTCAAGTTATGATATAATATTACCATACTTACTCTATATAGCATTTTATTTTCACTATTCATATTTTTATCCTTAAATCACTGGTAATTTCTTGGTTATGTAGGATCTTGTTCTTGCTTTTTTGGCCTTTTAAAAAGGGTTTACTACTTAGTAATGATCTGTGATACATTGCATGATATATAAGAATAAGTTTTCATGCCTCTTGTTGGTGAAATCATATGACTTTGAGAGCTTTGCATAGATTTAGGTCTTTCATAATGTTTGTATCTCTAGATTTGTTGTATGTGCAGATTTGTTCTTCTGCATTCATGCTTTTTTGTTTTTGGAAAATCCTGTTCACATATTACTGGTGTTAGTTTTTGCTTAATTCAATATACCTGGTTTGTTTGACTTAATGGGGGGCTTGTGTGAACCAAGACTCTCAAAAGAGGAATTTTTTTCTTCTCTTTAGAGTGTGCATGTGCATATATATTACAAGTATAGAAAGTTTTATGACAAAGTATACCACAGAGAAGAAATTAGTCTGTATAATATAGCAAAAAACTACAAAAAAGAATTTGAAAAATAGGCTTAAAAATGAATTCCTGTAACTGAGTTGGATAGCAATCAAAAAGGTTGTATGTATATTAGGCTTAATCAAAGAGTTACAGCTATGATTTTGATGTTCTGCTTACCTTATATGATTTTAGTTAGGGTTTGACTGGCATCTTCAGCAACATTTTGTGTATCTTTATTTATCCTTTTCTCCATTTGGTCTTTATTCAAATCTGATATGCTTCATCTTGGTTTATTCTTTATTGCAGAGAAGAGGCAGGGCTGGTCATGTGCAACCTGGTGAATGTTACCACCTCTACCCCAAATGTGTTTATGAAGCTTTTGCTGAATATCAGCTTCCTGAACTTCTCAGAACTCCTTTGAACTCTCTTTGCTTACAAATAAAAAGTTTGTATGTTGGGAGTATTGGAGAATTCTTATTAGCTGCACTCCAGCCACCAGAACCATTGGCTGTAAGTATTCTGGCAATAATTCTCTTGGTTTCTATAATACTCAATGAATGATCAATATTTCAATAATGACAATGTCAACTTTGATTCCAGCTTTAGCTTAAGTTCTTAATAGACCATGGTGATTTCTAGAGGAAAAGCAGAACTTGTTTTGTTTGATAGCATTGTAATATTTGCGTTTAGGCCTGTGTGTTTTAGGCTTTTTTATTTCTTTGGACTTACTATTTCTAACTTTCTTTTTCATTGAGCTTGATTTGGTAAAACTATGACATGCTAATAGTCATGATATTTTGAATTCAAGCAACTTGTCTTTCGAAATCCTGTCCCTTTAATATCATGTCAACTTATCTTTGGAAATCATGTCCCTTTATTTTCTTTCTACGTTAACCCTTTATTCCTTGCTTAGTACCTTTTTTTTCTATGGAGATTGATGCAACAGTAATGAATTCATCACCTTTTGATTTTTGAACTAAAATCCTTCACATCTGAAAGTAATATTCACCTTATAATCAGTTATCTTTTGGCTCTCAGAAGCTATTCTTTTTACTTTTCATCAATCTAATGTTCGACTATGTTTCTATTTTCATTATTCAGGCTTTGGATACATTCAATGCAGCAATTGTTTCTCCAGTATATTATGTAATGTTTACAACTCTAACTATCATTGCTAGTGCCATAATGTTTAAGGTAAAATAAATGCTTTGACATTCTGTAGGATCTGTTTCTTATGTGTAATTATGTTATGAATAGAATTACATAAAATCAATTTATTCAGAATGGCTTTTTTCACATTTTCTATAGGATTGGTTAGCTTGTCAACAATATCCAGAGGTACGAAACCTCAACAACAGACATCTCAAAGCAACTTTAACTGAATTTATTATAAAACTTGAATCTTCTTGAAATTCAAGTTAATAAGCTTAAGGAAAAAACATTAATGGGAGTTTCTTGCTAAAATGTAATATATTTTGTTCATGAAAGGAATTCCATTTTCTTGGTGCTACATGAACCTTCTTGGGGAGGACTTGGGGCCTCTGAACAATAAGGAGCTTGAGTAGCTTGAACATCGGCTAGAGTCATCGGTGAAGCAAGTTCGCTCTACTAAGGTAACTAAATTTAAATACTCGCATGTTTCTATTCATAATCAGTTAAATTAAGTCATCATTTACATGTGCATGGAAAATGTAGTATTAATTTATGAATGGTAAGTCAGGGGAAGTTTTCCATTTATTGTTAGGAGGGGTAGATTTTTTTCTATTTCACAGTGTTTTGACACTATTGAGCTAAACTGCTTTGCAGACATAGTACATGTTTAACTAGCTTACTGATCTTCAAAACAAAGTAATTTTTAAACTCACGGATATGTGAAAAAAGTTCACTTGTTTAATCGCCAAGTCCAAGTAATTGATATTTTGAGTATAGGAACAACTACTGCTAGAAGCTAATAGAGCCTTGGTTATAAAGGTTATATTTTTGTTTTTTTTTTTGGCGAGTTGTTAGCTCTCAGAATATAGCAGGTTTTGTTCTGCAACCATTTGTGTTTTTCGTTTGCATAAAAGCCAAAGTTTTGGCTCTAACAAGTTAAGATAATGGCCCTACTTAAGCCCTATTAATTATTAGCTTTGTCATAATTATGTGGTATTGGAATTAACTGAAATTGGGTCCTCAAAAGAAATTGAGCTAAACTGAGAGTTTGTTCGCTTTTTATCTTTGTTAATTTGTTGTTATCTTAGCTTTAGATTCTAAGTTTTCTCATGGAAGAGAAAAATGTTAACTTCCTTTACTCATGAATCATAAGAAAATTAGTTAAGGTTTTCTTTATGCTCTCTTCAAACTAGAATGGTAATGAATGAAGGGCACAGAGGACTGAACTTTTTATCAAACTGATCTAGAAAGTGTTGGTAAGTTATTGTTTGTTTAGTTCTGTAAAGCAATGAATTCCATCTCTCAATAGAGTTGCTAATTATTATTATTTATTATCCACAGATGGTATAATTGGTATAGGCATTTCTGTCGCAACTATGGGAGTGGTTGCTGGTGGCATTGCTGCAGCTCTTGCACGAAGAAATTAGCCGCTTTTTTTAATATATTGTTTTTGTATCCCTTGATATGCTGAAGTATTCAGTTGATGGGGAACTAGGACAAGATTTTAGTTGAATACACAGTGCACATGTTATTTGTTTTGATGTATATGAAAAGATGCTTGAGAAATTATCCAATTGCACTATGTAATTTGCAACATTTCATAATTTGTTCTAAGTTAATAGAAAAGTTGAATTACAAACTATTATAAAATATATATATATATATATATATTTCAAATTGTGTATTTTGGAATATATTCTGATTTGGAATAAATATGTGTGAGATTATTGTTATGTACAGGATGAAAATAAATAAATAGTGAACAAGATTAAAATTTTAAAATATAGCAAAAAAATTCAATTATGAAATAATTTAGCGCTGGATTTGTGATAGAAAATCTGTCGGCAATGTGTAATAGATATAATTAAAGAAATAATTAGCAACTAATATTTTGTCGCTAACTTTTAGAGTAAATTTTAAATTAGCGATGGAAAATTTAGTCTCTAAATATTATTATTATAATTCAGCAATTAATTAGGACTATAAATTAGCGACGGAAAAAAAATTAGCGACGAAATTTTGCGTCTTTAAATTAGGGACTGATTTTGAATTCCATCGCTAATATATTCGCAACTGTTCGTCGCGGCATCTCGAATTTAATTTAGCGATGGATTTTTGTTAATTAGCGATGGAATTTGCCGTCGCTAATTAACAATTTTTTTGTAGTGTAAATCTAAGCAATCTGATTGTGGCTCACCTAACTGCTCCCCATGGTGATACCAAAAGGTGTAATTTTGAATTATTCCATATGCTATCAAATGTGAATTGACCATATCACAGGTTCCCAAAGATGTATTGCAACATTTGACATACGGACATGGTATTTCATGCATTTGTCCTATTCTTGTGAAAGCATAATCCAAAACATTTTGCACACCAGATATATAAGCATCATTAAGTTGATTATGAACAAGTTGCATCCATTGCTTACTAGGTACCATGATCTTTGCAATGAAAATAAATTAGCATAAAAACTAACAGAGAAAAAAAGTATTAATTTATAGAACAAACGACCTATTTTAACTGACTATCAATTTGTAGAAAAGGATCACAATATACTGACATACGTAAGACAAGGCAATGGGCCTTACTACTGAATGCACATTCACAATCATTGGTATGACAAATTATGCGCAAAAATTTAAAAGAAACTCAGGAATTTATAATGGCATATATCATATTCAATGTGCATCAAACCATTTCTTTGGTTTATTTCTCTTTCTTAATATACAAATCATATATCAGGTCAATTTTTTAATTATATAACAAAAAGTATAATATAATAAGGCTAAGCTGTGCTTGTGCGAAGTTTCAAATATATTTTATCACAACTTTGGCCTAAGGAACCCTTGCTTAGTCTACCCTTTACAGAATGTTGAAGAGCACCTGTAATGTGCAAATTAAAAAAAACACAGCAACAATTAGAAATAGCACTGTATCAACTCAGACAATAGTAAAATCACAATTTTACAGACGTGAAGTCAACTGGTTTAGGAATCTTTATGCTAGGAACAAATACAACTGTAGTTCATTATATTTTTCCTATATTAGTGTGTAAAAGGAAAAAAAGAGAAAGACTAGAATGCTAAAATTCATTACTAATTTTTTTTAGTAGAGAATTACGTTGAACAAGAAACCTGCCAATCTGAACAACACAAGATAAATGAGCGATGCAAGAAGCCAATTCTAAAAAGTGGAGTTCTTCAATTATTATAACCAAAATTTATGAACACTCCTATAGAAAAATCTCTTGCAGCACAAAATGCAAAGAACTGTTGAAAGCCACTTTTATCTAGTAGTAGGAAGATTTGGTTATGAAAGTGCTAGCATTCCTCCTTTTATAGCTTATATTTGTGTCTATTTACTGTAAAATTAAGATTGAATTAGAAAAGAATTTACATAGCTTAGGGCTTATTTTAATATTTAGTAATAGAACTAAAGCAATAATTGTTGAACAATTAGGATAACCGACGCTCATATAGAATAGAACTTGAACATGACATAATACAAATTTAAGAAAATGGCAGAATTTGAACATGACAAAATGCAAATTTAAGAAAACAGAGGAATGCTAATTTAGATAGTCGACTCTTGTGACCATTAGTGTATAATGTTGATGCCACTGGTCCTCAGTTTGCTGCAGCTGCTATTTCATTACACCTTTCCCATCGGTGTATTTGAACAACGATAGTTCATTCAAATTCCAAATGCACTTCACAAAAGACATTTAAGAAAGTGTAATCCTAATAATAGCATGAAAACCAACCGTCACAAGTGAAACATCATATCAGTTTCTATTTCATGTAAAATCATAATAATAATTGAATTGGTAAGCCACATTAACCGAAACAAGATCCTATGAAATAAAAAGAAATAACAAGGAAACAAAAAGGCAACTTTCTTTTCCATTAAAGAATTCCAGTAACTAATGATTTGCGATTCAAGTTGACAACTTTAGAGTCTCAAAATGGCCAGATAGTGTTGAACAATAATAATATAGAATATCATGTAAAAGGATAACACCAAGTACAGCCAAATATAGTATTTGGCAAGAGCACTCATTCTATAAAAAAATCCAAAGAGAATATTGACCCAAAATCTTTGATGGGGTCCCCAACACTTGTATAAAATCTATTTAACTCTAAGTTGCATTGCATTTGCTTATGCTGCATACATCCAATATATAAACTGATAGCAATATCAATTTAACAGTCAAACACATGATAAGCTTAGACTAAACAAAGAAAGGAAGAGAGATAGCTTACCTTATGCTCTTCTTTGAAAGATTTGAAAGACATATCAAAAGATTTTTTGTATCTCTTAATAAATACTAGTAAATTAACAAAGCAGAGAAAAATATGAAATGTCAAAAAAGGAAAAAAAAACATAAGAAAATAAGGTGGTTTTTAGGCGAAAACACAAAAAACCTAAATACCAAATACCAAATCAAATTTCGTAAAAAGCATATTAAATTGATGAAAAAAGAAGTTACTTATGAACAAAATTGCCAGCAAATCAATTATCACAAAATCCAATTAAGAATTAAAAAGATTTCATCATAAAATAGCTTAATTGCATCAGCTTCCTTTTAAATCAAACAATATTCACTAGGCAATTAAACACCCACACAGAATAGAGATATACCCACAAATATATTGAGAAAAATAAAGAGGGGATTACTATAAGACTTTAGAAAAAGTATACATACCAAAATCAATGAAGCTTGTCGGCGACAGAGTCTTGATCAGTGGCCGGCTAAAGAAAAATCATTGATGGTGGATGGATGAGAGAAAAAATCAAAAAATCAAAAAGACCCAAACAAAGTTTATAGAGATAGGTTTCGAAGGAGTGACAACCAAGTAAAAGGATTTAGGGTTTGTTTGCGGAAAGGATTTGCTTTTTTTTTAGTTGGGTTTATCTGCTTTTTTCAGGTTTTTAGTTTTTCGTGGGCATTGTTATTTTGTGTTTTATTTTTATAAAATAAAATAAGAGGAATTTTTTTTTGGAGGTAAACTTTAGTAAGATCCCACCAATTTTTTTAATACATTAACGACCAGATTCACTGCTCTTCAGACACTGAATTTTTAAACTCTTGTTAAATAATAATAAAATTTAACAACTAACGACTGGTTTAATTTCCCTTCGTAATTTGAATATTTTTACGATTGGATTTTTATCCCTTCACTAAATTTTGGTCGTTGAAAGTCAATTTTATTGTAGTGTTACTGGAGTCCATTCAAGAAGATTTACTGGGCTCAGGTGAACTGTTGGTTTGTGTGACAAGGTTCGGTAAGGTATTATGAATTCGGATGGGAAAGTTAATGATGGGTTGCTTTTGTTTAAGAACCACATTTACCTTCTACATGGTTCCCCATTACTGCCTATCATCCTCTCAACCTACCATGATAGTGCTCATGAAGGGTACATAAAACATTGCATTGGATTTGTTGGGATTTATACTGGAAGGGTATGAAGACTGACATTGCAACCTATGTTGCTGCTTATCCCGTGTGTCAACGCAATAAGATGGAACATTTAAGTCTGGCAGGTTTGTTATACCCTTTGCAGCTAGCACTCAAATTTGGGCAGACATTTTGATTACCTAAGTCATAGGGAAAATCAGTCTTGTTTTTTATGGTAGACAGGTTTTCGAAGTATGCCCACGTCATCCCGTTGACTCATTTGTATACTGCTGCTCGTATGGCTCAAGTATTCATTGAGCAGATTGTTTGGTTACATGGAGGCTCGAAAACTATTACTCATGATTGCAATGTGTTTTTTACTAGCACTTTTTGGAAAGAGCTTTTTCCTTTGAATGGTGTTAAGTTGCCATTCTCTTCGGTTTATCATCCGCAAATAGATGGCCAGGCAGAAGTGGTTAACCAAACAATGGAAATGTATCTCCATTGCTTTGTAGGAGATCCTCGAAAATGGGTTGTTTGGATTCTTTGGGCAGAATTTTGTTACAATACTTCCGTTCATTCAGTACTTCAGACCACACCTTTCAATGTTGTCTAAGGGTGTGATATGCCCTATTGACTCTCTTATACTCTAGGTTCTACTAGAACTGATGTGGTGGAAATGGCTTTGTTGCATTAGGATCTGGTCTTGGATGATATTCTAAGTCGTCTTCTTTTGGCACAACGGATGAAAGGTTACCATGATAAGGGTCATCATGATGTGGAGTATAATCTAGGGGAGCTTGTTTTTTATTTCATTCACATCTCTATAGGCAGCACTCTATTCAGCTCAAGGTTTACAATAAATTGTCTCCTCGGTTTTATGGGCCCTTTTTTGGTTTTGAGGAAGGTTGGGTCAGTTGTGTATCAGCTGGATTTGTCAAGTGACAGCTGTATACATATTGTTTTTCATGTTTCCCTTTTGAAGGCATTCAAAGGTGAGTAGCTGCCTCCTATTACTGAGTTTTCCTGCTGCAGTTCTTCATGCTCGTGTCAATTATAGGATAAGGAAGGTCCTTGTATATTGGTCTGGTTCGCCTGAAGTGATGCCAATTGGGAGGAGTTAGCTCATTTCCAGCAAGCTCATCCATCCTTCGAACTTGAAGATAAGTTGTTTCTGCGGGAGGGGGTAATGGTGTGGATGCCTTTGTGGGACAGACTTATTCGAGGAAGAAGACTCATTAAATAGGGCTATAGTTGTGGTATTTATTAATTTTTTTACTAGTTTCTTGTTAGCTAGTTGTTGAATGATTTAGTGATTTTTATCGTTATTTCTTTTAAGTGAGAACCCTGCAAAATATGTCTTCTATTGTTGTAAAAAGAGTAGCCTATTTAAAAGGCAATTTGAGAAATAAAACCCTAAGTCAAAGTTTAGAAAAAGATAGGATATTGGAGCTTTCTATTAACGGAATCCAAGGTTTCAGTTGCCCTTCGACAAGCTATCATTCAAAATAGGTCGACCCAAGAATTCCAATACTATAAAAGATGAGGGTAAGTCGAAGGCTATTGAATTAGATTTTCCTGTTAATCGTCTTGTGGCACGATCTTGTTCCAAAAAACATAATAGGCACACGTAAATTTCAGTTTAGTGCTTTTTGGTTATTTTATCTTTTGTTTAGCTAGTTAGTTCAATTGTCAATTCCCTCTTATTGATTATATACTCAACCAAGCACATCGCTTACCACCTCTTCTACCCCACTCTCTCTCTTCTTTTTTTTTAATGAATAAATCTAGGAATTCAATATTTATCTATTATTCCTTGATGCTTTTTTTAAGTCGGTGCTTTGGAGGCTGCCATTGTGGACTTTGATTTGGTAAAGCTATCACTTGTTTTTGTATAAGACAAAACCAAAAGTCTTATTATTATGTAATGAAAAAATTATTAACATTTGCAAATGCATGTTTGAAATCTGGTTAAACCCAGAACTTGCTATCTAGTTTTTCTGACTTTTTGTGCTCGGATGTTATATGGAGAGCTTCAGAGGAAGGGTATCTTTTAGCTAAGAAGCGACTCACTTTTGGGGGAGAGAAAAAGATCGAGAATATGTGGTTGGTGGCATGTATGTTCACAAGAGGAAGAAAATAACATGGGTTCCATTAGCTAGCATCTGTGTCCTGATATTTGGTCTTAATAATGATGATGATGATGATATGGTGGTGGGGCTATTGCAAATCTGTTTTCAATGTCACATGTATACAAATGAAAAGAAGGCTAAGAAAATTGGTCAAAAGCAATTTTTAATTTTATATATGTAATTTTTTCTTTTTCAATTGTTATATGTCAAGGGGCTTTTATGTTCTTGTTTCAAACTACTGTACATAGCTTGGGGTGTAGCTTTAATTTGGATGTCTACTATCAGCAAATGGATGTCTGTAAATACATACTTTCTAACTGGATTAAATAATTGGTGAATTTATTTTGCTTTTTCTGATTTTGATTGATTAATTTCATTTCCAATGGTTCAATCAAGTTCCATGTGGATAAAATCAAACTATATGATGCAATTGAAACAAATGGAATTGCATAGTTATGTAGCCCGAAACTTGCAACATACCCACATCTAATATTTGGCAAATAAAATTGGTGTTGTTCTTTTACATTGATAGTCAAACTATATCACTCGAACATTCACAAACTGTAAATTATGTCCAAATTTATTTTTAACAGTTAAATTTTACCAACAAATGATGGATCTTTATAAATTGTTACTCAACGTTAATATCTTGACTCATTCTATGCATTATATAAGCTTTTCTCAACCTCTACACGTATGTTCTCTAAACTCTAAACTCTAAACTCAGATAGAACTTTTCATTCACTTCTCTCTCATTAAATTACTAGCACTTTTCATTCACTTCTCTGTCATTAAATTACTAACTTCACATTTTAGAATTTCTTTTTTTGGAAGTCTATCGGTGTTTTTCCTTTTTAGGAGAATGTTGATAATAGATATTACAGTTATTTGAGAGTGATACAATAGAAGAAGAAACCCAACCTGCGAAGTTGATGTCCCTTCAATTTGCTGTGCCCATAAGAGAGACATTTATAATTCTGTCTGAAAGGAACAACTTTAACTGATTTTTAGTTTTGCAGCTTGTTCATTTAATTACATAGTTTCTGTTGGCTTTGATTGTTTTATACTCCTGTGAGGAATTACTATTATGCATAGCAATATTAGTCTAACCAAACATATTATGTCTGTGTTTGTGAAAATATCCAAACAATATAAAATAGGAACATCATTTCTCTTTGTTGCAACATGAGACTGAAAAGCTCCGGAATGATATTGAAAAGATGCGAAATGAATTGAGGTTTGTGGACTTGTCCTCCAAGTATGCTTTTTTTGATTTAATGTGGATTTATCTTCTTTCATGATCTTACCATTTGTTGAGAAACTATTTGTAATATACGGGCATGAAATTGACAAAGTCACTGCTGGCCAACGGTTGGATTTGAATCTTGAAAGGGGGTATGAGAGCTACAAACCACTGATTTCTTATTTCTTAGGGCTAATCACTGATATGATGTTGTCTCATTGTGGTTTATGGTAACTGATAACAACCGAACTTACGGACCGGTCCAACGGTCCCATATTGACCGGACCCTGTGAACCGACCAAAGGTTAAACTTTCTCGAGCTCTCAAATCGAGCCATAGTTCGGTTACGAATGTGTTCCAAAAATAGCTCCACCATGATGGAAAAATAGTCACCACTAACCCACATTTCCCTCGAGAATCGCCAAAAATGGGTTAGTGGCCGAAAAGAACGAAAAACTCCTCCCATTATCTCCTGAAAACATGCTGCTCCTCCTATAAAAAAGAGAAAAAACAGGTATGAAATGGTTACTTAATCTTTTGCTTAAGACTCTTTTTTACACAGAAATACCGACTTGACCGTCGGAGGCTCCCTTGTCGGAAACCCACCGATCCTTTGTTTATTTTTACAGGTGATCGCAAGGAACTTGCTGTGCATTTAACCTATCATCATTTGGTGCAGTGAGCGTGGAACATGGACCTTTTTTCAGAACTTAACCTAAATACTTCCCAATAGGAAAACCAAACATCCAACCCCACACCACCAGGTACAATACAGTTTCTCCCTCAACCCAACAACACTATCTCTGCTTCCCCAACCATGGCCATCCCAACTATTACTCCCAGCATTACCCCTCAAACTGTCAAATCCCTCATTGCCTGTACTATCAGCCATTGTAGCTCAAGCTCAATCCCAACCCCAGCCCTTACCCCCATAAAACACCAACCTACCTCGGGCTTCATAGCCTCCTGCTCGGGAACCCCTACTCACCAGCCTTACCCCTAAATCCTAACTCCACCATCACCCTGACTACCGAATAATTTAACTGCCTCTTAGATGATCGAATCCAAAGGCAACAAAACTGAACTACCCTGGAGTACCAAGGCAATTTCCAATCACCCATCTCTCAAAAAATATTAGCTGCTCCATTTCCCAATATTCACCTTCCTCACCTCAAAACATACAATGGGAACACCGATCCCCAAGCTCATATCGACCAATTCCAACACACTATGCTGGTGCTCACAACTGATGACTCCGTTTTGTGCAAGATTTTCCCTTAAACTTTGGTAGACTTGGCCTAGATTTGATTTCGAAACCTGCTATCGCATTGTATTGAGAACTTCGAGCAATTCAGTGACATGTTTGTTGCAAAGTTTGTGGCCGCCATTCGTCCGAAACAAGGTATCCACTAACTTGAACCTGGTGCAACAAGAAAAGGGGCGAATCACTACGGGCCTATGTCGAGAAGTTTAATGATGTGTCCATGGATATATAGAATCTAAACCTAGAGGTAGCAATTAATGCCTAATCCAAAACACGAGGTGTCAGGATTTTAACGACTCCTTAAGTAAGAAACCCCCTAATGACTTTACCAAGCTCATGTCATAAGCACATAAGTACATCCACATAGATGAGGCTTGGTATCTTCGCCATGCCTCCCATAGAGCATGGGCATCTGAAAAGGAAGGAGGTGAAAGTGCAAGAGCAGCTCGAGAAAAGGGGAATCCCAGTAAGACCGACTAGAAGAAATACCGAAAAGGTAATTAGAATAACTGATCTTATGCAATTACCACTCCCCGCTCAGACAACCGAAGAGATGAAAGATTCATGCCCCTAACTTCCTCTCGTAAATAGATATTAGATTGGCTAAAGCAGAATGAGCAAGTTAACTGGCCAAGACCTGTGAGGGAAGATCCAAATAGGGATTAAGGCCTTTACTATGCTTTTCATAGAGACAAAGGCCATGAGACCGAGGAGTGCAAGCAACTCAAATGGGAGATTGAATACTTGGTTCGGAAAGGTACCCTAGCTCAGTTCGTCAAGTTGAACAAGAGAGGGAAAAGACAGAGGTCGCCTTCTCCTCAACCGAATAGAAACAAAGCCAATAGTGGCCGAAAGGCACCCACGGGGGTCATACATGTAATAGCCGGGGTCCGAGCAACGGGATCCTTCCTAGAAGAGGAAGGCCAAGGAGGTCATATCCGTCTTTTGGGGGACGAGCTTAGCTACAAAATACAATTCAATTTTCGAAAGTGGATGGGGCATATGTTCGGTACCCACACACAGATGCTCTAGTTATTGAACCAGTCATTCAAGACTTCTTGGTCTAGCAAATATTGGTCGACATAGGAAGTGCGGTCAACCTCATAACAGCCCCAAGCATACAGAGTATTGGAGATGTCAGATCATAGACTTGAGGAAGTCAACGTCCCCCTCATTGGTTTGTCTGGATGGCCTGTCCGGTAAAGGGTCTAGCAAACCTACCTGTACAGCTCAGAGACGATTCGGTGGTATGTGCTTGCCAAGCAGATTTCATGTGTGGAGTCGATATTCCATTATCTTATAATGTGATATTCGGACCGACCTCTCTTATCCTAGGTGGATGCTTGTGTCTCATGAAAAACCTTGTGCTCAAAATCCCTACATACGATGGAGTGGCCATTTTGAGAGGGAATCAAAAGACTGCTCGGGAGACGTACTCGACCATGCTCAGAGGGGCCAATCAGGGCCTGCCTTTGGACACAATGGATGTACTAGAGAAGTGAGGAA
>CM075816.1:40671937-40724222 GCA_037975025.1 Excoecaria agallocha
ATGTTGATTATTCAACAACTGTTCCTCACCAGGTTTATACACAACCTCCGATTTTAAACAAAGAACAAAATGTTTCTCCTCCAACTTCATCATATTTTTTAGCAATAACAGAAAATGTTATTAATGAATTAAATGTCATCAAAAAATAATTTGAAGTTGACAAAACCCTTTTAAATAAGGATTTTTATTCAGAAAAAATCTAGAAAAGAGGACATGGTTCTTTAAAAATTTTCTAAAAAAGGAAAGAAATTCAAGAAGAATATTATGAATTTGTTTTCACAAACAAAACTCATATTTTATTATTTGATTGGTTTTAAATTTATGCATCTCAAAAACAAATTTCATATTCATTTCAAACAAAATATATTAACCCTATAACTTCCAAAAATAAGTTTATAGAATGGGAAATGTCTGATGGTAGAAAAATTCAATCTGAACATCCACCACTAAGACATATAAAACTCACCCATTTGAGTCAAACTATTGATGCTAGTCCTTATAAAACTCCGAATGAAAATACGAATAAGGATTTAAAAAACATCATCTAGCAAAATAATTTCACAAACACTCACCTTAGTATAATTGCAAAACAATTGACTAGGATAGAGGAACACCAAAAAACCTTTATCATTTCCCCTATTGAAACAACAAATTCCAAATTAAAAACCCCTAATTTCAAACCATTTCAAATTTCTAAAACAGGTCAAAAACTCCTTAAGGATAGTAAATCATAATTTACTCAAGCCTTAAGAGACTAATTAAGTAAGACAGAGAATGCCTCCTCTACATTTACTCCTATGGTCGCATAAGATACCCTTGACAAAAATAAAATAGTTAGCATTCTTGATCAGATCTCTGACTCTAAAGAAAACCAATAGGAAACCCAAAACCTGGAGTTGTCCAGACTCCATTGGCCAAGAAGTTCAAATGCACCTCTTCCCATTACAACTGCTCCAGACTTAGGCATAGAAAACAGACCAAACATTTTGTCACAGTCTAAATTCAATGCCTCTACTATCTATGAATGGAACATAAATGGTATGTCTGAGTACAACATCCTTAGTCTTCTACAACAGATGACTATGGCTTCCAATGCCAACAAAACCCATACAAACACACCTAATAAAGCCATAGTTGAACTCCTGATAGTCGGGTTCTTAGGACAATTAAAAGGTTGGTGGGATTATCATCTCACACAACAACATCAACTAGAAATACTAGGTGTTGTTCAAACCACAGAGGAAGGAACTCCCATCCTCGATGAGATAGTCAACCTTATTCCAGATATAGTAGCAACCCTAATCCACATTATTAGTTTGCACTTCATAGGATACCGATCTCATTTGAAAGATAAAAATGCAGAACTGCTTTCAAAATCTAAAATGTAAAAGGCAATCTGAATTTCAAAGTTACAAGAATACATTTCTAACTAGGGTAATGCTCAGAGGAGATTCCAATCAACCATTTTGGAAAGAAAAATTCTTAATAGGATTACCGACACTTTTAGGAGAAAAGGTTAGAAATAAAAATAAAGAAAATTTTGGAATTAATTGAATCCCTTATGATCATTTAACATATGGAGAATTGGTTAGTTTCACACAGAAAGAAGGATTAAAAATTTGTGAAGATTTAAGACTTCAAAAACATTTAAAAAGAGAAATGAAGCAAACAAAGCAAGAATTAGGATGTTTTTATAAACAGTTTGAAATACCCACAGGAACTCAAAATAAAGATTGTGGTCGTTCTTGTTCCAAACTTTATAAAAAATCTCGAAGAAAATGTTTCTCAAAACCCAACAAACATGATTTCTATAGGAGATCTAAACTAGTTAAAACCTATAAGAAACATAAAACATCCAGAAAGCCTTTCAAAAAGGAAAGTAAAAAATTAGTCAATTATTTCAATTGTGCTCAAATAGGACACATTTTGAAATATTGTAGACTAGCCAAAAAACTTCATGAGTTGCAAATGGAAGAAGAAATCATACAAAAAATCTCTCTTCTCTTAGTAGAAACTTCTAAAGATGAAACAGAAACTGATTCATTAGAAGACCAAAATCTTTACAATACTATGAATTAGCTATTTCTAGTTCCTCTGACATTGATTCTTCAGAATCATACAAATCTATCAATGTCCTAACAAAAGATCAAGAATTAATGCTTGATATAGTCAAACAAGTAGAAGATAAGAAACTTCAAAAGGATATTACTAAAAAACTTTTGACATCCTTTGAACCAAAAGAACCTTCATCTTCTTCTTTACCTTTAATCAAACATAATACCTATAATTTAACAAAAATTTTAGGTGTTAAATCAAAACCCAAAAATCCTGTTACTATCCAAACTTCAAGAAGAAATAGCGATAGTCAAGCAAGAGTTGAAAGCTCTTAAACAAAAATAGGAATTTGATTATGAACTTCTTCACAAATTAGTTTCACTAATTGCTGAAACAGAAAACCAATATGAGGAAGAAAATTTTGAAACAACAAATGAAATAAAAACTCTAGAAATAGTTCCAGAAGATTTCTTATTTGTTTTAAGAATAATCACTATGAGAAAATATTTAATTAAAATCCAACTTGTTTTCTCAAATGATTTTCAATTCGAAACCATAGCTTTTTTTCATACAGGTGCAGATTTAAATTGCTTAAAAAGTTGTATCATTCCTAAAAGATTTGCTGAAGAAACTAATGAAAAACATTATGTAGAAAATAATTAAAAAATGATCATCAAAAGCAAAACAGAAGCTACCATTCAAAACGGTAGTATTTCTATCAAAACTCCTTTTGTTTTATTAGAAAATATAAATCATAGCATCATTTTAGGGACTCCGTTTATCAATATGATAACTCCCTATTCTGTCAACTATGACAATATTTCTTTTAAATCAGAAGGAAATAAGATAATTTTCCCTTTTATTGAAAAATCAATAACAAGAAATCTAAACCTTTTAAAAGCTTGTTCTATTTACAAAAATGAGTTAAATCTCATAATTCAAGGTTTCGTGAAACAGGATGTTTCCTTTATTAGAAACCAAAACCTTTTGCAAGATGAATTTATCAAACAAAGGATTTTGGATTTCCAAACATTTCTTGAGAAAGAAATATGTTATGATTTGCTAAATACTTTTTGCGAAAGAAAATGACATATGGTAGATTTACCATATGAAAAATTATTTTTCAAAAAAAAATGATTCCCACTAAATCTCGACCAATTCAAATGAATCATGAACTTAAAACTCATTGCCTAAATGAAATTCATGAATTATTATCTAAAGGACTTATTCAAAAATCCAGATCTCTTTGAAGCTGTTCAAATTTCTATGTTAACAAACATTTAGAAATAGAAACACATACCCCAAGACTTATAATAAATTATAAGCCTTTAAACAAAACTTTAAAATGGATTAGATATCCATTTTAGAACAAAAAAGATCTTTTATCAGGACTTCACTCTGCCTTAATATTTTCAAAATTTGATTTGAAATTAGGTTTTTGGCAGATCCGAATCAAACCAAAAGATTGTTACAAAATGGCTTTTACTATTCCCTTTGGTTAATATGAATGGAAAGTAATGCCATTTGAATTGAAAAATGCTCCATTAGAATTTCAAAGAATAATGAATGATATTTTCACTCCTTATTCAAAATTTTGAATAGTATACATTGATGATATTTCCATCTTTTTCGAAATAGTGGAACAACATTTTAAACACCTAAAAACATTTTTCATGGTTGCTATAAAAAATGGGTTAGTTGTTTCCAAATCAAAAATATCACTTTTCCAAACAAAAATTCATTTTTAGGTCATTATATTTCTCAAAGAACGATAACTCCAATAGAGAAATCCCTTGCTTTTGCTGACAAATTTCCTAACAAAATTTTAGACAAAACCCAGTTACAGAGCTTCTTGGGTAGTTTAAATTATGTGTTAGATTTTTGTCCAAATGTCAACCTATTAGAAAAACCTTTACATGATAGGTTGAAGAAAAATCCAGTTCATTAGACTGATGAACATACCAGAGCCATTCAACAGATAAAATCGCAGGTTAAAGAAATTCCCTATCTATATTTGGCTGATCCTTTAGCATTCAAAATAGTTGAAACGGATGCTTTTAACATGGGATTTGGTGGAATTCTAAAACAAAAAGCCAATGGCAAAGAATGCATTGTACAATTTACATCTGCACACTAGAATGATTGTCAAAAGAATTATTCTACTATTAAAAAAGAAATTATTTCAATTGTCTTGTGCATTACAAAATTTCAAAGTGATTTACTCAATCAAAATTTTTTACTTCGCGTTGATTGTAAATCATCAAAAGAAGTTTTGCAGAAAGATGTTCAAAACATTGCATCAAAATAGATTTTTGCCAGGTGGTAAGGCATCTTTAGTATTTTTAATTTTGAAATTGAATTTATTAAGGGAGAACAAAACTCAATTCTTGATTTTTTTACCAGAGAGTTTCTCCAAAATAGGTACTAAATGACCAGCAAAATGCCTAGAAAGTCCAAAGCAAAAGAAAAGAAAAAGGGTAAACAGGTCCAAAAGGACTAACAAGAATCAAAACCAGTAGTATCTTCTGCTGTTCCAATAAAATCTTAGACTTAAGCAATTGAAGAAGATGAAAAAAGGGCAAAGCAAAATGCCATTCATATCCAAAAATGGATATAAGTAGTTCAAGAGGAACCTGAACTTAAACTCTGGTTCAAGTAGGCTTTAAAAGCAAAAGAAGCAAAAAATGAATGTCATCAAGCAATTGAGGCATTCACATAAATTGAAGAACTACGGGCAAAAATAGAAAGCAAAAAAGCCTGTATAGGTAAAACCCTTTCTGCTATTGAAAAAATTGAGAAAGGAGAATCTTCTTCTTAAAAAACCCTTTCTCAAAATAATTCAAAACCCTCGAAAGAGGATTCTTACAAAATCATTATTTCAAAAAACTCACAAGAAATTTCTTGTGATGAAGTTTCTTCAAAATTCTCTAAAGAGGAATTTTCTCAAATCGTTTTCTCCTAAAATAACTCTGATTTGGTATTATCACAATAAAAACTACCAAAATTATAATGTATTTTGAAAAGTAATTTTCAGTACATATGGACTGTTGAGTAAGGATTTTACTTTCAAAATCCTCAACATACCATTTCAAAAATTTTCCCAAAAGATTGGTATATTAAACCTTAGGATTTAAAAAAAAACCCCAATCTTATTATATGACAATATTGGAATCCATAAGTTTTGTGACAGTTATCCATAACCCTAATAAAGGACCTGAACTCCTTTATTCTACTGTAAAAATCCACAAAATCCTTTCTCTACTTAAATGAGGACAGTATTACACACTCCTAAACACATTCCCTTGACTTCAAAACCACCAGTAACCACTATAGGACATTCAATTCTGGGACTACCAACATGTTAGAGTTAAAAGGTTACATGCATCGCATACATTAGCGAAATTTTAAAATTTTTAACCATTAGATCTGATCTTGCCATGAATACACAAGATATCTATATGATGAGAATAAGAAAAATCACCTTTGATTTTTGTTGAACAGTTGATTTTACTTCGCACCGGGTTGTCGCAAACCACAGTGTCCAAAATCGAACACCTCCAATGAGTAATCCACACTAGAGAATGATAAATTGAACCAACAAATTGGTGTAGAACAAGGAGTGGCCGAAAAACCCTAGAGCTAGCAAGGGAGTTGCACAAAAGGGAGAGAGAGAATAGAAGAATAAGACTTTCATATGTGTTTAATCATTTAACCCTAATTCCTCATTAGTTAGCCTTTTATAGTTAGGTTAAAATTCCAACTCCTTAATGAGATTGGGCACTTTAAAAGTGCTGGAGAATTATTAATTGGGCCTCTAGAATTAATTATAATCATTTGGGCTTAATTAAATCCAATTTAAACCTTTTCATAAAAGACTATACACAAAACCCACAAACTAGGCCCTTTATGCAACTAATTGGATTTAAATACCCAAATGGATTCCAAATACAACCAAATTAAATATGTAAGTTCCATAACACTTACATATATAAATTAATTTGGTTCATGAAATATGCCATTAAGGCCTTCTGTACTAGAGTTGGCATGTGGCCTTCTACAAAAGGGCTTCCACATCAGCTCCATTCCTCTGGCCCCTTTATAACTCCTCCAATGGACTTATTAATTATTATATTAGTCCTATAATACTTATAGTAGTCCTATAACACTTATAAGACAATAATAATTAATCATGAAAAATATTATTTCAATTAGGTCCAACTTACAGAACATTTCTCAAAAGTTCTGCGGACAATTTTACTTGATCATAATTAACTAAACTCTTTAATTAATTATTATCTTATTCACTTCTCTACCCTCATAATAATATCAAATATTATTATCCTTGTCATTTTACCATTTTATCCTTTTTCTCCATATGTGTGTGACCTATTGGGTTCCTATCCATGTTGGCAGTATAATATGTAATTGTGAGTTCTATTCAAAACTCACATGATTTAAACTCCTTTAAATCATTTTACTAATCCCTATTGATATTTTGATACATCATTATACAAGTCATGATTGGCCTCTAGCTAGGCATCATGACTACCCAAATGTCAGGAAAGTCATGTGATTTGACTATACCCTTCCATAGAAATAGTTACTGTGCAATTACTCCTTTCACCACTCTTATCTCAATTATACTCTGAGTATGGATTTCTGTCAACTCATATAAATCTAATTATGTATGTTCTATTAATTTAACCATTGTTCACAAAATTCCTTCCATGGATCTCTATCCATCTTGGCATATTACTCTGGCCAGAGATTCTCTGAACAAGGCAATCATAGAAACATGCGAGATAACTTCCCTTTTTAAATCTGGGATGGTGAATCCTTTGTCAATCACTCAACTATCTTTAAGTAGGTCATGATATACCCAATCTCCTAACTATGTTCACTCCCAGTTGGAAGTAATCAGTTATGGAGTCAAAGTATACCACTTGCTACTTAAGATAACTTTGGTGATCTCAAATCTAAGGATACTTGCACAACCGCTATGAAGAGATTCCTTACTGACATAGATTTAATATCCATGTGAGGATTCCCTATGTGGGACTCCAATGAACTTATTCTTCTAACAAGCATCCATATGTTAGCTTTGATTATCTCTCATAATCACAGTTATGAGAACCACTGCTTGAACCATTCAAGAAGCATAACATGTGCTAGTCTGTCCGAATTAACAATATCCTTATCTTGTTAATTCTATGACTAGGGATATTCAGATATTAACACATTTGCATGCAATAGACATCTCATATCATGAACACTTTTATGATTGCCTTTGCACTGTGTTTATAATATCTACGACTTCATTTATGAATTTAAGATTTACAAACTCATGTATTTAAACATATCATTAATAAATGAATGATGCCTTTTATTAAGAATATAAATTCATACATATGAAAAACATCCCTATTACATGGGCTCTAGGGCATACTCTCTAACAATCTCCCACTTGCACTAGAGCCAATCACTCATATGTCTCAGACCCATGTTATTTATATGGTGATCATGCTCAATATGGGAATGTGCTTTAGTGAGGGGATCTGCCACATTGTCATCTATGGGAACCCTTTCTATTTTCACATCATTTCTAGTTACTATTTCCCTTATGAGATGGTAGCGTCTGAGAACATTCTTGGATCGCTGATGAGACCGTGGTTCCTTTGCTTGCGCAATGGCTCTGTTGTTGTCACAATATAAAGGAATTGGATCAATAATGCTAGGCATCACTCCTAGTTCAGTTATGAACTTTTTGATCCAGACTACTTCTTTGGCTGCTTCCGAAGCAGTAATGTACTTAGCTTCCGTCGTGGAATCAGCAGTTGTTTCTTGTTTGGAACTTTTCCAACTAACTGCTCCTCCTTCCATTATGAACACATAACCAGACTGCAATTTACAATCATCTTTGTCATATTGGAAGCTAGCATTTGTATACCCATTTACTTCCAAACTGCCCTCTCTATATACCAAGAATATATCCTTAGTCCTTCTCAAGTACTAGGGATATTCTTGATAGTTGCCTAGTGTTCCTCTCCAAAATTGGATTGGAATCTGCTTGTGACACTCAAAGCAAATGCTACATCTGGACGTGTACATAACATAGCATACATGATAGAACCAATTGCAGATGCATATGGTATTCTATTCATTCTCTCTCTATCCTCTAGTGTCTACGGACACATAGACTTAGAAAGGTGTTTCCAATGCACCATGGGTATAACCCTTTCTTAGAGAGATCCATATTGAACATCTTCAATACTTTATCTATATATGTACTTTGAGAAAGACCTAGAAACCTATTGGATCTATCTCTATAAATCCTTATTCCTAGAATATAGGATGCTTCTCCAAGGTCTTTCATGGAGAATTGCTTGGATAACCATATTTTAACAGATTGGAGAAGAGAAATGTCATTTTCCATGATCAATATGTCATCCACATATATAACTAGGAAGACAATTGCACTTCCACTGACCCTTTTATACACACAAGGTTCATCTTCATTTTGTGAGAAACCAAACTCTTTGATTGTCTTATTGAATCATATGGTCCAGCTCCTACAGGCTTGCTTCAATCCATAAATGGATCTTTAAAGCTTGCATTCCTTTTCTCCATTTCCTGATGTGAACCCTTCTGGTTGTGTCATAGACACATCCTCAGTAAGATTTCCATTAAGGAAAGCTGTCTTCACATCCATTTGCCAAATCTCATAATCATAATGAGCTGCAATGGCTAAAAGTATTCTTATTGACTTATGCATCGCTACAGGAGAAAAAGTTTCGTCATAGTCAATACCTTCATTTTGACGTTAACCTTTTGCTACTAAGCGAGCTTTATAGGTAACTATATTACCTTTCATGTCGGTCTTCTTTTTGAAGAACCATTTGCACCGTATGGGTTTTATCCCTTCAGGTGGTTGAGTTAAAGTCCATACTTTATTCTCATACATGGAGTCCATTTTAGACTGCATAGCCTTAAGCCATAAATCATGTTATGAACTGTTCAAAACTTTTTAATAGCTTGTAGTCTCATTGTCCTCTACTATAGTTATGCCTCTATCCGAATCAATGTGAAATCCATATCTCACAGGGATAGAATGCATCCTAGTAGATTTTTTAGGATTTTATATGTAATTAGCTTCAACTGCAATCTCATCATTATGAAATCCAGTTTCGGGTTCAATCGGTTGATCATCTTCTATTTGTAGGTCTTGAACTTCACCAAGTTAAATTTTACTCCCACTGTCCTCTCATAGGAGAAATTCTCTTTTTAAGAAGACAGCATGCCTTGAAACAAACACCTTTTGTTCTAAGGGATGATAGAAATAATATCCAAATGTTTCTTTTGGATATCCCACAAATAAACATTTGTCAGACTTAATATCCAGTTTGTCTGACATTGTCCTCTTCATATAAGCAAGACAACCCCATACTTTCATATGAGAAAGCGTGGGTTTCTTGTTATTCCACATCTCATATAGAGTAACATCAACCGATTTACTAGGAACTCTGTTTAACACATAAACAGCAGTTTTTAGTGCATATCCCCAAAAGGACTTAAGCAAGTTCACTCGGCTCATCATTGATCGAACCATATCTAATAGTGTTTGATTTCTCCTTTCAGATACACCATTGTGTTGTGGTGTATCTGGTGGAGTCCATTGAGATAAAATCCCATTATCTCTAAGATAATCCTAAAACTCTTGGCTTAAGTATTCTCCACCTCGATCTGATCTAAGTGTTTAATACTTTTTCCATGTTGTTTCTCTACTTCATTTCTGAATTCTTTGAACTTTTCAAATGTTTTTTATTTATATTTCATTAGATAGATGTATCCAAACCTGGAATAATCATCTATGAAAGTAATGAAGTAGGAATAACCTCCTCTGGCATGTATAATCATTGGACCACATACATCTGAATGTATTAAGTCCAAAACCATTTTAGCTCATTCTCCTTTACCAATAAAGGGAGCTTTTGTCATTTTTCCCAATAAACAAGATTCATATGTATCAAATGATCCTAAATCACCTGACTTGTGCAATTTGATCATGCATTTTTCATTTATATGGCCTAAACGATAATGCCAAAGGTATGAGGTATTTAGATTATCATGTTTCATTCTCTTGGTATCCACATTATGTACTTCTTTAATTAAATCAAGAACAAATATACCATTCTCAATGATAGTTTTTGCATAAAACATATTGTTCTTAAAAATGTAACAACATTTGTCCATTAAAGAAATATCATAATCATTCATCAAACAACTGAAAGAAATAATACTTTTGGAAAAAGTTGGAACATAATAACAATTATTTAATTCCAGTACTAATCCACTAGGAAGAGGCAAATAGTAAGTCCCCACAACTATTGTAGAGATGTTCTATCCAGTAGCTAACTGCAAACATATCTCTGCCTTTCCAACTCTTCTAAAGCTTCTAAGCCCCTGTAGATCATTACATAAGTGAGATCCACATCCGGTATCTAATACCCAAGATTGTTTTGAAGCAATAGAAAAAGTATTAATTTCAATCATATGAATGCCTAAAGTAGAAGCATCAGCATGCTTCTTCTCCTTGAGAGAATCTAGATAGGCCTTACAGTTACGCTTCCAATGACCATCCTTTCCACAATGGAAGCAAGTTCCTTTGGGATTCTCTTTCTTGGCAACCTTCTTCTTGGAGATCCCACCATTCTTTGGCTGTGCCTTGATTATCTTCTTCTTCTGCTTCTTGCCTTTAGTAGAAGTGACAACCATGACACTTTTTGGATCTTTCTTAAATGATCCATTAGCTATCTTTAGCATATTGATTAACTCAGGAATGGATACTTGGATCTTGTTCATGTTGAAGTTAAGCACGAAAGGTGCATAACATGGAGCCAACGAGTACAAGATTAAATCTATGTATAGATCATTATCCATAACATAGCCAAGTCTACTCAAATGCTCAATATACCCATACATCTTCAATGCATGAGTAGCAGCTGAAGTGCCTTCCATCATTTTGCAGCTAAATAGAGCTCGAACAATCTCATATTGCTCAGTTCTAGCCTGAGAAGAATATGGCTCCTCTAGATGCAAAACGATGGTTCTAGCATCCATCATCTCATGTTGCTTCTGAAGCTCCGAGGACATAGCACCCAGCATCAGACATGCTGCTGCTTCACTATCCTCCATGTATTTTCAATAAATGCCTCTGATCTCATCAACGGCATTATCTGATGGAAGTGGTGGTGGATCTTTATCCAAGATATAGTGGATCTTTTCACCTCTGAGAATAATTCTCACTTGCCTGATCCAGTCAGAATAGTTGCTGCCAACCAGCTTGTTATCCAAGATTGATCGTATATTAATATTTGATGTGCTCATGATGATGACCTAGATGTGAAAAAGATAAGATATGAGAGTATGTTCATATATATGTATGCATTAATAAGGTCTTTAATTAATCCATTTTACTCCCACTATTTTATTGCGAATTAATAGCCCTCACTATATAATCCGAGAAAACCCGATGGTTTTCCTAGTGGGCCAATATCCAATCCTTGATATGTAATTTGACCTTGACTGTGGTCAACAAGCCAAATTCCATATCCTTGAAAGGTAAGTATCTATATACCAATTGTGTCTCTACACCACTATTGGATCAGTAGGTTATCAACTCTTGATGCATGCATATCGTATATGCATTCCCTAATCTTGCCTCTAGAACCATTAGCCTTGACTGTGGTCAACAAGCTAATGGGCTAGCTAAGATGACCCATTTAATTAGATTTGAACATATTCGATATAATGTGAGCTTGACTGTGGTCAACAACCCAGACTATAAAGAATTCTGGTTCTCCTCAAATTAATGGAAGGCTTATATACCTTAGTATTTGCTTGAGGGTTTTAGTTAGTTAAGTCTCATCATACATAGTTGGCATACATTGGTATGCATCCTATATCTATCACATAAATATAAGCATACAAATATGGTATAGTTATGGACTTCACTACATTGATTTCCCTAAGCCAAGAGGGAAATCAAAAGGTCAAACCTAGGTAGTATGCATGATTTAAATAAGAAAAATAATTACATTATCTTCAAGCTTGTTGGATCTCCATCCGACCCATCTTACTCCTTGATAGTGGTCTCCATCTCTATTTCTAATTCAAATCTAAGTAATCTAATTGCATATTACAACTTGAACTGAAATACAAACCAAAAACAAGTGGTTGTGACATGTAAGTCCTCATTGGGCCAAAACATACATAATGCTCAATCACATTGGGTTTTGTCTATAACTATCCATCATGCCAATCATACACCCTTATATGCCTTTCTAATGCATAAAGAAATGGATTACTAACTTTTTTTCAACTCTTGAAGTAAGCTTTTGAGTTATTTTAACAATGTGATCAAATTAGGAAACTTTTTCCATTTTAGAAACTTTCATTTTAGGAAACCTTTTTGCATGCATGTGTTCTTGCCTTAATAATCAATCCAATTGATTATTAATTAATTATTAATTAATTATTTAATTAATTAATCATATTAAATAATTAAAAGAATCATTTTTGGGCTTAAGATCAAGGGTAGGCCGAAACCCACCAAAGGAAACCCTAAATGTGTTCACACACAAACTAGTTTTGTGTCTTTTAGACCATTTGGGCCTTTTAAAATGAGTCAAGCCCACTCCAGCCCTTAAAACCCATTAATAAAATTAATTAATGTTTATAATTTTTTATTTAAATCAGCTCCTTGGGCCAACCAAGTCATTCACTATTTTAAACCAAGTCCGTAAACATAATTAAACCCATTAAGTAGTTTTAATGAATTAAAATTAATTAAATTTATTTAAGGCCCATTTTAATTAATCCAATTAATTAAAAATACTTTAATATATCATATATATCAGATTTAAAAGATTAAAAATCGTTCTAACCAAGAACACATCAAGAACACACGAAGAACACCAATTTATCGAACTTTTCAACTAAACTAGTTTTCATACTAAACTTGTTCAATTTTAATTTCGTTCGATACTACGGCTTAATATCATATATTAAACATATAAAATATCATATAAATGATGTTTTACTTGATCCATAAGAAATTAAATTAGAATATCCCCTAATTCTACATGGGTTTCGTGCAAAACCCTAGTTACTTTTCTTCAAAAGTTTCGTTTTTGTTTCCATCAAATTTATTTGATCACACATACAACTAGAAATCAATATTTCTCATTCATGAACAATTAAATCTGATATTTTAAAGTTCATGAATTAGATAACTAAAAATAAAACAAAAATTATTTTGCAGAAAAACATAGAATTGTATATCCATGGCAAATCCGAGGCTCTGATACCATGTTAGAATTAAACGGTTACATGCATCGCATACATGAGCGGAATTTAAAATTTTTAACCATTAGATCTGGTCTTGCCATGAATACATAAGATATCTATATGATGAGAATAAGAAAAATCACCTTTGATTTTTGTTGAACAGTTGATTTTACTTCGCACTGGGTTGTCGCAAACCACAGTGTCCAAAATCGAACACCTCTAATGAGTAATCCACACTAGAGAATGATAAATTGAACCAACAAATTGGTGTAGAACAAGGAGTGGCCAAAAAACCCTAGAGATAGCAAGGGAGTGGCGCAAAAGGGAGAGAGAGAATAGAAGAATAAGACTTTCTTATGTGTTTAATCATTTAACCTTAATTCCTCATTAGTTGGCCTTTTATAGTTAGGTTAAAATTTCAACTCCTTAATGAGATTGGGCTCTTTAAAATTGCTAGAGAATTATTAATTGGGCTTCTATAATTAATTATAATCATTTGGGTTTAATTAAATCCAATTTAAACCTTGTCATAAAAGACTATGCACAAAACCCATAAACTAGGCCTTTTGTGCACCTAATTGGATTTAAATACCCAAATGGATTCCAAATCCAACCAAATTAAATATGTAAGTTCAATAACACTTATGTAACATATATAAATTAATTTGGTTCATGAAATATGCCATTAAGGCCTTCTGTATTGGAGTTGGCGTGTGGCCTTCTACAAAAGGGCTTCCACACTAGCTCCATTCATCTTGCCCCATTATAACTCCTCCAATGGACTTATTAATTATTATATTAGTGCTATAACACTTATAGTAGTCCTATAACACTTATAAGATAATAATAATTAATCATCAAATGCATTATTTCAATTAGATCCAACTTACAGAACATTTCTCAAAAGTTTCGCGGATAATTTTACTTGATCATAATTAATTAAACTCTTTAATTAATTATTATCTTATTCACTTCTGTACCCTCATAATAATATCAAATATTATTATCCTTGTCATTTTACCATTTTATCATTTTTCTCTATATGTGTGTGACCTATTGGGTTCCTGTCCATGTTGGCAGTATAATATGTAATTGTGAGTTCTATTCAAAACTCACATGATTTAAACTCCTTTAAATCATTTTAAAAATCCCTATTGATATTTTGATACATCATTATACAAGTCATGATTGGCCTCTAGCTAGGCATCTTGACTACCCAAATGTCAGGAAATTCATGTGGTTTGACTATACCTTTCCATAGAAACAGTTACCGTGCAATTACTCCTTTCACCACTCTTATCTCAATTAGATTCTGAGTATGGATTTCTGTCAACTCATATAAATCTAATTATGTATGTTCTATTAATTTAACCATTGTTCACAAAATGCCTTCCATGGATCTCTATCCATCTTGGTATATTACTCTGGCCAGAGATTCTCTGAACAAGGCAATCATAGAAACATGCGATATAACTTCCCTTTTTAAATCTGGGATGGTGAATCCTTTGTCAATCACTCAACTATCTTCAAGTAGGTCATGATATACGCAATCTCCTAACTATGTTCACTCCCAGTTGGAAGTAATCAGTTATGGAGTCAAAGTATACCACTTGCTACTGAAGATAACTTTGGTGATCTCAAGTCTAAGGATACTTGCACAGCCGCTATGAAGAGATTCCTCACTAACATAGATTTAATATCCATGTGAGGATGCTCTATGCAATTCTCCAATGAACTTGTTCTTCTAACAAGCATCCATATGTTAGCTTTGATTATCTCCCATAATCATAGTTATGAGAACCACTGCTTGAGCCATTCAAGAAGCATAACATGTGCTAGTCTATCCGAATTACCAATATCCTTATCTTGTTAATTCTATGACTAGGGATATTCAGATATTAACACATTTACATGCAATAGACATCTCATATCATGAACACTCTCATGATTGCCTTTGCACTATGTTTATAATATCTAGGACTTCATTTATTAATTTAAGATTTACAAACTCATGTATTTAAACATAGCATTAATAAATGAATGATGCCTTTTATTAAGAATATAAATTCATACATATGAAAAACATCCCTATTACATAGGCTCTAGGGCATACTCTCTAACACAACAAGCCTGGTATAATGCATTCCTACTACAAAACCAAAAGTTTAGCCACACTTGGCTATTCTTCTTCCTCCTAAAATTTGACCCTTCAAAAATCCCCTTTTGGTTTAACCGTTGGTGGAAACTCTATGGCATCGTCCCTGAGATCCTAAAACCCTCTGTAGAAGAAGGCTACCTTCTCTTTAAAACTTCCTACAAACCAGCTGAATGAGAAAGAAGATTTCATCCCTTGCTTCTTTTTGCCACAAAATTCTATTTACCATGGATATCCTACTGGCGTTTAGAATATCAATAAAAAGATGTTGCAATGGTTTTAGTAAGGAGATTTAATAACCGCTGGTGGACAAAGTTCTTAGTTCTTGCCAGTATCAAAAAACCTGGTGTCAAAGAATGGCTCCAAGTCCAAGGAGTTATCAAGCAAGGCCCAGACGTCACTCAATTTTTGGCCTAAAAGTCCTTTAAAAAGACCTAGTTGGCAGCTGCAAAAACTGAAGAAGAGTATTTTCAGATAATGGACCAGCTTCTCAAGAGCATGACCTCATCCTCAAAAGCCTCTTCAGTCCCTTCACGGGCCGAATCATCTTCAAACTTCGAGCCCATCATTGACATAGGAGATGACAATAAAGATAATTGCTATGGTATTTTTCCACCACCATAGTCGATTTCATTTTCAAACATGAATCAAGTTAAGGTCTATTAATTGCAAAAGGCTAGGCCCATTAGAAAAGCCGACCCATAAAAAAAGTAAAAAGTAAAAGTTAAAACAGGAAATGATTGGATTCCTTACTTTTATGTTGATAGATATCTGCTCCCCACATGTGGTGTCTCCACCAACTCAAAAGTGGGCAAAAATACTTCTTCTCGGGTCCAAGCTCCAGTGATAAACGGAAGACTTTCTTACCTCTTGTGGGTCCAAGCTCCCATAATTTTAGGCATAATAAATGAAGGATTTTCCTATAAGAAGACCCATCTCCTTCCTTCAAAGGCAAAGGCTCTTTTAAGTGAGAATTTTCCAGCTTCTCGGCTCTAGCTTAGATACTTAGGAAGCTCATGTGTTGAGCATACCTTGTAATCTCGAGCTGAGTGTATCTCAAAAAACTAAAACTTTGTGTTTTGTATTTTTATTTTATATTTTCATAAGTATCACTCATATGTTGAGCATTTGTTTTTGTATTTTAAAACTTCATTTATAAAAGTTTTTTTTATAATATTCTATGCTCGAGTGCTGCCATCATCGTTTAAGTATGCTCTACACTAGCTGCTTATATTGATCTTGTGCATCAGAAATTCTGTTTGCATGTTGCTTGTGGTTGCATTCAAAGGTATATAAGCTAAAATGATCCGATCTACGGGCTGCTGGTTTCTAAAAGGCAACATTATTGTTGTGACTGAGTGCCACGTACCTTTGTATTTTGTTGAATTTTGTTTTGCAGGTTGCATTTAATTTTATGTGTCATTTTATTTTTTGTGTTTTGTTCTACTCTACTACCATAGATCCTCGAGGTATTGTTATATATATATACATGTATATCTATATATATATGTATGTATGTGTATATATATATATATATATTTGTGTGTGTGTGTATGTATATATATATATATTTGTGTGTGTGTGTGTTTGTGTGTATGTGTACATATACATATGTATATATGTATACATATATACATATATATATGTATCTATGTATTTATATACATACATACATACATACATACATATACATATGTGTGTGTGTGTGTGTATATATATATATATATATATATTTATTAACTCGAGAGCCTTAAGTGTCGTTTTAGGGACTCCATTTATTAACATGATAACCCCGTATTCTATCAACTATGATAGCATTTCTTTCAAATCACAAGAAAATAAGATAATTTTTCCTTTCAATAAAAAAACCCAGAACAACGAATTTAAACCTTTTGAAAGCTTGTTCTGTCTACAAGAATGAGTTAAATCTCATAATTCAATGAAAAACGAAAAATCAAATTTTTTTAAAATAAGATGTTTCCCTCATTAAAAATCAAAACCTTTTACAGGATAAGTTAACCAGACAAAAGATTTTGGATTTCCAAACATTTCTTGAAAAAAAAATTTGCGCTAATTTACCACCAAAAGATCGTTACAAAACAACATTTACTATTCCTTTCGATCAATGTGAATGGAAAGTAATGCCATTTGGATTAAAAAATGCTCCCTCAGAATTTCAAAGAATAATGAATGATATTTTTGCTCCTTATTTAAAATTCTGTATAGTATACATTGATGATATGCTCATCTTTTCTGAAATAGTGGAACAACATTTCAATCACATAAAATCATTTTTTATGTTTGCTAGAAAAATAGATTAGTTGTTTCCAAGTCAAAAATCTCACTTTTTCAATTGAAAATCTGGTGTTTGGGTCATTATATTTCTCAAAGAACAATTACTCCAATTAAGAGATCCCTAGCTTTTGCTAACAAATTTCCTGACAAAATTTTAGACAAAACCTAGTTACAAAGATTCTTGGTTAGTTTAAATTATGGACTATATTTTTGTCCAAACGTCGACCAATTAGCAAAATCATTACATGATAGGTTGAAGAAAAATCCAATTCCCTGGTCATATGAGCATACTAAAGCTATTCAATAGATTAAAACCCAGGTCAAGGAAATTCCTTGTCTACATTTAGTCGATCCTTTAGCATTCAAAAGTGTTGAAATAGATTATTAAAACATAGGATTTGGGGGAATTCTAAAACAAAAAGTCAATGGCAAAGAATGCATTGTACAATTCACATCTCCACATTGGAATGATTGTCAAAAGAATTATTCTACCATTAAAAAAGAAATTCTCTAAATAGTCTTATGCATTACAAAATTTCAAAAGTGATTTACTCAATCAAAAGTTTTTACTCTGCATAGATTGTAAATCAGCAAAAGAGGTTTTGAAAAAAGATGTTCAAAACATTGCATCAAAATAAATTTTTTCTTGATGGCAAGCAATCCTTAGTATTTTCGATTTTGAAATTGAATTTATTAAGGGAGAACAAAACTCAATTCCTAACTTTTTAACTAGAGAGTTTCTCCAAAACAGGTATTGAGTAACTTTTAAAATGCCCAAAAAATCCAAGGCAAAAGGAAAGGGCAAAGAGGTCCAAAAGGACCAACAAAAAGCAAAACCAACAGTATCCTCTACTGTTCCAATAAAATCTTGGGCTCAAGTAGTCGAAGAAGATGAAGAAAAGGCATTACACATTGCCAACCATATCCAAGAATGGATACAAGCAGTTTAAAAGGAACTTGAGCTCAAACACTGGTTGTAACAGGCTTTGAATGTTGAAGAATCAAAAGGTGAATGCCATCAAGCAATTAAAGCATTTGTAAAAATTGAAGAACTATAGGAAAAATAGAAAGCAAAAAAGCTTATATAGGTAAAACCCTTTTTGCTATTCCAAAACCCGAGAAAGGAGAATCTTCTTATCAATAAATCCATTCTCAAAATATTTCAAAACCCTTGAAAGGGGATTCTTCCAAAATCATTATTTCAAAAAACTCATAAGAAATCTCTTGTGATGAAGTTTCTTCAAAATCTTTTCAAGAAGAATTTTTTTTCAAATCGTTTTCTCTCGAAATAACTCTGATTTGTTATTATCTAAATCCAAACTACGAAAATTATATTATTCTATGAAAAATGATCTCCAATATATATGGACTATTGAGGAAGGATTTTATTTTCAAAATCCTCAACAAACCATTTCAAAAATTTTTCCAAAAGACTGGTATTTTAAACCTTGGGATTTAACAAAACCCCAGTCTTATTATATGGTAATATTGGAATCAACAGGTTCTTTGATGGTTACTCATAACCCCAAAAAATGACCCGAAATCCTTTAATTCACTGTAAAAATCCATAAAATTCTTTCTCCACTTAAATGGGGGCAAGTATTACACACTCCAAAACATTTTCCCCTTGATTTGAAAACCACCATTAACCATTGTAGGATATTCAACTACTGGGATTACCAACAAGCCTAGTATAATGCATTCCTACTACAAAACTAAAAGTTTAGCCACATTTGGCTATTCTTCTCCCTCATCAAATTTGACCCTTCAAAAATCCCCTTTTAGTTTAACCATTAGTGGAAGCTCTATGGTGCAGTTCTTGAAATATAAAAACCTTCAGTTTATGAAGGCTATCTTCTCTTTAAAACTTCCTACAAACCAATTGAATGGGAAAAAAGATTTCATCCCTTGCTTCTTTTTGTCGCTAAATTTTATCTACTATGGATATCCTATTGGTGTTTAGAATATCAACAAAAAGATGCTTCAATGGTTTTAGTCAGGAGATTTAAAACCCGCTGGTGGACGAAGTTCTCAGTTCCCGTTGGTATAAAAAACCTGATGTCAAAGAATGGCTTCAAGCCTAAGAACTCATCAAACAAGGCCTAAAGGTCACTCAATTTTTGGCCCAAAAGTCCTTTGCATATACCAAGTTGACAACTACAAAAATTGAAGAAGAGTATTTTCAGATTTTGACCCAACACCTTAAGAGTAAGGCCTCATCCTCAAAAGCCTCTTCAGTCCCTTCATAAGCCGAATCATCTTGCGACTCCGAGCCCATCATCGATTTAGGAAACAACAAAGAAGATGATTGCTATGGTATTTTTCCATTAACATAGTTGGATTTATTTTCAAACATGGATCTAATTAGGATCCATCCTTTGTAAAAGGCTAGGCCTATTAGATAAGCCGGCCCATAAAAAAGGTAAAAGTTAAAATAGGAAATGATTGGATTCCTTACATTTACTTTGATAGATACCTACTCCCCACATTTGATATCTCCACCAACTCCAAAATGGGCAAAAAAGCTTCTTTACAGGTGTAAGGACCCAAAATAGGCCCTAGTAGAATTCAAGGGCAACTACATATTATTAAAGTCTAATTGAGCATTATTTGATGAATTATTAAGAGTTAAGATATTAATTGAGACAAAAATATTATTAAGTTATCAATAATTATGTGATAAATGTGTAAATTATATGGTATGAATTTTATAAGGTCTTAATTAAATTATTATTGTTGGTTTAATAATATTCAAGGGTGTAATTGAAATAAAAAGTATTAATTTGGGATAAATTTTATAATTATGACATTTTATGGAATCAATTGAGAATTTAAGAATAGTGGAGAGGCTAATGTATGAAAGAGATTAATTAGTGGGGTTGAATTATGAATAGACTAGTTTGTGGGAATGATTTGTGACATGCAAGATTTAGTGGGAAATCTTGGCATCATGCAATAAAATGAAAGGATCATTTAAGGAATTTGCCTTATTATTATATAGGTTGAAATGTAATGGATGGAAAGAGAAAATGAAGATGGTGGTGAGTGTTGGTCGACTGAGTTTGATGAAGAGGGAGAGTTTCTTATTCCTAAAACTTAATTAACCATTATCTCTAAGAAATCTTAGAGAAAATCTCATACATGATAGTTGTTCAAGAGGATATTGTTATAGATTAAAAAGGTATGGTTTAATTTTGGTTATCTTTATCTTATTCTTCTTCTTCACTTCCTTATGTGAATTTCGGATGGGTTTGGTTGCTGGAAATGATGGATTAGATATGATTTATGTTATAGTTTAAGAAGGAGAAGATAAAAAGGATAAAGGGAAAGGACTTGCTGTATATTGATTGGGTAAAGTGAAGTTAGGCCAAGGTATGGGATGGTACTCACCTTGCATGCATGTGAATGATGATTGTATCAACAAGGTGCATATGTGTGATAAATGGAATAATTGGGATGAGATATGAATTTAGAATTTGTTACAATAGGTGTTACATGAAGTTTTGTTAAAACTATTGACTGTAATTTAGCTATAAAAAAATGAGTTAGGGACCTTAGTTTAAAGCTATATTAATTTTGATAGTTCCACATGAGATATAGGTATAAAAGTGTAGTTGAAAAATAGCACTAATTTGGCCTCTAAATTATCCCTACAATGATTGAATATTAGATACATCTTTGATTCCGATTTTGAATAACTTGGGGTAAAATCTTCATAATTGAATGTAAAAAGATCAGAATGACATGAGATCAATTCCTACTTAAAATAGACTTCAAAACCTACAATTTATATGAAGAAAACAAAGTCAAATAATGCCTACAAGATTGCCTAATTTTCACTTGAAAGTCGGAAATTCTGTGTTGCCTACTATGATGAACAGGCCTTAGTAATTTCAACATATCTCGAGTTATAGGAATTATTTTGAAAATATTTTTGATGTTATAGAAACTAGAAAAGTATATCTAAAACTTTATAGAAGAAAACTTTTTCTAAAAATGCCGTTTACTATGTCAAAAATGAAGTACAAGATTAAGTTATTAAGCAGTTTGCTGGATTTTGGAAACAGGGTGAAAAACTCGTATGGCCAAGCATACTGTCGCGAGCGCGACACTTGCCGCGAGCGCGACATCATGATTTTGGCCCACAACTATGCTTTTTATTCCCCTTTATCATTATATTATGCTACCCCTATGTGTTGCACATATGACTGAACAAAATAGGCTTGAATGCAAGTATTCGAGAGCTATAAACTCATGTGTATATAGATTTGTATCAAAGGATATATATATGGATTTGCATGATTTGTATCATTTACATTGAAAATTGTCTATGAATGTATAGATATGCATCATGGAAATTGTACATTAATAGTTAATTTATAGCACCATGAATAATTATGAAATTATTGTTAATCATATATGTGTATGATAATATGATTGTGATATGAGGTGTTGTCTAAAGATCATATGTTTAAGTATAAGTTCATGATGAAAGTTAAATGTATGTGCCATATGGAAACATATTAATACCATATGATTGATGAGTGATTGAGGTATATATATTGATAATCATGCTTATCAGAACAAGCTTATTAGATGCGAATGTACAACAGGTATGTACAATCTATGATTATATTTATGAGTGCATGAGCATGTAATTATCCTATGAGATAGAAAATGATTAAATGTCACTTAATAGGTGAGATTATATACATGTGCAAATGGTATACTATAAGTACAGCTTTGAAGCAATGTGATTAGTAGAATATATGTGTGCATATAAACATATATGCATATGTATGATCTTACATGGTTGGGTTCAAAGCTTGAAAACTATTTTAGAGTAATGATTCAAATAATATTTTTAAAGTGAAATGTATAACTATGTCTTTGCTTAATTGAAATGACATAATTAAGCATATGTGTTATCACATGTTGGCATGCAAAAATACAAATCTACAGTGCTATAGACTCAATTATAGAAATCTTATTAAAGCATATAATGGTATTATATAAGTATAATCTTGACATGCAGAAAAGTTACACATGATTGTGTATATGAATACATTGATTACAGTTATACCAGAGTATACATGTGCATATAAGAATATGAATGAATAAAGAAAAGATAAATTAAAGAGATTGTTCTGCCTGCTTTGAGTCTAGGAAGTGGATAGATAGGCATGCCTATAAGGGTACCTTGCAGCTGCTTTTGAACATTTTGACCTTTTTAGGTCCACTTGATTTTAAAAGTATAGTGACCCTGTTTGGGTTTAAAAGTTAAAGTTAATTTAAACAACCCTCGTGTGGGTTGTAGCCGACCCCGTTTGGGTCCGCTTGACCTATCCATGTTATTTGATTGACCCCGTTTGGGCCCATGTTATTTGTTCGACCTCGTTTGGGTCCACCGATTTATCATACAGTTTTATCCCTACAAGGGATCATCGATTAATACCTCCGGGTATCTCTTTGGTGCCTTCGGGTAACCTATTATTTCTTTGGTGCCTTCGGGTGACCATACCACCGTATAACCCGTTATCCACCTCTTTAGAATAGTGTAGGCTTTACACCAAAGTTACTTTGATTAAATTGATGGTATACATATGTGGGTTCTTTATGATCATAAGTCTTTTTCTAGATGTATGCCAATGCATGATAAATGAAGGAATTTTTATTAGGTTAAGGAGTATTATAATATTTAATGGACATAACAATTTTATAATTGCATAAGCATATTTCATATTAAAGATGATAAGAGTTAGTCAGTAACAACCAGTGTTTTTTGAAATAGTTTTCTTATGAATATACTTATATGTTCACATTGTTTATATGTACACATTTAATGAAATTGTGTTTGTTATTTACGGTGTGATGTATGCATAACTAAGACCTATAACCTGGGTATATAAGAATAATCTGGCAATGTTGTATAATTGTTATGTTAAATTGATAGGCTTGTTTTTGTAACTTATGCTATATAAAGTAACCTTATAATATTATAAAGATCTCATGGCATTTGGAAGTGTTGTTTTGCCATTTTAATTCTAATGGGTTTATATCAGAGACATACGAGTATAGATAAAAAGATAATGGATAATCATGCTAGTATGGTTTAGTATTAATTCAAAGGCTATTCATATGATTATTAGTTGAATTTAAAGTCATAGAACATTGAGGCTTACATTATTACACATGGTAAATGCAGCATAAATGTAAATGTTACCATTGAATTTTTATGAATTTCATACATTGATATGAATGTTAAATTTTCTTCATTGAGATAAATCATTGTTGTATTTGAGACATGGTGTGTGCTTGTTGATGATCATTGTGAGTGGTCGTTTGTCATATTTTTAGTTCCCCACTAAGCTTTGTAGCTTATCACGGGTGTTTCATCCGTGTAGGTTGTTGGGGTGATATCTGTAGCTGGATGGCCAACTCAAGTTAACGAGAGAGACAATTATAGACTTGTATTTTTGGGCTCTTTGTATATAGTAAAGATTTTGTGGTATTAGAGATGTTGTATGTAAAAAAAAATGTGTTAAACAATTATTGTAATGTGTAAAAGAGTCATTATCGTTCATTGAATAGTTTCTTTTAAAAGTGTAGCACTCTTATATATTAAGTTTGATTATATGTTTATGTTACACAGTAACTCATGTGTAATGAGTTGGATAAAGTGATATGTACAGATCATAGGATAAGGGTGCTACAACGGGTCCAAGCTCCCATGATAAATAAAAGACTTTCTTACCTCTTGTGTGTCCAAACTCCCACATTTTTAGGCATAACAAATGGAGGATTTTCCTATAAGAAGAATTCTCCCCCTCCTTCAAAGGCACAGACTCTTTTAGCGAGAATTTTTCAGCCTCTCTACTCTAGCTTAGATTCTTGGGAAGCTCATGTGTTGAGAATACCTTGTAATCTTGAGTTTGAGTGTATCTCCAAAATAAAATTTGTATTTTGTGTTTTACATTTTCATAAGTATTGCTCATGTGTTGAGCTTTTGTTTCTGTATTTTGAACTTTTATTTATAAAAATTTTTCTTTTATAATATTCTGAGTTCGAGTGTTGTGTCCATTATTTAAGTATGCTCTGCACTTGCGGCTTATGCTAATCTTGTGCATCAGAAATTCTATTTGCATTTTAATTCTGCTTGCATTTAAAGGTGTATAGGCTGAAACAATTCGGTTTGCGGGCTGCTAGTGCAAAGGGCAACTCGGTTGTTGTGACTGATTATTGCCATGTACCTTCTGCATTTTGTGTTTTGTCTTATAGGTTGTATTTTATTTTCTCTGTTTTTTTTCTAGATCCTACCATGAATCTTGGGGCATTATTTGTATCAGAGCCATAGGGAGATAGTATATCTGATAAGTAAACTATTTATAATTTACAAATTTGGTCAAGTTTTGAAAAATTTAAAGGTATATTTTTGTTAAAGGTTAGTTGCTAGGTAATAAAATCATGTGTTAAGCCGACAGACATGTGTTTAGGGTAGTAAATCATTTGCAAGGTTATCCAGGAAAGAAAATATAATTTTTCAAAACATTAATTTAAATTTTCCATTATGAATAATTTATTTAGCAGAACTGCTTATTTTTCAAGTTCTTCTACCTTAAACTCTATAAATCTAGGATCTCAGAAAACAAACATCATTAATAGTGAAGAAATCACTAAAGAAGATTTTCAAAAATCTATAAATAATTGGAAAATTCCCAAGATTAAATGAGATTGGATATATGAGAACAATCTTTTTCAAAAACTCATAAAAACTGATTTCATAATCAAAATAGAAGAAAGGGGTGTTCAAATCTCAAAACCATTTGAAATAATTCATCTTCTTTCACAAAAAGCCATACAAAAACACCGTGACAGGAAATATGAATACATACACATAGGTCTTGTCTAGGTAGGCATAAAACCCCTAACAAGGGAAGGATTAAACACCTCAATTCTCTGTGTTTTAAGGGATGCAAGGTTTTTAGATTTTCAAGATTCCATTATCAATTCAGTTGAGTAAAGTCTTTTCTAAGGACCAATTTCTTTTGAATGTGCACCAAACATTTCATTGGCTCTGATACCATTTGAACTAGAAAAGCTAGCTTTTATAGTTCAAATGTGTAAGGAAACTACCTCATTCGGTACCTGTCTCAGTCCGAGAGCCATCTCCCCTTCCCTCCTATAAATCGGGTTATTGGGGGAACCCTTAGCTTGTCAGGCCCAAGCAACTGGGCCCACAGTACCTGGCCAGACATAGCTAGAAATTCACAAAGGCATCTGGGAGCCGTCACAACTCGAACTCGAGATATATATATATATATATATATATATATATATATATATATATATATATATATATATATATATATATATATATATATATATATATATGTATATATATACATACATACATATATACATAAATATATATATATATATATACATACATACATATATACATAAATGTGTATATATATATATACATACATATATATATATATGTATGTATGTATATATATACATACATACATACATATATACATATATACATACATATATATATATACATACATACATATATATATATATATATATATATATATATATAAACACACACATATATTCATGTTCATGTCAAAACTTCTTGTACATGTCATATCATTTACACCTTGTGAGTAATATTTTGCTATACTTGAAACTTATCTAAAAACATGGAACTCTTTCACATATTTATGATGGTGATACTTATCACCATGCTATATTGAATTCCTTTAATCATATGCTATGTGTGTACATGTATATATATATATATATGTAAACACACACACACATACACACACACACATATTCATGTTCATGTCAAAACTTCTTGTACATGTCATATCATTTACACCTTGTGAGTAATATTTTGCTATACTTGAAATTTGTCTAAAAACATGTCTTTCACATATGTATGATGATGATACTTATCACCATGCTATATTTAATTCCTTTAATCATATGCTATGTGTGTACATGGATATATATATATATATATGTGTAAACACACACACACACACATATATTCATGTTCATGTCAAAACTTCTTGTACATGTCATATCATTTACAGCTTGTGAGTAATATTTTGCTATACTTGAAACTTGTCTAAAAACATGTAGCTTTTTCACATATGTATGATGGTGATACTTATCACCATGCTATATTGAATTCCTTTAATCATATGCTATGTGTGTACATGTTTGCAACATATTTAACTTTGAAGTATATTATACAATTAAGACCATTTAACAACATGTTTGCATGTTCATGTTCATTTCAATTATCGTGCTTAGATGTTTCACATATAATATCATTGTAAAAGATATATAATCTCTAGTATATTAACATGCATTCTCAATCTCATATATCACTATGAGTAACTGTAAATGGGCATATATCCTTGTAGTCATATATTTTGGCATTTTAACATATAGGCGTGACATACAATCATAACATATAAGCATGCTTATGCTATCTCAATTGGGTAAAAATTAACATACATATTCTTGTAATTGCCATATACATGCTTCATCAACTATTGATGCCTTCTTCTTTACAATATAATTTTTATCATATATCTCTTTATATGTTGTTTCTACATTATGAAATGCTCTAAAGATCTTTAAATAGCTTTAGGTAAACTTTGTTAACAATTTGGAACCTTAAAATCAATTATAAAAGAAACAAGGAAAGGTCACGATCATTACCAAATGAGTATTAACCGTGACATAGGTGTACTTTAGGTTCTGGACTGACCTCACGATCATTACCAAATTGGTGCTGATGATGACATACATTTTGTCTATAGGTAAATTTAGTGGTTCAAATTGTTTGCAAATTTATACCTTCTAAGCATCATTTTTAGGCAAAGTGGCCTTTAGCAAACTTATTCCTCTATATTTCTAGATTTTGAAACATTAAAAATCATCTAATTATCATTTTTAAAATTCAAGATATTTATAGAACACTGAGCTTTATTCCTAGTGATAGGACAGTAGGCTATTTTAGTTGTTAAGCTAAATTTAGATAGGTTTAGATGAAGATTTGATCTTTATCTTCTCATAGAAAATGTATATATGGAAGTCTATTTTATAACCCACTTGAAATTACCCAATTTGAGATTCTACAACTCCAGATATTGTCAAAATAGTATTGTTAGGTCGAGTGAACCTAAACCCAAAATTCTGAAATAGGCTTACATACAGATTTAAATTTATTAGCTAAGGTTTCCTATGAAATTACACCTCACATATGTGTTCATAAATTCTTATAATTACCAATTTAACTTAAAATAACTTTAAACAAGATTTAATTGGGGTTGTAAAAATGTAATTCAAATAAATCTTAGGGCACCCACATGTAAAAATTTTAATGATTGAATCACTTAATCTCTAAGACTATCATCTTTGATTTTCATCAATTTAAACACATGTATGACCAAAATTTGATTCTCATGACTGTGAACCATATCACTATCCTTAAAGACATTCATTACACATTAAATCTACATTTTTAACCAAAATATCAACATATAAGATGGATGGAGTTCCCAAAACTAGCATGCAAACTCCAATCTTTTATCAAACGCTCCTTTTTCTCACTTTCTTTATCCTACATTCTACAATCTTGTTTCTCTCCTTTAAGACACCTTTGATAAAGCCTTCTCACGTACATTTTGGTGAAAATGAAGAAGTATCCTTTGAGTGTAGAGGCTAAATTATAGAAGAAAGGGAGATGAGATATTTTATAGATTTTAAAGAGAGAAAGAACAAACCTATAAGAGAGAGAGAAGAAAAGAAAATCTAGTTTTTCCCTTGGTATTGCTGACCAAGCCACTATTTATATCCCCATTCAAATCTTCTCTCTCCTTTATACATCCTTTAGAAGTTTGTGTGGAAGGGAAAATTTAATTTTTGCTCCTACAATTTCTTGCATGATAAAAAATTATTCCCCTCTTTGTTTCTTACACTTAATTTGTCCCCAATCATACTTTCTTTCCAATAATTGCACCTTAACTTTCTTTATTTTATTGAATTGACCCACTAATACATATTTTTATCACAATTTCCCACTAAACTATAATTTCTTTTCAATTTCACACTTGTGTACCACAATTTTAATTGACTCTCTAACCCTCTACCACATAAGACCATTAATCCATAAGGTCTTAACTTATAATAATTCATCTAATTAAGCTTAATTAGTCATTAACAATATGAATATACCTTTGAATTCTACTCGGGCCTATTTTGGGCCTTTATGCACAACATATTCAATAAATTTTGATTTTAATTCCAATAGCCCAATTCTCTTTGAAAAATAAGAAAGAGATGGAAATATAATCAAAAATCACATTTTACTTTACCTCAAGATACTAGGAATTCACTTGATTTGTGCTTCTTCTCTTTAGCTCCCTTTTTTTAGCATAATTGTGTAAGAATTTTCTGAGGAGATAAATGGATCAAATTTGTTTCTCTCTAGCCTATCCTAAGGTGGCCACTCCTCCCTTTAAATGCAAATTTTCATGACTTTTCTAGAGAGACACAAGTCACATCTGTATTTGCCAATTTGGTTAGTTTTAAAATTACACCTTACTCCCTCCTTCTTTTTAATTCTTCAATTACCTCCTCAATCTTCTTCATAATTTCAATTTAATCCATCGTTTTATTTTTCTCTAATTTTGTATATGCAGGCCACTTAAACAATTTACCATAATGCCCTTGACTTTTAAGTTAATTCCATCTAAGTCCTTTACTACACTTTAAATACTTATTCCTTTTTATCAACTTTCTAAAGCATCCTAGGCATGCTTTATTTCTACTAGGGTTTATGTTAGAGCCTTACATGCCATATAGTGAAAGTGTCTATACCATTACCTGGGCTTTTGATAAAGTGATATAACTTTAAGGCTATCCAAGTGTGGTCCCTACCAATAGGTCTAGCTCATCACGAGCATAACGATCGGTCACCATTTGATATGCCAAAAGATATGAGGCTTGGGTTGGTGGTCCTTTCTAACACTTTTTTATAATGAATGAATGTAGGATTGTGCTTTAGGAATGCATCAGGGTTAATAGAGGGATGCCTAACTTAATTCTAAGGCTCAAACATGAATGCAATACAATTTATTTTGAAAAGAGATAAAAAAAATCTTAATCTCTCAACTAATTTATATTAAATTAACAAAATGTACTTTCAAAGCAAAATCTCATGTGTCCTTAGTGGAGTCACCATTGTGATGTGCGTCGAGGCATCTAGTGTATTCTCAGAAGCCCACTTTTAAAGCTCAAGACCAAACAAAGGTTTATTTAACTCATGAAGGATGTTTGTTTCGCAATATATTGGATTTTATTCCCATTTATTGTTGACAATCAACATATGAGGGCATTCTCTAGACACCACAAGGTAAGTATCATAGAGTCGTCACACAATAAAACATTAAAAAAGTGAGTTATAATATAATGAGGCATACACTAAAGATAGTTTAGGACCTCATTCTTATTTATAACTTGGTTAATACTCATATAAATAAGCTTTTATGAATAATTATTTTAACTCTCTCCTCATGCATTTCATGGCAAAGAATTAAAAGGTGCACTTAAGCACAAAAAATATTTGTAAAGCATAAATATTAAAAGTTGTAAAAGCATGGCATAAAAAGCATTAAAGAATGTAAGAATAAATATAAAGATAAAATAATACATAAATCAGAAAATTAATTTAGAATGTCTATTTCTATGGGAACGTTGGTTCCCACATACATATTTACAAAAAGGCAGATTTTTTGGGTGCACTTTGGATAAAAATGAGGTCATTGAGCCCATGTGGCTTTTAAAAAAAAACCTTGTTAATTATCTTTAAGCAAAAAATATCTTTAGTGATAATAAAGAAAAAAAGTCTTGCTTTGATTATTTTGTAGGTGAAAATCGAGACATTGATTCTTTTACTAAGAAAAATCCAGCTCAAACTTGTATAAAATCATTTGGTGAGTTTTTAGTTTATCACTAAAAAAATCATTTATTATGTTATCTATAATAAATAAAAGCATGAAAGAATAATGATGCTAGTAAAATGGCATATATAAATCAAGATCTTCCTTGGGTTGGCAAAATTGGTTTACTCTTGCATATTTATAAACTCTTTGTGTGATTTTAGAGGAAAAGAATAAACATTGATCTAATATTATTAAAAAAATCCTGCTTAAGTAGAAATAATTTTGATGTTGTTTTTAATTTAAGTGCATGCAAAGGCTTTATTATTACATGCTTTGCAATTAATAAAAGAAATAAAGAGATAATTAAATATAGATCAAAAATAATAAATGAGTAAGAAAATAATGTAAATCCTAGTATATGCTCCTCCTCAATCTCCATTTCATCCCGAATTGTGTGATGTGTATATTAAAATATGACAGAAAAATAATATTGGGTAATAATGAATTAAATCAAATAGTAAATAATAAATAAATAATTAAATCGAATGATTTAAATAAGCAATTAATATTAAATAATAAAATAGAAAAAATAGATAGAATGCATGATGCATATTGAATTCATGTAGCATACATTAACATGTGTATGTTAAAACAATGGATAAACGAGATAAATATTAATAAAACCAAATTGCTAAATAATAAATGTTAAATAGTAAATAATAAATAATTAGTTAATTCAAATAAATTATATAGGTAATAAATTTAATGTAACAAAATGGACAAAATGGATAAATGCATAATGCATTTGAAATTTAGAGAGTATTTATTGGCACACGCATGCTAAATTATATAAATAAATATAATAATCAAATATTTAAACATATAATGAAAAGGGAAAATTTTAATTTAAATCACAAAGCTTATTTAATGTAAATAAAAAAAAGAAACTATAATGATGATGATGACGACAATGATGATAATGATGATGGATTACACAAATAAATAAAAGCAAGATTAAAATATAATTTAAAATAGTTATAATAAATTAAATAAATAAGAAATATATGAATGCATAAATATGTAAGTAAGAAAAAAGATAGATCACAAGTATTAATTAATTAGGCTAAATAAACAAGTATAAATATAAAAATAATATCAATAAAAAAATTTATCAAAAAAAATTGATAAATTAAAAAATATTATATAAAAAAGAAATATTAATAACAATAACAGGAACAAATAACAATATAAAAATACAATATTAATAAAATAAAAAATATATAAAACATATTACAAATTAAATGAAGAAACAAATTAATAGAAAAGTTAAAAGGCTTAATTAATATGATATCAAATATATTAAACTAATTAAAAGAACAAAGTAAACGAAAAAGAAAGAAAATGACGCAGATGAAGGAAATAAAAAAACAGCAAATGGAAATGAATTAAGGTGCATTTGGGCAAATCTACAGTAGCAAGGAAATAAAAAAAGCTAAAAAAAAGGTGTGATTGAAGGAATGCGTAAGTGGTGATTCAACGCCAAAGCGCATGCGAGAGGGGAGGGGTAGGAGTGCGAGTGACAAGTGCAAGAGAGGGACAATAACATAGGGTCAGTCAGGCCCAGTCACTAGCCAATGGTGTGACTTGGATAGACACAAGGCCTAGAAGAAAATTCCAGCTTCTAGAAATGATGCTAGAAGCCATGGAAAAACACCAAAAATACAAATTTAACCATTTTAATAAATAAAAGGCCAAAAAACTCATATTCATGCATGAAATACATGACTTTCATAAAAGAAAACAAATATTAAAGCCAAAAACAAAGAATTCAAAATCATTAATTGAAGGAAGAGGATGATAAATAGTTAATTCAAATATGCATTAAATCTCAATTTTAACATGATTTTAATTGGTTTTTTGAATTAATAAATGAAATAAGAATAAAACACAATTATTAACAAATTTATAAGCTTAAATTCAAGCAATCAAATAAATGAAAAAATCAACGAAAATAAAGAATTAAATTAATATTTACTATAAATTGAATATCACACTGGATTTAAGCGATTCTAAAGCTCAAGAATATTACTTTAGGTTGTTTCCATAAAAGACCAATGAAACCCAGCGCTTTTGGCTTTCCTTTTCCCATTTTTTAGCTTTTTTTTAATGGTTTTTTTCTTAAAAATAGTGTGTGTGTCTATGTTTTTCTAGATAGAGTAAGAACATGAGAGAAAGAGAGAAGAAACCACCTTTTTGTCCAAATATAAGGATTAAAATCCCTACCAAAAAATCCTTCATGAGCAATTAATTCTCAGATAAGTTAAAGAAGATTTTCCTTTTTTCCCCTCTTTTATGCTCATTCCCATTAAAATGGTTTTCAAGGAGTGAATCACGGCCTTGATCCGTGAGTCCAGTGGTTGCCTTATAGCCTTTGACTTTGACTTTTTTTTAATTTTAAATCCATTTTAACCTCGATGATAGGGGAAAAGAGGAAAAAAATCCCAAAAGAGATTTTTGAACATTTAAAACCTCAGAGAGCTCAAAAACATTTTGAAGCCATAAAATCTAAGAGAAAGCCTAGCACTTCCATTCTTTGTTATTTATGAGAAACACTTTCCTCATTAGGTAACCTTGATCAAGAGCAATCTTAAGGCCCAGTGTTTATAATAATGATAATAAATTAAGAGTAAGATTTTTAATAAATTGTCTACAATTCATGGGATTGTAATGTATGTATTTGTATAGTATGAGATCTATAACACATATTAGTGTTATATTTGTCCATATAGACCTATTGAGTTAGCTTAATCATGTGTAAGTAATTGCTAGGAGTTAATTGTGAATTAAGTTTTGCATATAGACATAAGAGTCATATGATTGCTTCGAGTTAACTAAAATTAAAAAAAAATTGCAAATAAGCAAAATAAGTCAAAATATGTTACATAACTCGATAGTTATTTTGGATATACCAATTGCATGTAATTAATTACTATTTAGATTAGACTTAAAATTGCAATAATAGACTAATGAGGAAATCTAATTAGATTTAAATTAATAAGTTGTATTAAGTATTTTGGATAAACATGTAAATGGTATAATTGTCTAATTTGCTAATTTATTACTTGCATAATACTCTATAATGCTATGAGCATAATTTATGTAAATGATATATGCAATTAACTATATACCAAAAAGTGTGTATGTTAATGATGACCTCTATGATAGGTTGCCCTTATACTTTAGTTCCCCACTAAGCTAGCAAGCAAAAATCCATGCAGGTTTAGGTGAAGGGAGCCAACCTCTAAGATTATCTGTAGTATTGAAAGCCAGCACATACAGAGCTTTAGAGTTTTTAAGATTTTAAAGTTTTATGCTTCTAAAGGTTATGCAAAAAAAGAGTTCTTAATTCTTATTGTAAAGATGTAAAAAGAACTTATAGTACAAACTACATAGTGAAGGATCTAATGTAACACTCAAAATATTAATCGATAATAACATGCTAGTAAATGAATTGACTTGATCATGCATATTACATGAGTATAAGTTGGAACACCTAAGTAAACATGGAATATGATATCATATGTATAGGCTATAGATAAAGGTGTTACATTTAGAGCTAGCACACATCTTTTAAGCTAATATTAAGATAGAAAATCTCTTTATGCACCATTCTTGGACTCTTTAGCCCAAATTCTTTTTGTCTTTCATTTCAATGTGATGTAATGAAATCTCATTTCATAATATATTATGTATTTACCTTTTTACCCTTTATTGCATGTGCTTGACCCCTTGGATTGCACTTTAAGAATAATGCCCTTTAATGAAGGGAAATTCGGTCGTTAAAAGTCAAAATCTAGTTGTTAAAGACCTATAACGATCAAAAAAATTGGTCACTAAAAGCCTCATGGGTAAAGGTATATACAACCAGATTATTTCATCGAGTTGTTAAAAGTTTTAACAATCGGTAATATTTCGATCATTAAAGGTTTCCATGAGAAGTAAAATACTATCATTTAAAGAATTAACGACCATTTTTTTAATCATTAAAGTATATTCTGGCTGTTAATGGATTCCACGACCAGTAACATTTCGGTCTTTAAAAGAATTAACAATCCCTTCTATTTCAATTCTTAATGTATATTCCCATTGTTAATTAAAATAAAATTAGTATACATTAATTTACAGAAATAAAATAGCATCTAGTTTAATTAAAGGAGTGTAAACATGAAAATAGTGAAGAAAATAGGCATATTTAAATTGGAGTTAACTCCAAAATTAAATAGCAGCCCACATATTAGAATAAAAAAAATGCAAGATTAGTAACCATATCATAGAGTACAATACAACCTAAAATAGTAGAAAAAAGGGATAACAAGACCCTATCTACCCTTGTATCATTTGTTTCCTTTGAAACTTTTTTGCAGTATTTGCTACTGCCATTGAGTTTTATTACAACACCATAGCTTGAAGAGTGAAGGAGCTTGCTTTTCTAAATCCAAAGGTAAGGGCACTTTTAATTGTGATAGCAATGGTCTTAATGTTTTATTCACTATAATTACAAGATTGCTAGCTGCCATTCTATTGGCAGCTTCTTTAGTATGACTTAAACTATTTCTTATAGCTCACTTTAACTTTAAAGATAAAAGATGATAATCCAAGGAAGAACCAGGCTACCAATATTTACCATAAGTTCATCTACTTATAGTCATATGGATCTACATGGCCTTGTTTACAATTGTTAGATGAACAAAGTAGGAGTGGGCTATAATTGACTAGTTCTATTGCATGGATAAAGTTCACATTTTCTAACTAATTGGCCCATAAGATTATTAGTGGTTACATGAAACTTTGAAAATGCTTTCTAATGCCACTGATAGCCCACTTGTTTTTTTCTCTATCTAAGTTTATACTAAATCAATATTCATCTCTATAGCAATAGGCTACAAACTAGTCTAAGAAGACTCTTAGAATTATATCACTCAAAGGGCATATTATTGCCAAATAAAGGGCCTATTCACTAAATATTTGCTTGTATATTAGGATTTATTGTCGAAATACTGACAACTACTCCTAGAAAATTTTTAAGGATAGAATTAATGTTATGACTTTGAAAATTTACTAAAAACAAATAGTTCAGAATTATGTCATACTATCTTTATAAAAGTTGTTGAAAAATGAGTTTAGTTTCTATAAAAATTGGATTTACCTCATAATGAGCTCTACGAAGGGATTTATTCCCAAATTACTACAGACTGGTCCAACTGCAGGGTTAGATTCGGGTTATCTATATTCAAGCCTAATTTTTAGAATTTGAAGGATTGAAATGGGTTTAGATTTCTCATAAAATTTATAAGCATATGTATTAAGATTCATATGGCTTTCAAATCATCTAATTATGACCTTTGTAGGTTGAGATGAAGCTATAACACTCAAGACTACTCCAAGCTTTTGAAACTGATTTCCTCATTTTGCCCTTTTAGAAAGAGATAAATGGGTAGAGCATGAAAAAACGTTATTTGAAAATATTAAAAAGCCTAAGGAAAGCATAGCACTTCCGTTTAATATCTATTTATGAGAAACCATTTCGTCATTAGCTTACCCAAATCAAAAGCAACCTTAAGACCTCATGTCTATGTTACCTCCAACTTTAGCGAGGTTAGTGCTTAGGTTAGCCAAATTTTAGAGTAAAGAGATAATGATGTGTACCTAAGGTGGCGATCTCCCTGACTATGAAGATTTGGTGATTAGGCAATCCATATAAGCTTATCAATAAAAAACCACACCATGCAATCTTTAATTCAAGGTTGTGGCTTGGTTATCTGAAGAAAATGTTTCTCAAAGAAGACTTTGGATTTGTTTGCTCCAAAGAGACTTTGAATATGGTTTGCTCAGAAGAGACTTTGAATTTTGGTTAGATGGTTTGCAAATAACTTGTCGATGTTTCAACCCTCTGATCAGTTGAGGCGGGTGGTTTACCGTCTACTTGGCAATGTGTTAACCCTCTAACATGCAAATAGATAGGGGAGCATAAGGGTACTTTACCCTTCTATTTAAGTGCTAGAAACCTTGCATGTTGGGGAGAGAAAATATTTTATTTGTTCTTAAAAGGGGGAGGACGAATTTTGCAAGGAAAAGAAGAAACAAATTTAGATTTTTCCCATCTCTCACATGCCTCTCATCTCTTTCTACAAGGTCTTTCATCTTTAGTCCTTTTAATTCTTTAAGATAAACTCCTTGTATGTGGAGGATTTAGAAGTTTTTAGTAGAATCACCAAAGTATGGATTTAAGACTTTAATTTATCTCTTCTTGTTCTCCTTATATCTTGTTGGATGGCTTTCCTAAAGAGAATGAATGCTGTAATTTTGATACATGATGGTATGAAAACATGATTTGTAGAGGAGGAAGCTAAGAAGAAGAAGAAAGGCAAAGAGATAGCTAAAGATTGTAGCTAGCTAGTGAATTGGCCAAGGTATGGCAATGTGTGTGTCTTGTAGTTGTTTTTAATGTACCTTAAGATATAAATTTTTGTAAAGATATGGATTATGGCATGAGTTAATAAACCAAAAAGAATGAAGCCAAATATTCAAGGTAAGACTTGTAAAAAGAAGCAATGCATGTAAAGAATTATTGAAACCAGCTTCTGTAATTTTAGAATATCTCACACTATAGACCTTCAATTAACTTGAATCTAGTTGGCACTTCTTTTCCTAAGATTTACACCTAAAATTTTGTTGAAGGAACCCATCTTTGATTATACCTCTAAGTGTCCCTAAATCAAACATGAAGTTCTTTTTTGAGCTGTTGCCTAATTGTTATGATGATATTGTTGTATTTTTGCTATAACTTTTTTATAGAATTCAAAATTCTTTGAGACAAAATTCAAGTTAAAATAGATTAATATCAGAAAAAACTTTCATAAAGGAATGTTGTCAAAATTCTATACCCATTTCATACTATGAATTTTCTAAGTGATGATAAAAATCGAATGGGATACAGTGAATTGTTGTTTACATAATAGGAATAGATTTTAAAAAATTTGATTGTATCTCTTATTATAGAGGTCAGAATTCTATGAATCCGATTTCTAGTAAACTAGACTTATATGTCTATAATTTGTATGTAGAAATCTTGATTTGTTTCTATCTCTAAATATGTCAAAAAATTACTTGAATCTGGAACTATTGGTAGCATTATTTCCAAGAACAATCCTTAATATTTTCGTAACATCTTCAAATGTAAAAATGATAATTAGGTAAATATAGTTGTGTTATGAAATAAACTCTCATATCTACATTTTTTATGAAGAAAACAAAGTCTAATTATCCCTCTAAACCTGTCTAAATTTATGTTCGAAATCGGAATCATATGATACCCATCACAATGAGGAGTCCTTTGTAATTTCTAATTATCTTGAGTTATGGAAATGATATTGCAATGATTTTTAATGTTACTAAAATTATAAACACATAGGATCATGTTTGTAGAAGATCATTTTTTCCAGAAATGGCTTTTGGTAGGTCAAAAATAGATTTAAGTATAAGCTTAAAAATCTGTCTTTGTGAAGTATTGTTGCAAGAATTTATCACCATTTTTGGTATGTATTTTTGAAATATTTTTATGCATTTAAATAAATTTAAGCATATCTAGAACATCATTTTGACTATATGTAGAAATGATCTTAAGTATTTTAAGCACATCTATATTGAAAAAGTAACACATTGAGAGAGATAAGTCATTAGTATATAAAACAATATCATATTGTAAGCATGTAAGTATGACTACTTATTGAAGCATCTTTATGATAAAGGTATATTATTATTCACCTCATTGAAGTAACATAAGCATGCTTATATGTTATAGTTATATGACATGTTTACAAGTTAAAAATTTCAATGTATATTTGTATGACTACCAGGATATAAAAGCATCATGTACAAGTTGATCATACTATCATATGAAGATGAGAATACATGTCCATATATTAAGAACTATGTGTCTTTTTGATATCACAAGAATATATGATGAAGCATGATTACATTAAAGTATGTTAATTATAAATATCCTAGTAAAGTACATGATCACTTTGTTAAATGAGACTATGTATACAAGTATATACGTTAGAGACAGTATAGTTTTCTGTTGATTACTTACTTGAGTGTAATTGTAATTAATTATGTGCATATGTAAAGCTTTTACAAGATTATAGTGTGATGAAAATATCACACAAAAAGGGATAGTAAAGCATATATCTACATATATGATCACAAAAGCATGCAGTTAAACAGATATGATTATAAAGTATACTATAAGGGTAATTATGTTATGAGCATGTTCATACACATCATAGATTAAAGAAACTCAATAGAGCATGATGTTATATGTCATCATAATCCATATGTGAAATAGTTACATGATTTAAAAGCATTACAAGTGCAAAATAATAGTACTTAATTGTGCTAAAGATAAATTACTTATAGAAAATTTATACATGTACAAGTATAAGACCTCATGCTCATAGATATACATGAATATATATATGTATGAACGTCTAAATGCATATGATCAAAAAAGAGTAAAGTATAGAATATGATTTCCTTGTTCATAGTTACACAAAAGTATACATGTGCATATATGAATATGATTGAATAGAGTAAAAATAAAGTAAAAAGATTATATTGCTTGCGCCTGTGTCTAGGTTGTAGATTGATAGGCATGCCTATAAGGGTAACTTGCAGTTGCTAAAGTATAGTTTTAACCCCATTTGGGTCTGCTTGGAAGCTAAAGTACAGTTAAACCTATTTGGGTCATAAAGTATAGTGCAACTCGACCTTGTTTGGGTCATATAATACAGACATGGTCCCATTTGGATCATAAACAACCCTATTTGGGTTATAGCCGACCTCGTTTTGGTCCACTTGACTGGTCTACCATATGGTTTTGTCCCTATAAGTGTCTACCATTTAATACCTTCGGGTATCTTATTCAAACATTTGGGAATCTTATTTACATGTTCGAGTGCCATCGTTATAATAAAAAAGTATCATACCGTTGGGTACCACAATTATATTTTAACCTGTTATCCACTTCTTTAGAATAGTGAAGGGTTAAGAAAAAGTGAAGAACATGCATCATGCAAAGCGAAAAAAAAGGAAACATGACAATTTTTGTCTCGAGTTACATATGATCTTATTATGAATCAATGTATAGTATATACAGTAATATAATAGTAAGTGAACTTACATGTAATATAAGCACATAGGACTTTTATATCCTGCACGTAATCTTTGATGTATAATGTTTCTTAAATTTTGATAACAAGTTTTATGAATATGAATATGTGCTTTTTTGTTAAGGATGAGTGACATGAGTTACTTTTTCTATATAAGATTAATCAGGAAATGGATGCATAATTGATATGCTTGAATAGTAGACATGTTACTATGATACACTTAGTTTGTGGAAACAAAAATAAATTTATGTATGATAGTAAACACTTAAGTAATAAAATAATCATACGCTTGGTAGAAACATAGAATTGGGAAATAGATTAAAGTTGTAATTAACAAAGATGTAAATATATCTTAATACCTATGGAGATTGAAATATAAGATTTATAACAAGTGCAAATAGCTAATCATTTGTATGTTAACTAATTTGATTGTTAATAAGTAAAGAAGTAGTCGATAAGAATTTTAAAGTGTCGGTTCCATATCTTGACACGAGTGATAGTAATCTTTTTATTTTAAATGATCAATTTATTGGTCTAAGATATTTTCATTTATATAATTTTGCGCTATGAATGCACAGCAACAATGTCAAATCTTTATCAGTAAATCACATGATTTTCACAAATTGATATAAATGTTGATTCCCATTTCATTTCTTGGAATTGTATCACTAATATTAAATCACATGGATTAACTATGGTACATGTTGAGTGCTTGTTAACAATCACTGTGAGTGTTCGTTCCTCATGTTTTATGATCCCTACTAAGCTTTATAGCTTAGTGGGGATGTTTTATCCATGTAGGTTGCAAAAAAAGATTTTCTTCTCAGAGCTAATATCTGCAGCAAGACGGCCAACACAAGTCAGAGAGATAGATATTGAAAGTATAGACTTTGATTTGGATTCTTTTGGTTAAAATTTTTTTATGGCATTAGAAATTATGTATGTATAGATGCCTAATAGTTGTATTTTGTAATGTGTAAAAAGACTCTAAAACTATATAGTAAAGTTTTAATAGTAAAGTTTCAAATATTATGTTTTAAGTTGTCTTATAAGATCTCTATATAGTTTGGTTAATGATTTAATAAATGGAAAAGCATGTTTAATGGTTCAGGTTAAAGTGTTTTAGCTAGGAATAGGTTAAGGGTGCTACAATTAGTGGTATTAGAGCATTGGTTTAGTCATTTCTGGACTATAAGAGTTAGGAAATTATTATCATAGGAATTTTTAGAGTGTTGGCCTTTGTAGATATCCTTGTTTTGCTATGATTAGACTGATAGTGGGATAATTTGTTAGAATCTAGAAAAGAGATAAGAAAAGTTGCAGCTTTGGGGTTTTGAATTCAGTTGTCCTCGATGCCATTGTTTTATTTCTAGATGAGATAATAGTTTCAAAAGTAGAAAGTTTTCTGGATTTGAACCTTAGCTTAACTCAAATTTTACGATAGTTATTTGATTATAGGATATCAAGAGATATTGAAAGGAAATGTGAGACTAAAGAAAATAGAAATAAAAGTGCAAGATGAAAACAAGTAAAGGAAAAGTGACATATTAATATAGTGTGAAAAGAAGTTTAAAGGTTTCAGAAGTATCTTAGAAAAAAAGGTACATTATAGTGAGAAGAGATAGATTTATAGAATCAATCTTATCGATACAGACTGGCAGGACTAAGGTTTTAATGATGCGATATGTCATAGAAGGAGCTTCTAGTGGTTACCCTCTCCTCCTTGATAATTATCTATATGCATAGATAGAATCCTAATAATGGGAATGCGTATATGCAATTTGGAATATTAGATAAGATGAATGTTTTGAAGATGACCTGAATGTATGATAGTACATTTATTGGGATCTTAATATTAGATGGAACAGTGAATGGTATACATATATGGTTAGAAATTGAACTATAATACAAATGTGTTAATATGTTATATAGTGATTATTTCAATATAGTACATGAGAAAGAGTTTATGTATAGCGAATAAGACTTCCCATATGCGACAATGTTGTGAGGAGAAATTGAGTTTGAATTATAATGCTCTGTATACTTGTCAGTGATTCTTTAACAGGCATGGGCAGTTGACAAAGCGTTTTATAGTTGGGATGGGGTAAAATATGTGCATTACATTAGAATATGCATATACATTCTCTTGCATACATGAAAGCATCATTCACTCATAGCATAGCACCATATTACATTTATAGGCCCTAACTAAAAAAGGAAAATGACAGGATATACAATGAACATAGTAATGATATAACAAGTATGATAAGGGTTGCCCTTATTCGAAGATGGAGTTATATGAAAAGTGAATCAAGTTAAAGAAAGAATCTAAGGCAGTTAGTATAGATAGTATTGAATGAAGATTGATTGTGATAGATATAGAGGTACAAACATAAATACATAAATAGTAGTGATGTATATGACTAAAGGTTATAGGTATGAATTTCGAGGACGAAATTCTTTAAGGGGTAAAGAATTGTAAGGGCCCAAAATAGCTAGGCCCTAGTAGAATTCAAGGGCATTATCATGTTATTAATGTCAAATCAATCTTAATTAGCAAAATTATTATAAGTTAAGACATTGTGTATTAATGGTCTTATGTGGCAAAGTGTTAGAAAATCAATTAAAATTTGGTATACAAGTGTACAAATGAAAAAGAAATTTTAGTTAAGTGGTCTATTATAATATAATTAAGTATTAGTGGGTCAAATTAATAAAATAAGGAAAATGGGGTGCAATTAAAGAAAAGAAATTAAGCATAGGGTCAAAATTGAAAGAAATCAACAAATGGGGACACATTTCTAACATGCAAATTGATGGACGAGCATAAGGGTACTTTACGCATCTATTTAAGTTTTAGAAACCTTGCACGTTGGAGAGTGAAAACATTTTCTTTGTTCTTAAGAGGGGAAGGACGAATTTTGCAAGGCAAAGAAGAAATAAATTAAGATTTTTCCATCTCTCACCTCTCACTTATCTCTCATCTCTCTCTATAAAGGTCCTTCAACTCTAGTCTTTTTAATTCTTTAAGATAAACTCTCTTGCACGTGGATGATTTAAAAGTTTTTAATGGAATGATCAAGGTATGGATTCAAGGCTTTAATTTATCTCTTATTCTTCTCCTTCTATCTTGTTGGATGGCTTTCCTAAGGGGAATAAATGATGTAATTTTGATACATGATAGTATGAAAACATGATTTGTAGAGGAGGAAGCTAAGAAGAAGACAAAAGGCAATAAGGTAGCTAAAGAATGTAGCTAGGTGGTGATTCAGCCAAAGTATGGGAATATGTATGTCTTGTGCTTGTTTTTAATTATTTTAAGATAGAATTTCTTAAAATATGTGGATTGTGGCATTAGTTAATAAACAAAAAATAATAAAGTTAAATATTCAATATAGGATTGTAAAAAGAAGCAATGCATGTAAAGAATTACTAAAACTAGCTTCTGTATTTTAGAATATCTCGAGCTATAGACCTTTAATTAACTTAAATCTAGTTGGAACTTCTTCCTAAGATTTACACCTAAAATTTTGTTGAAGGAACCCATCTTTGATTCTTCCTCTAAGATCCCCAAAATCTAACTTGAAATTTGTTTTGAGCTACTACCCAATTGTTAAGATGATATTACTGTATTTTTCCTATAACTTTTTGTTCAAAAGTCAAAATCCTTTGAGATAAATTCTAGTTAAAACAGATTAATATGAGCACAAATTATGTTAGGGAAAGTTATTAAAATTTTGTACCCATTTTATACTACGCAATATTCTAAGTAATGATAAAAATCAAATGGGCTACAGTGAGCTGCGGTTTAGAAAATAGGAATAGATTTTATTAATTTGATTATATCTCTTGTTATAGTGGTCGAAATTCTATAAATCTAATTTCTAGTAACCTAGACTTATATGTCTATAATTTGTATGAAGAAATCTTGATTTTTTTTCTATCTCTAAATATGTCAAAAAATTACTTAAATTTTGGAACTATTGGTAGCATTATTTCCAAGAAAAATCCTTAATATTTTTGTAATATCTTAAAATGTAAAAATGATAATCAGGTAATTATAGTTGTGTTATAAAGTAGACTCTTATATCTACAATTTTTATGAAGGAAACAAAGTCTAATTATCCCTTTAAACCTGTCTAAATTTATGTTCAAAGCCATAATCATATGTTGCCGATCACAATGAACAGTCCTTTTTAATTTCTAATTATCTTGAGTTATACAAATGATATTGCAATGATTTTCAATGTCATTGAAACTACAAACATATAGGATCATGTTTCTAGGAGATCAATTTTGCCAGAAATGGCTTTTGGTAGGTCAAAAATAACTTTAAATATAAGCTTAAAAATCTATTTCTATGAAGGATTGTTGCAAGATTTATCACCATTTTTGGTATTCATTTTTGGAAAATTCTTATGCATTTAAATAAATTTAAGCATAGATAGAACATTATTTTGACTATATGCCAGAAATGATCACAAGTATTTTAAGCACGTCTATAATTGAAAAGTAATTCATTAAGATAGATAAGTCATGAGTATATAAAATAATATCATATTGTAAGCAAGTAAGTATGACCACTTATTAAAGCATATTTATGATGGAGGTATGTTATTATTCACTATATTGATATAACATAAGCATGCTTATATGTTATAGCTATATGACATGTTTATAAGTTAAAAATTTCAATGTATATTTGTATGACTACCGGGATATAAATGCATCATGTACAAGTTGATCATATTGTTATATGAAGTTGAGAATACATATCTATGTATTAGGGACTAGTGCCTTTTTGATATCACATGAATATATGATGAAGTATGATTACATGGAAGTATGTTAATTATAAATAACTTTGTAAAGTACATGATCAATTTGTTAAATGAGATTGTGTATACAAGTATATATACTAGAGATGGTATAGTTTTCCATTAATTACTTGAGTGTAATTATAATTAATTATGTGCATATGTAAAGCTTTCATAAGAATATAGTGTGATGCAATTATCACACAAAAAGGGATAGTAAAGCATCTATCTACATATATGATCACAAAAGCATGCAGTTAGGCAAATATGATTATAAAGTATACTATAAGGGTAATTATGTTATGAGCATGTTCATACACATCGTAGATTAAAGAAACTCAATAAAGCATGATGTTATGCATCACCATAATCCATATGTGAAATAGTTAGATTATTTAAAAGGATTACATGTAAAAAATAGTAATTACATGTACAAAAAAGTAATGCTTAATTGTGCTCAAGATAACATGTTTATAGAAAGTTTTTACATGTACAGGTATATGACCTCATGCTCATAGATGTACATGAATATATATATATATATATATGAACATCTAAATGCATATGATGAGAAAAGAATCAAGTGTAGAAAAACAATGCCCAATAGTGCACATTATCACATGTTTACAGAAAGTTTACATATATGCATGTATATGATTTCCTTGTTCATAGTTACACAAGAGTATACATATGAATATGATTAAATAGAGTGAAGATAAAGTAAAAAGATTATATTGCCTGCATCTGTGTCTAGATTGTGGATAGATAGGCATGCCTATATGGGTAACTTATAGCTGCTAGAGTATAGTTTTAGCCTCGTTTGGATCTTCCTAAAAGCTAAAGTATAGTTGAACCCATTTAGGTCATAAAGTACAATGTAACTCGACCCCATTTGGATTATATTATATAGAAATGGTCCCATTTGGATCATAAACAACCTCGTTTGGGTTGTAGCTAACCCCATATGGGTCGGCTTGACCGGTCTTCTGTATAGTTTCGTCCCTATAAGGGACTATCTTTTAATATTTTTTGGTATCTTATTTGTACCTTTGGATGCCACTATTAGAATCAAATAGTTTCGTACTTTCGGGTACCACCATTATATTTTAACCCATTATCCACTTCTATTGAATAGTGCATACTTGATAAAAAGTAAAGAATATATATCATGCAAAGCTAAAGAGCTAAAGAAAATGGAAACATGACAATTCTTGTCTTGAGTTACATATGATCTTTTTATGAATCAATGTATAGTATATGGAGTAATATAATAGTAAGTCAACTTGCATGTAATATAAGGACATAGGACTTTAATATCCTACAAGTATTCTTTGATGTATAATGTTTCTTATATTTTGATGACAAGTTTTATGAATATGAATATGTGCTTGATTGTTATAGATGAGTGACCTGAGTGATTTTTCTATATAAGATTAATCAAGTAATGGATGCATAATTGATATGCTTGAATGGTAGACATGTTAGTATGATACACTTAGTTTGTGGAAACAGGAATAACTTTATGTATGATAGTAAACACTAACGTTATAAAATAATTATACACTAGGTAGAAATATAGAACTAGCAAATAGATTAAAGTTGTAATTAACAAAGATGTAAATGTATCTTAATACCCCTGGAGATTGAAATATAAGATTTATACTAGGTGTAGACAACTAATCATTTGTATGTTATCTAATTTGATTGTTAATAAGTAAAGAAGTAGTAGATAAGAATTTTAAAGTATCAGTTCTATATCTTGACATGAGTGATAGTAATCCTTTTATTTTAAATTATCGATTTATTGGTCTAAGATATTTTCATTTGTATGATTTTGCATTATGAATGCATAGCAACAATGTCAAATCTTTATCAATAAATCACATGATTTTCACATGTTGATATAGATGTTGATTCTCATTTTATTTCTTGGAATTGTATCTCTAATATTGAATCACATGGATTAACTGTGGTAGATGTTGAGTGCTTGTTAATGATCAATGTGAGTGGCTGTTCATCATGCTTTATGATCCCCACTAAGCTTTATAGCTTAGCATGGGTGTTTTATTCGTGTAGGTTGCAAGAAAGGATTTTTTTCTTAGGGCTAATATCTACAGCAGGATGGTTAACACAAGTTAGAAAGATAGAGACTGAAAGTATAGACTTTGATTTGGATTCTTTTTGGTTAAAAGTTTTTTATGGCATTGGAAATTGTGAGTGTATAGTTTCCTAATATTTTTATTTTGCAATGTGTAAAAAGACTCTAAAATTATATAGTAATGTTTGACTAGTTAAGTTTTAAATACCATGTTTTAAGTTGTCTTATAAGATCTCTGCATAGTTTGGTTAATAATTTAGTAAATGGAAAAACATGTTTAATGGTATAGGTTAAAGTGTTGTAGCTAAGAATAGGTTAAAGGTGCTACAGACCATCCCATTCTTGCTTCATGCACCAAGGGGGATTTAAGTTGAAGTACCAGTGCCTACTTCACAACCCTAAATGCATATAATGAACTTTTAGCCAAAACTTCAAAGGCCTGCACCTTTCTAGATGGCATTTGTTCACCTTGTTACCTTCTACCTTGATTACTCCTTTAGCATAAGGAAGAATTATAGTGTTGAGTATCTTTTAATTTCTTTCCTAGAACTAGGTACAATCAAGGTAGTCCATGCCTGAATGTCAAACTCTATTTCAATAATCCTGGCTAGTTCTTAAGAACCTGATTGTTTAAGGGATTTAGTTTTTTCACACCTTGTGAAGGCAGCATAAAACTCTAAACCTTCTGACAATATGGGTGTGCTTCCTCATGATATCTACTTCTTAAATTAGAAAAGTCTATGTCCATGGAAAGCCAAAAGAACCTTCCAACAAATAAAGTGTTGAGCTATTCATGTTAGCAGCATAGGGGCCATCATGCTTCATGGATTCTTATTCATCTGCACACCTTAAGTGATTGCCATTGGGACTGTCTCACTTGTACAAAATCCCTGACAAACTTTGCAAAGAGTTTATGGATCCTTTATGATCTTTTTCAAAACTTCCTCTAAGGGTGCAAGTTTTTCCTAAACAAGACCGAGTGTTGTAACAACGTGGTCTCTTATTGACAACCTGAACATACATCAACTGTGTAACTTCATAGGATGATCTATCTGAACTAATTAGCCTCACGATCAGCCCACTAGAAGCACTTTTGATAAGAAAAAATATACTTCTTTTGGATGGAGCATTCAACATAAGCACGGTAACTACCAATGATGAGTCCCCCAAATACCTTTATTATATTTTCCTCCAAGGCTAATAGTGCTTCTATCCCATATATATAGGTTTTATGTATAACCTCATTATTCATGGCTTTGGATAATTTTCATCATCAAATGATCAAACAAATATTACTCCCTGTTTTATTGATGTGCATTGAATGATGTTGTTATCATCTAAAAAATTTGATTTGTCTCTAAAAAGAGTATTCATTGCATGAAATACAGCTATCCCTTTGAAAAATCCCTTTCAGAAGTCTATTGTCAAGTGAACTGTAAACAAGTTTATCTTTAAGTGCTTTCTCTTTAGATTTTTATTTGCCTTACCATTTTCTTGAGCATTCTTATTGCTTTTATGGTAGGCAATCTATATCTGAATGCATTTTAAAAAAATAACCTCTTTTTCAACAAACTATACATACCATATGATGATTGTAATAACCTAGAAATAAACACTATCATAGCTTTTGCACTCATTTAATAACATCTCAAGGAGATTTATCTATTTTGCATCTTCTTTAGTAGCTGTTAGGACTCACAATTCTACATTTTCACTTTGCCAATTAAAAGTTACACCCTCTACTTGAAGAACTTATAGCCATTAAAGGAGTATTCTCTTACTTCTAAGACTCTATTTTGCATCCCAAGTTGCAAATTGAGTCTTAAATGGGAGGTTACTTAAGCCTTGTCTTTACTAACAACCAATTATTTCTCTGGTGCTCGTAGTCCCCAAAAATATTTTCAATAGTATTTATGCTTTATCTAGTTCAAGTAGCATGACCACACCTCTGCCAATCCATACTAGATTACATTTGTGACATTCATTAATAAAAAACTTTTAAACACCAAGAGGTGGCTCTTCTCTATGGTGTATAACTGTTGGCATTGTGTGTCGGTGGGGATATCATGGTAAGAACACTAGAAAAAGCATCCGACACATGAGGTCCTGCTTGTGCAACTTAAGAGTTTAGAATCGATATAGCCCTTATGTACGCAATAAGTTTCTTTCTATATGTAAATCACATGTTTATACCTAGCTTATATATGCATCCTAATTTATATGCATCATATAGTGATAATAACAACCATACTAGGACATATAATGCACAACACATGTTCCATTCAGCCTCAAGGATGTGACACCCTATGTACATTCGACCCCTGTTATCAATCAACCCTCTCGGAATTTCATGATTGAATATTTTCTCTCAACCCTTAATTTTTGCCTAGGAGGCCTTTTTCGATTTTTGCTATAGCGAGGTGCCTAATTTTAGCAAGGCTACCATTTTTTTTACTTTTGACTCATAAGGCTATATTTTCTCTTTTTTTATTTTATTTTGATGATTTTTTTTATTTTTTATTTCTTCATTTGCCATGGAACCCTTTTCAACCTATCTGTATTGATTGATTCATTAAATCCTTTAGACCATTACTAGTGAGAACTAGTTATCTCTTCTGATCATAGCTTCTTTCATAAAAAAGGTTTGACTTTGGTTCGTGTAGCTTCAAGCACTTAATTTGAGTATCATTTGTGAACGATAGCCTTAGACCCACTTTTTGAATGATCAAGAAAACATTTCTTTTCTTTTCAAACTCGGGTAGGACAGTGATCTCTTCTTTAAACTATTAAAGACCTTTCTTTACAAGTTTTGACTTTAACAGTTGAGTTTTTGAAGCAACACTTTCATAGTTGAAATTGGTTGCATCGCGCTTGGCCCCAAATGTTTAAGAGGAAGGAACAATCTTTGAAAACCTCACTTATTATTTTATTTCTCTATTGACGTTGGTCATGCAAGCTCCTATACAAGTTCTACATAATGCTTCATTTAGGATAATTAAGTGATTTCGGTAACTTGTGGCTCATTATCTGATCCCTCTTGGAGGTGTCTTTAAGAAATTTTGACACTTTAAGCTAATGGGACTTTTGGTTTTTCATTAGTTTCTTTGATGTTCGTCACTTGGAATATTTCTATCTCATTTTTTGTGCCTTTTAGTCTGAGCCTTCAAATTTGCTACTTAAATGAACTATGGTGCCTGGGCAGCCTGTCTCATAGTGTCTTTGTCAGTTTTTGTCATGTCACTTTAAGCCAAGGCAAAGACTTTTCTTCTTTTATTTTTCATTTTTTCTCATTTTTTTATTCTCTCAAGCTATTCTCACTTCATGAGCCATACTAGATGCAATCAAGATGTTATTTTTCCTTGAGAATAAATGGAGTAGTGTTTATTGAATTATTATCTTGTATAATTAAACCATAATTATTTCCATGCATGATGAAATAAAATAAGACATTTCATACATAGGAAAAGTTCATATTATTAACATAGCTAAAGAAACATATGCATATTTACATTAATAAAAAGTGGCCTATATTGCATCTTTTCTTACTACAAGTGCAGGCAGCAAAAAGTCTTTCAACATCTCAGGCTCTTCCTTCTATATACTATACCTCCATAGATCAGTGGTGACATTTACATCCCATAGATCTTTAAACTACTTCTTATTGGAATTGAACAAGTAGTGGCTAGATATCTACATGCCATATTCATCTTGAAGCACATACCATTCCGATGAGACAAAGATAGACACAAAAACTAGTGGTAGCAAAACTCATCTCATCCTCTTGTCTTCTAGGTCTATAATTTTCTTGGCATTGATAAGGTCCTAAAGTTTTACAATTCCCCATTAGGTGGCTAGTGTACTAGTGAAAAGCACAAAACTGATTAGCTTGATTACTTGGCAAGCCTTATGTTCTAACTGGTTTCAATGGTAAAGGTTGCAATTTCACTATTTTGATCAATTGTTCAAATACCCAAGACATAGTTCTACCCAAATCATAGCACTTTTTTGAGCTGCTTTTGTGATTGATACTCTTGCTATATTTTAAGCATTATTGCTACTGCCTGAAATAAGCTTTATGCGAATCCCAAAATTGTCATAGCTTCGATGACCATTGTTGTGATTTCTACCTCCTAGATCTAGGAAATGGATAATTTCTTTTTCCATGAATGTATACCTAAAGGACTCATTATCATCCATTAATTCTTTGTTTGACCAATCACATTAATCAGCTTGGGGTATTACACCATCCGGTATCAGGGGTTGAGTGCCAAAAATTGAAGCTAGATTAGCAGTAAATTCGGCGATGGTTTTCCTTTCAAGGTCATCTGTCCTCTTACCTAGTGTAGCTATAAGTTCTTATACTATTGTCATGATTCTACTTTCAAGATCTTCGAATCTTTTATCCAGATTGTAGAGGTTAGAAGTACCATCTTTCTACAGGAGGTCTGCCATTCCAGTTTCTACTAAGTACTTTGTTTACTGCTCTGAGGCTCTATCTAAGTTGAAATATGATCTTAAACCTAGTTTTAACTTTCTGGACTCTGAATCCTCTAAAAAATTACTGATAAAGTAGTTTCCCTATCTCTTAAACCACCTAGGTGAGTAGTTTAAAATGGCGGCAAAATCAAAGGGTTAGAGTGATGTATGCCAAAAATCTATACCAAAAATATATACACAAAATAAAATGCACACATAAAATGAGATTTATAAATTTTATTATTTTCTTACATTTTATTTTTATGACACGTTTACATGATGTAATGTATATGGAAAACACATATGGCATACAATGGAGAAATAAAAATAAAGTCTAACATTGTATGACAAGCTATGCATATGTGCACAATATGTGTATAATGAGGGAGTGTGTACAAAATATGGCACAATCATAAGAATAAATGTACATAACACACAACATACATGACATATCTCAAGCATGATGGTTTATGCCACGGTATATGAATGAATGCACGTGATATACGGCATAAGTGTATATAATATGACTTATATAATGACAATATGTGCATGTAATGTGACATACATAGCATGATGATACATGTTAATGAATTGTGTGGTATGGTAGAAAATCACATATGCAAAAATGCAACATGTATGCAAAAATACTCATATCGTGGGACATGACACGATATATAAATGAATGCATATAGTGAGTTGCATATGTATATGATGTATGTCATGTTATAGGCATGTGGGTATATGACAAATGGGATGTATACATGATGTATGACATGGCACAAAAATATATATATGACATGTATGTTTATGGCTTGAGTTACGCATAACACATTGTATAA
>CM075816.1:43820189-44065289 GCA_037975025.1 Excoecaria agallocha
GAATCATGTGAGATAACTTCCCTTACTAAATATGGGATGGCGAATCCTTTGTCAATTACTCAACTATCTTCAAGTAGGTCATGATATACCCAATCTCTTAACTATGTTCACTCCCAGTTGGAAGTAATCAGTTATGGAGTAAAGATATACCACTTGCTACTTAAGATAACTTTATTGATCTCAAGTCCAAGGATACTTGCGCAACCGCTATGAAGAGATTCCTCACTGACATAGATTTAATATCCATGTGAGGATTCTCTTTGCAGATCTCCAATGAACTTGTTCTTCTAACAAGCATCCACATGTTAGCTTTGATTATCTTTCATAATCACAGTTTTGAGAATAACTGCTTGAACCATTCAAGAAGCATAACATGTGCTAGTCTGTCCGAATTAACAATGTCCTATCTTGTTAATTCTATGACTAGGGATATTTAGATATTAACACATTTACATGCAATAGACACCTCATATCATGAACACTTTCATGATTGTCTTCGCATTATGTTTATAATATCAAGGACTTTATTTATTAATTTAAGATTTACAAACTCTTGTATTTAAACATAGCATTAATAATTGAATAATGCCTTTTATTAAGAATATAAATTCATAAATATGAAATTCATCCCTTTTAAATGGGCTCTAGGGCATACTCTCTAACAATCTCCCACTTGCACTAGAGGCAATCACTCATATGTCTCAGACCCATGCTATTTATATGGTGATCGTGCTTTATTTGGGAAAGTGCTTTAGTAAGAGGATCCGCCACATTATCATATATAGGGACCCTTTCTATTTTCACATCATTTCTAGCTATTATTTCCCTTATGATATGGTAGCGTATGAGAACATGCTTGGATCGCTGATGAGACCGTGGCTCCTTTGCTTGAGCAATGGCTCCATTGTTGTCACAATATAAAGGAATCAGATCAACAATGCTAGGCACCACTCTTAGTTCAAATATGAACTTTTTGATCCAGACTGCTTCTTTAGCTGCTTTCAAAGCAGCAATGTACTCAGCTTCTATCGTGGAATCAGCAGTTGTTTTTTATTTGGAATTCTTCCAACTAACTACTCCTCATCCCATTATGAACACATAACCAGACTGTGATTTACAATCATCTTTATCAGATTGGAGGCTGGCATCTGTATACCCATTTACTTCCAAACTGCCCTCTCCATATACCAAGAATATATCCTTAGTCCTTCTCAAGTACTTAAGGATATTCTTGATAGTTGCCCAGTGTTCCTCTCCAAAATTGGATTGGAATCTGCTTGTGACACTCAAAGCAAATGCTACATTTGGACGTGTACATAACATAGCATACATGATAGAACCAATTGCTGATGCATATGGTATTCTATTCATGCTCTCTCTATTCTCTAGTATCTGCGGACACATAGACTTAGATTGGTGTTTCCCATGTACCATGGGTATAAACCATTTCTTAGAGAGATCCATATTGAACCTATTCAATACCTTATCTATTTATGTACATTAAGAAAGACCTAGCAACCTATTAGATCTATCTCTATAGATCCTTATTCCCAAAATATAGGATGCTTCTCCAAGGTCTTTCATGGAGAATTGCTTACATAACCATATTTTAACAGATTGGAGAAGAGAAATGTCATTTCCCATGATCAATATGTCATCTACATATAGAACTAGGATGACAATTGCATTCCCACTGACCCTTTTATACACACAAGATTCATCTTCATTCTGTGAGAAACCAAACTCTTTGATTGTCTCATTGAATTGTATGTTCCAGCTCCTAGAGGCTTGCTTCAATCAATAAATGGATCTTTGAAGCTTGCATACCTTTTCTCCATTTCCTGATGTGATGTGTCATATACACATCCTCAGTCAGATTTCCATTCAGGAAAGCTGTCTTCACATCCATTTGCCAAATCTCATAACCATAATGAGCTGCAATGGCTAAAAGTATTCTTATAGACTTAAGCGTTGTCATGGGAGAAAAAGTTTCGTCATAGTCAATACCTTCCTTTTGATGATAAGCCTTTGTTACTAAGCGAGCTTTATAGGTAACTATATTACCTTCTATGTCGGTCTTCTTTTTGAAGACCCATTTGCACCCTATGCATTTTATCCCTTCAGGTGGTTGAGTTAAAGTCCATAATTTATTCTCATACATGGAGTCCATTTCAGATTGCATAGCCTTAAGCCATAAATCAAGTTCTCAACTGTTCAAAACTTCTTGATAGCTTATAGGTTCATTGTCCTTTACTACAGTTGTGCTTCTATCCGAATCAATGTAAAATCCATATCTCACAGGGATAGAATGCATCCTAGTAGATCTTCTAGGATTTTGTATATAATTAGGTTCAACTACAATCTCATCATTATGAAATTCAGTTTCAAGTTCAATCGGTTGATCTTCTTCTATTTATGGGTTTTGAACTTCACCAAGTTCAATTTTACTCCCATTGTCCTCTCGTAGGATAAATTCTCTTTCCAAAAAGACAGCAAGCCTTGAAACAAATACCTTTTGTTCTAAGGGATGATAGAAATAATATCCAAACATTTCTTTTGGATATCCCATAAATAAACATTTGTCAGACTTAACATCTAGTTTGTCTGACATTGTTCTCTACATATAAGCAGTACAACCCTATACTTTCATATGAGAAAGCATGGGTTTCTTGTTATTTCACATCTCATATGGACTAACACCAACCAATTTACTAGGAACTCTATTTAATACATAAACAGCAGTTTCTAGTGCATATCCCTAAAAAGACTTAGGCAAGTCTGCTCGGCTCATCATTGATCGAACCATATCTAATAGTGTTCGATTTCTCCTTTCAGATACACCATTGTGTTGTGGTGTATATGGTGGAGTCCATTAAGATAAAATCCCATTATCTTTAAGATAATCTTGAAATTATTGACTTAAGTATTCTCCACCTCGATCTGATCTAAGTGTTTTAATACTCTTGCCAAGTCGTTTCCCTACTTCATTACTGAATTCTTTGCACTTTTCAAATGCTTCTGATTTATGTTTCATTAGATAGATGTATCCATACCTGGAATAATCATCTATGAAAGTAATGAAGTAGGAGTAACCTCCTCTGGCATGTGTAGCCATTAGACCACATAGATCTGAATGTATTAAGTCCAAAACCATTTTAGTTTGTTCTCCTTTACCAATAAAGGGAGCTTTTGTCATTTTTCCTAATAAATAGGATTCACATGTATCAAATGATTCATAATTAAATGATCCCAAATCACCTGACTGGTGTAATTTGGTCATGCATTTCTCATTTATATGGCTTAAACGACAATGCCATAAGTATGAGGTATTTAGATTATCATGTTTCATTCTCTTGGTATCCACATTATGAACTTCTTTAATTAAATCAAGAACAAATATACCATTCTCAATGATAGCTTTTGCATAAAACATGTTGTTCTTAAAAATGTAACAATACTTGTACTTTAAAGAAATGTCATAATCATTTAATAAACAACTGAAATAAATAATACTCTTAGATAAAGCTAGAACATAATAACAATTATTTAATTCCAGTACTAATCCACTTGGAAGAGGCAAATGGTAAGTCCCCATAACTGTTGTAGAGATATTTTGTCCAATAGCTAACCGCAAACATATCTCTGCCTTTCTAACTCTTCTAAAGCTACTAAGCCCCTGTAAATCATTACACGAATGAGATCCACATCCGGTATCTAATACCTAAGATTGTTTTGAAGCAATAGAATAAGTATTAATTTCAATCATATGAATACTTGAAGTAGAAGCATCAGCTTGCTTCTTCTCCTGGAGAGAATCTAGATAGGCCTTGAAGTTACGCTTCCAATGACCATCCTTTCCACAATGGAAGCAAGTTCCTTTGGGATTCTCTTTCTTAGCAACCTTCTTCTTGGAGATCCCACCATTCCTTGGCTGCGCCTTGGTTATCTTATTCTTCTTCTGCTTCTTGCCTTTAGTAGAAGTGACAACCATAACACTTTTTGGATCCTTCTTAAAGGATCCATCAGCTGTCTTGAGCATGTTGATTAACACAGGAATGGTTACTTAGATCTTGTTCATGTTGAAGTTAAGCACGAAAGGTGTATAACTTGGAACCAATGAGTACAAGATTAAATCTATGTATAGATCATTATCTATAACATAGCCAAGTCTACTCAAATGCTCAATATACCCATACATCTTCAATGCATGAGTAGCAGCTGAAGTGCCTTCCACCATTTTACAACTAAATAGAGCTTGAGCAATCTCATAATGCTCAGTTCTAGCCTGAGAAGAATAAAGCTCCTCTAGATGCAAAATGATGGTTCTAGCATCCATCATCTCATGTTGCTTCTGAAGCTCCAAGGACATAGCACCCAGCATCATACATGCTGCCGCTTCACTATCCTCCATATTTTTTTGATAAGTGCCTTTGATCTCATCAATGGCATTATCTTATGGAAGTGGTAGTGAATCTTTATCGAAGACATAATGAATCTTTTTAGCTGTGAGAACAATTCTTACTTGCTTGATCCAGTCAGAATAGTTGCTGCCAACCAGCTTGTTATCCAAGATTGATCGTATGTTAATATTTTATGTGCTCATGATGATGACCTTTGATGTGAAAAAAAAAACATATGAGAGTATGTTCATATATATGTATGCATTAATTAGGTCTTTAATTAATCCATTTACTTCCACTATTTTATTGTGAATTAATAGCCATCATTATTTAATCCGAGAAAAGCCGATGGTTTTCCTAGTGGGCAAATATCCAATCCTTGATATGTAATTTGACCTTGACTGTGGTCAACAAGCAAAAATCCATACCCTTGAAAGGTAGGTATCTCTTTACCAATTATGTCTCTACACAACTATTGGATCATTAGTTTATCAACTCTTAATACATGCATATCATATATGCATTCCCTAATCTTGACTCTACAACCATTAGCCTTGATTGTGGTCAACAAGCTAATGGGCTAGCTAAGATGACCCATTTAATTAGATTTGAACATATTCAATATAATGTGAGCTTGACTGTGGTCAACAACCCACACTATAAAGAACTCTAGTTCTCCTCAAATTAATGGAAGGCCTATATACCTTAGTATTTGTTTGAGGGTTTTTGTTAATTAAGTCTCATCATACATGGTTGGCATACATTGGTATGCATCCTATATCTATCACATAAATATAAGCATACAAATATGGTATAGTTATGGACTTTACTACATTGATTTCCCCGAGCCAAGAGGAAAAACAAATTTGATCTCTATCCGGCCCATCTTGCTCCTTGATAGAGGTCTCCATCTCTATTTCTAATTCTAATCTAAGTAATCTAATTACATATTACAATTTAAAAAGAAATACAAACCAAAAAAAGTGGTCGGTACATAAAAGTCCTCATTGGGCCAAAACATGCATAATGCTCAATCACATTGGGCCTTGTCCATAACTATCCATCATGCCAATCATACAACCTTATATGCATTTCTAATGCATAAAGTAATGGATTATCAACTTTGTTTCAACTCTTAAAACATTCTTTTAAGTTATTTTAATAATGTGATCAAATTAGGAAACTTTTACATTTTGGAAACTTTCATTTTAGGAAACCTTTTTGCATGCATGTGTTGTTGCCTTAATAATCAATCCAATTGATTATTAATTAATTATTAATTGATTATTTAATTAATTAATCATATTAAATAATTAAAAGAATCAATTTTGGGATTAAGATAAAGGGTAGGCCGAAACCCACTAAATTAAACCCTAAATGTGTTCTCACACAAACTAGTTTTGTGTCTATTGGACCATTTAGGCCTTTTGGAATGAGCCAAGTGTTGGATTTTTATCGGTTACATGCATCTCATACATAAGCAAAATTTAAAAATTTTAACCAATATATCTGATCTTGCCATGAATTTACAATATGCATATTAATGAGAATAAGAAAAATCACCTTTGATTTTTGTTGTGCAGTTGATTTTCCTTCGCACCGGGTTGTCGCAAACCACAGTGTCCAAAATCGAACACCTCCAATGAGTAATCCACACTAGAGAATGATATAATGAACCAACAATTGGGAGAGAACTGATGGAATATGACATGGTATGCACATAAAGATCACATAGCGGAAAACAAAAAAAAAATTGATCATACATGCCATACAATTCCATGACAAGAATCGAAACATGCAATTTTAGGATTTTAAAACTTACAACTTTAGATGCCTTTTAAATCTTGAATTTGGTAATGACCAGCAACTAAGATGAATTTATCCACCTTAGATCTTGATCACCAATGCCAAGGAACAGCCTTTACGCCACTCCTCTCTATTCTCACACACACACTTGCAAAGATAGCTTCAAAACCGAGATTGCTAGCTCTCAAAATAAGTATTGTGTAATGGCTATGGTTTGAAGCTACAAAATTTGATTTTGTACTTCTCTTAAGTTGCTATTACTACCCAAGAACACAAGAGAATGAGGAACAATCCTTTCTCCTTGTGAAAATTGGCCAAAGAATTTTGTGAGAGAGAGAGAGAAAATCACGCCAAAACAATATAAGAACTAGGATTTCACGTTTTTTCCTTTCAATATATATTATCTCATTATGTAAGTGATTAATCTAAAATCTACTACCTCAAGATAATTTATTTTAGCCTTAATCACTTCCTTAAAATAAGTAATATATATTGATTCAAACTCTTTTGATTTAATCCAAGATAAATACATAAGACATTTAATCAAATAATATCACTTAATAAAGAAATTCACATGTGCCGAAATTCCTTCAATATTTATCTTGGGAATTTCCGCTAAGACATCCCTTAATTAAGTGTTTTAATTTGATTTAAATATAATTAGGATTTAATACTCAATTAACTTAATTAATACAAGATAATTAATTAATTGAAATTAAACCATGTGGGCTGAATTTCTCTCTCTCATGGGCCAAAGTCCAATAGCATTTATAATGCCCATTACATACATTAATTTGACTTTAATTAAAAGTCCAAATTAATGCCCAATACTTTATTTAAATATTTTAAGCCTAATGCTTTGTGTACGATCCTATAGGTCCATTTAATGTTGGCAATGAATTAATAAATTAATTCAAAGGCTATATATATTCTCTAGCAAGATATTATAGCATTCCAAATTAAATGAAAATGCATATGGCATTTAGTGACCTAATGCAATTTTGTATAGTCCCTTACCCATAAATATCAGAATTAATATAAGGCATGGAACTAGTCATCCTTATATATATATTAATTCCTTTCTTGATATTCCAGTGACATTAAACTCTTAGATAAATAATGATTATTCATTATTTCATCTCGGTATGGCCATACACTTCTCAGTTCACTGATCAAGTGGCCGATGATATTTTTCTCTCTTATTGAGAGGGGTAATCCCTTCACTTCTCTCATGCTCTCTAACATGAATCAATGCATACCCAAGCACACCCGTACTTGTTACTCCATTACGAGCACGTTAGGTGTATGTCAAAGCACACAGTAATTCATAAAATGTTTCATAGAGATTTTAGGTCTAAGAACTCTGATACAAAACTTGCATATGAGAAACACTTATGACTTGTACCATGTGGTGTTCTCATAAACGGATCGAATCCAGATACCATGTTCTTTAACATGTATCTATGATCTCTGATTGATACTCTTGTCCTAATGATCCGTAAGACATAACTCATAATATCAGAGAGAGCATACTAGTCTTAATTCATTTGTTATTCCCATAACAATGACTGACTAAGGATATTTAGAATGAAGTCTCATTTGTTTCAAGGTCTTACAACTATGTGCCTCACACATGATAACTTAAACTGAAACAACATTCTTGGATAGTTCTATCAATTGATATGCATAGGAATACAATAGATAAAACAAATGCCTCATTTTATTAATTAAAGTGTTTTATTACAATGCATTGGGCCTAGGGCTTACACTAACAATCTCCCACTAGCACTAGTGCCAATTGGGCATAGCCCTAAGACCGAACGCTCTCAAATGAGCTTTGTACAGATTTGGATGCAACTATTTCTTCAAAGGATCTGCTACATTGTCTTCACCTGCTATCTTGCTAACCTTGACGTCCCCACGATCAATGATCTCTCTGATCAGGTGGTACCTCCTGAGTATGTGTTTGGATTTTTGGTGTGATCGGGGCTCCTTAGCCTGTGCGATGGCGCCGTTGTTGTCACAAAAAATTTCTAATGGATCTAGGATGCTTGGGGACCACTCCTAATCTAGAAATGAAATTTTTAATCCAAACAGCCTCTTTTTCAGCCTCACTCGCTGCAATATACTCAGATTCTATAGTTGAGTCGGCAATGGTCTCTTGCTTCGAGCTTCTCCAACTGACAGCACCACAGTTCAAAACAAAAACAAAACCAGATTGCGATCTAAAAACCTAAGTGCTGATCTAAAAAGTAGCATTGGCATAACCTTGTATGACGAGCTCTTTTTGACCACCATACACTAAGAAGTGATCCTTAGTCCTTCACAGGTACTTCAGAATCCCTTTTACAGCAGACCAGTGCTTCTCACCAGGGTCTTGCTGAAACCTACTGGTTATACTTAGTGCACTGTGTTTATAATATCTAGGACTTCATTTATTAATTTAAGATTTAAAAACTCATGTATTTAAACATAGCATTAATAAATGAATGATGCCTTTTATTGAGAATATAAATTTATACATATTAAAAACATCCCTATTACATAGGCTCTAGGGCATACTTTCTAACAATCTCCCACTTGCACTAGAGCCAATCACTCATATGTCTTAGACCCATGCTATTTATATGGTGATCATGCTTAATCTGGGAAAGTGCTTTAGTGAGGGGATCAGCTACATTATCATCTGTGGGAACCCTTTTTTTTACATCATTTCTAGCTATTATTTCCCTTATAAGATGGTAGCATCTGAGAACATGCTTAGATCGCTGATGAGACCGTGGTTCCTTTGCTTGTGCAATGGCTCTATTACTATCACAATATAAAGGAATTGGATCAATAATGCTCGGCACCACTCCTAGTTCAGTTATGAACTTTTTGATCCAGACTGCTTCTTTGGCTGCTTTCGAAGCAGCAATGTACTCAGCTTCTGTTATGGAATCAATAGTTGTTTCTTGTTTGGAACTCTTCCAACTAACTCCTCCTCCTCCCATTATGAACACATAACCAGACTATGATTTACAATCATCTTTGTCAGATTAGAAGCTGGCAACTATATACCCATTTACTTCCAAACTGCCCTCTCCATATATCAAGAATATATCCTAAGTCCACAGCTACCCAGTGTCCCTCTCCAAAATCGGATTGGAATCTACATGTGACACTCAAAGCAAATGCTACATCTGGATGTGTACATAACATAGCATACATGATAGAAACAATTGTAGATGCATATGGTATTCTATTCATGCTTTCTCTATCCTCTAGTGTCTGGAACACATAGACTTAGAAAGGTGTTTTCCACACACTATGTGTATAAACCCTTTCTTAGAGAGATCCATATTGAACCTCTTTAATACTTTATCTATATATGTACTTTGAGAAAGACTTATCAACCTATTGGATCTATCTCTATAGATCCTTATTCCCAGAATATAGGATGCTTCTCCAAGGTCTTTCATTGAGAATTTCTTGGATAACCATATTTTAATAGATTGGAAAAGAGAAATGTCATTTCCCATGATCAATATGTCATCCACATATAGAACTAGGAAAACAGTCGCACTTCCACTGACCCTTTTATACACACAAGGTTCATCTTCATTCTGTGAGAAACCAAACTCTTTGATTGTCTCATTGAATCGTATGTTCCAGCTCCTAGAGGCTTGCTTCAATCCATAAATGGATCTTTGAAGCTTGCATACCTTTTTGCCATTTTCTAATGTGAACCCTTCTGGTTGTGTCATATACACATCCTCAGTCAGATTTCCATTTAGAAAAGCTGTCTTCACATCCATTTGCCAAATCTCATAATCATAATGAGCTACAATGGCTCAAAGTATTCTTATAGACTTAAGCATCACTATAGGAGAAACGGTTTCATCAAAGACCTTTTTTTATGATAGCCCTTTGCTACTAAGTGAGCTTTATAGGTAACTATATTACCTTCCATATCGGTCTTCTTTTTAAAGACCCATTTGCACCCTATGGGTTTTATCCCTTCAGGTGGTTGAGTCAAAGTCCATACTTTGTTCTCATACATGGAGTCCATTTCAGAATGCACAGCCTTAAGCCATAAATCAAGTTCTGAACTGTTCAAAACTTCTTGATAGCTTATAGGCTTATTGTCCTCTACTACAGTTATGCCTCTATCCGAATCAATGTGAAATCCATATCTCAAAGGGATAGAATGCATCCTAGTAGATCTTCTAGGATTTTGTGTATAATCAGGTTCAACTGCAATCTCATCATTATGAAATTTAGTTTCGGGTTCAATCGGTTGATCTACTTCTATTTGTGGGTCTTGAACTTCACCAAGTTCAATTTTACTCCTAATGTCCTCTCGTAGGAGAAATTCTCTTTCCAATAAGACAGCATGCCTTGAAACAAATACCTTTTGCTCTAAGGGATGATAGAAATAATATCCAAACATTTCTTTTAGATATCCCACAAATAAACATTTGTCAGACTTAACATCTAGTTTCTCTGACATTGTCCTCTTCATATAAGCAGGACAACCCCATACTTTCATATGAGAAAGCGTGGGTTTCTTGTTATTCCACATCTCATATGGAGTAACATCAACCGATTTACTAAGAACTCTGTTTAACACATAAACAACAGTTTCTAGTGAATATCCCCAAAAGGACTTAGGCAAGTCTGCTCGACTCATCATTAATCGAACCATATCTAATAGTGTTCGATTTCTCCTTTCAGATACACCATTGTGTTGTGGTGTATATGGTGGAGTCCATTGAGATAAAATCCCATTATCTCTAAGATAATCCTGAAACTTTTGGCTTTAGTATTCTCCACCTCGATCTGATCTAAGTGTTTTAATACTCTTGCCAAGTTGTTTCTCTACTTCATTTCTGAATTCTTTGAACTTTTCAAATGCTTTTAATTTATATTTCATTAGATAGATGTATTTAAACCTGGAATAATCATCTATGAAAGTAATGAAGTAGGAGTAACCTCCTCTGGCATGTGTAGTCAATGGACCACATACATTTGAATGTATTAAGTCCAAAACCATTTTAGCTCGTTCTTTTTTAACAATAAAGGGAGCTTTTGTCATTTTTCCCAATAAACAAGATTCGCATGTATCAAATGATTCATAATCAAATGATCCCAAATCACCTGACTTGTGTAATTTTGTCATGCATTTCTCATTTATATGGCCTAAACGACAATGCCATAAATATGAGGTATTTAGATTATCATATTTCATTCTCTTGGTATCCATATTATGCACTTCTTTAGTTAAATCAAGAACAAATATACCATTCTCAATGATAGCTTTTTCATAAAACATATTGTTCTTAAAAATGTAACAACACTTGTCTTTTAAAGAAATGTCATAATCGTTCAATAAACAACAAAAAGAAATAATACTCTTGGATAAAGCTAGAACGTAATAACAATTATTTAATTCCAGTACTAATCCATTAGGAAGAGGTAAATAGTAAGTCCCCACACCTGTTGTAAAGATGTTTTGTCCAGTAGCTGACTACAAACATATCTCTACCTTTCCAACTCTTTTAAAGCTTATAAGCCCCTGTAGATCATTACACAAGTGAGATCCACATCCGGTATCTAATACCCAAGATTGTTTTGAAGCAAGAGAATAAGTATTAATTTCAATCATATGAATACCTAAAGTAGAAGCATCAGCTTGCTTATTCTCCTTGAGAGAATCTAGATAGGCCTTGCAGTTATGCTTCCAATGACCATCCTTTCCACAATGGAAGCAAGTTCCTTTAGGATTCTTTTTCTTGGCAACCTTCTTCTTGGAGATCCCACCATTCTTTGGCTGCGCCTTGGTTGTCTTTTTTTTCTTCTTTCCTTTAGTAGAAGTGACAACCATGACACCTTTTGGATCCTTCTTAAAGGATCCATCAGCTATCTTGAGCATATTGATTTACTCAAGAATGGTTACTTGGATCTTATTCATGTTGAAGTTAAGCACAAACGGTGCATAACTTGGAGCCAACGAGTACAAGATTAAATCTATGTATAGATCATTATCCATAACATAGTCAAGTATACTCAAATGCTCAATATACCCATACATCCTCAATGCATGAGTAGCAGCTGAAGTGCCTTCCACCATTTTGCAGCTAAATAGTGCTCGAGCATCTCATATTGCTCAGTTCTAGCATGAGAAGAATAAAGGTCCTTAAGATGCAAAATAATGATTCTAGCATCCATCATCTCATGTTACTTCTGAAGCTCCGAGGATATAGCACCCACCATCAGACATGCTGTCGCTTCACTATCCTTTACGTATTTTCGATAAGTGCCTTTGATCTCATTAATGGCATCTTTTGATGGAAGTGGTGGTGGATCTTTATCCAAGACATAATGGATCTTTTCAGCTCTGAGAACAATTCTAACTTACCTAATCCAGTCAGAATAGTTGCTGCGAACCAACTTGTTATCCAAGATTGATCGTATATTAATGTTTGATGTGCTCATGATGATGACCTGGATGTGAAAAAGAAAACTTATAAGAGTATGTTCATATATATGTATGCATTAATAAGGTCTTTAATTAATCCATTTACTCCCACTATTTTATTGCGAATTAATAGCCCTCACTATATAATTCGAGAAAACCCGATGGTTTTCCTAGTGGGCAAATATCCAATCCTTGATATGTAATTTGACCTTGACTATGGTCAACAAGCTAAACTCCATACCCTTGAAAGGTAGGTATCTCTATACCAATTGTGTCTCTACATAACTATTGGATCATTAGGTTATCAACTCTTGATGCATGCATATCGTATATGCATTCCCTAATCTTGTCTTTAGAACCATTAGCCTTGACTGTGGTCAACAAGCTAATGGGCTAGCTAAGATGATCCATTTAATTAGATTTGAACATATTTGATATAATGTGAGCTTGACTGTGGTCAACAACCCACACTATAAAGAGCTCTAGTTCTCCTCAAATTAATGGAAAGCTTATATACCTTAGTATTTGTTTGAAGGTTTTAGTTAATTAAGTCTCATCATACATGGTTGGCATACATTGGTATGCATCCTATATCTATCACATAAATATAAGCATACAAATATGGTATAGTTATGGACTTTACTACCTTGATTTCCCCGAGCCAAGAGGGAAATAAAAAGGTCACACCTAGGTAGTATGCATGATTTAAACAGGAAAAATAATTACATTATCTTCAAGCTTGTTGGATCTCCATTCGGCCCATCTTACTCCTTGATAGTGGTCTCCATCTCTATTTCTAATTCTAATCTAAGTAATCTAATTACATATTATAATTTGAAAAGAAATACAAACCAAAACCAAGTGGCCAGGATATGAAAGTCCTCATTGGGCCAAAACATGCATAATGGTCAATCACATTGGGCCTTGTCCATAACTATCCATCATGCCAATCATTCACCCTTATATGCATTTCTAATGCATAAAGTAATGGATTACTAACTTTGTTTCAACTCTTGAAACATATTTTTCAGTTATTTTAATAATGTTATTGCCTTAATAATCAATTCAATTGATTTTTAATTAATTATTAATTGATTATTTAATTAATTAATCATATTAAATAATTAAAAGAATCAATTTTGGGCTTAAGATAAAAGGTAGGCCGAAACCCACCAAATAAATCCCTAAATGTGTTCACACACAAACTAGTTTTGTGTCTATTGGACCATTTGGGCCTTTTGGAATGAGCCAAGCCCACTCCAGCCCTTAAAACCTATTAATAAACTTAATTATTTTTTATAATATTTAATTTAAATCAGCTCCTTGGGCCCACCAAGTCATTCACTAATTTAAACCAAGTCTGTAAACATAATTAAGCCCATTAAGTGGTTTTAATGAATTAAAATTAATCAAATTAATTCAAGGCCCATTTTAATTAATACAATTCATTAAAATACTTTAATATATCAGATATATCAGATTTAGATGATTAAAAATCGTTCTAAATAATAACACACCAAGAACATATCAAGAACACACGAAGAACACCAATTTATCGAACTTTTCGACCAAATTAGTTTTCATGCAAAACTTGTTCGATTTTAATTTCGTTTGATCCTATGGCTTAATATCACATATTAAACACATAAATTATCATCTAAATGATCTTATAATTGATCTATAAAAAATTAATTTAGAACAGCCCCTAAAATTAAAAGCTCTTCATGCAAAACATAAAATCCTTTTCTCAAAAGAATTGGTTTTGTTTCTGTTATATATATTTGATCACACTTATATCCAGAAATCAATATTTCTCATTCATGAAAAATCAAATCTGATATTTTAAAGTTCATGATATAAATAACTAAAAAATAAAACTTATTCCACAGAAAAATATAGAATTGTATATTTATGGCAAAACCTAGCTCTGATACCATCTTGGATTTTTATCGTTTACATGCATTTCATGCATAAGCGAAATTTAAAAATTTTAACCAATATATCTGATCTTGCCATGAATTTAAAATATGTACATTAATGAGAATAAGAAAAATCACCTTTGATTTTTGTTGTATAGTTGATTTTCTTTCGCACCGGATTGTCGCAAACTACAAGGTCCAAAATCGAACACCTCAAATTAGTAATCCATACTAGAGAATGATAGAATGAACCAACAATTGGGAGAGAACAAGGGGCTGGCCAAAAGTCCCTTGAGATATCAAAGGGAAGTGGTGACTAGGGTTTTTGGAGGAGGGAAAAACTATTTCTCTTAATTGTTTACTTAACCCTAATTTCCACATCACTTGGATTTTTTATAGTTAAGTTAAAAATCCAACTTCATAATGGAATTTGGTTCTTTAAAATTTCTGTAGAATTATTAATTGGGCTTATGGAATTATTTATAATTATTTGGCCAATTTAAGCCCTTTCACAAAAGACTATGCACAAAACCCACAAACTAGGCCCTTTGCACATATACTTGGATTGAATTACCCAAATGAATTCCAAATACAACCAAATTAAATATGTAGGCTCCATAACACTTATGTAACATATTTAATTTAATTTTATCCAAGAAATAGGCCTCTAAGGCCTTCTTTTTGGAGTTGGCGTGTGGCCCTTCTTCAAGAGGGCTTCTGTGGCAACTTCATTTCTCTGGCCCTTTATAATTCCTCCAATGAACCTATTAATTATTATATCAATCCTATAACACTTATAGTTCAATAATAATCGATTATGAAATATGTTATTTCAATTAGGTCCAATTTTACAGAATATTTCTCAAAAGTTTCGCGAACAATTTTACTTGATCATAATTAATTAAACTCTTTAATTAATTATTATCTTATTCACTTCTCTATTCCCATAATAATATCAAATATGATTATCCTTGTCATTTTACCATTTTATCCTTTTTCTCTATATGTGTGTTACCTATTGGGTTCCTATCCATGTTGGCAGTATAATTTGTAATTGTGAGTTCTATTCAAAACTCACATGATTTAAACTCCTTTAAATCATTTTATCAATCCCTATTGATATTCTTGATACATCATTTTACAAGTCATGATTGGCCTCTAGCTAGGTATCATGACTACCCAAATGTCAGGAAAGTCAAGTGGTTTGACTATACCCTTCCATAGAAATAGTTACTGTGCAATTACTCCTTTCACCACTCTTATCGCAATTAGAGTCTGAGTATTGATTTCTATCAACTCATATAAACCTAATTATGTATGTTCTATTAATTGAACCATTGTTCCCAAAATGCCCTCCATGGATCTCTATCCATCTTGGCATATTACTCTAGCCAGAGATTCTCTAAACAAGGCAATTATAGAATCATGCGAGATAACTTCCCTTATTAAATCTGGGATGGTGACTCCTTTGTCAATCACTCAAATATCTTCAAGTAGGTCATGATATACCCAATCTCCTAACTATGATCGCTCCTAGTTGCAAGTAATCAGTTATGGAGTCAAAATATACCACTTGCTAGTTAAGATAACTTTGGTGATCTCAAGTCTAAGGATACTTGCGCAACCGCTATGAAGAGATTCCTTACTGACATAAATTTAATATCCATGTGAGGATTCTCCTTACAGGTCTCCAATGAACTTGTTCTTCTAACAAGCATCCACATGTTAGCTTTGATTATCTTTTATAATCACAGTTATGAGAACCACTGCTTGAACCTTTCAAGAAGCATAACATGTGCTAGTATGCCCGAATTAACAATGCCCTATCTTGTTAATTCTATGACTAGGGATATTTAGATATTAACACATTTGCATGCAATAGACATCTCACATTATGAACACTTTCATGATTGCCTTTGCACTATGTTTATAATATTTAGGACTTCATTTATTAATTTAAGATTTACAAACTCATGTATTTAAACATAGAATTAATAAATGAATGATGCCTTTTATTGAGAATATAAATTCAAACATATGAAAAATATCCCTATTACATGGGCTCTAGGGCATACTCTCTAACACCAAGCCCACTCGAGCCCTCAAAGCCCATTAATAAACTTAATTATTTTTTATAATTTTTAATTTAAATCGGCTCCTTAGGCCCACCAAGTCATTCACTAATTTAAACCAAGTTCGTAAACAAAATTAAGCCCATTAAGTGAATTTAATGAATTAAAATTAATTCAACTAATTTAAGGCCCATTTTAATTAATCTAATAAATTAAAAACACTTTAATATATGAGATATATCATATTTAGAAGATTAAAAATTGTTCTAAGTAAGTATACATCAAGAACACACCAAGAATATCAGTTTATCGAACTTTTCGACTAAACTAGTTTTCATGCAAAACTTGTGTGATTTTAATTTCGTTTGATCCTATGGCTTAATATCACATATTAAACACATAAATTATCATCTAAATGATCTTATAATAGATCTATAAAAAATTTATTTAGAACATCCCCTAAAATTAAAAGCTATTCACGCAAAAATAAAAAATTCTTTTCTCAAAAGAATCGTTTTTATTTTTGTTTTATATATTTGATCACACTTATATCCATAAATCAATATTTCTCATTCATGAACAATCAAATCTGATATTTTAAAGTTCATGAAATAAATAACTCAAAAAATAAAACTTATTCCGCAAAAAAAATATAAAATTGTATATTCATAGCAAAACCGAGGCTTTGATACCATGATGGAAATTATCGGTTACATGCATCTCTTACATAAGCAGAATTTAAAATTTTTAACCAATATATCTGATCTTGCCATGAATTTAAAATATACATATTAATGAGAATAAGAAAAATCACCTTTGATTTTTCTTGTACAGTTGATTTTTCTTCGCACTGGATTGTCGCAAACCACAGTGTCCAAAATAGAACACCTCGAATGATTAATCCACACTAGAGAATGATAGAATGAACCAAAAATTGATAGAAAACAAGGGCTAGTTGAAAACCCTAGAATAAAGCTTTGGGAGTGGCGGCTATGGTAGAGAGAAAAAGAGAAGAATCTTTTCTTAAGTGTTCACACACTCTTAACCCTAATTCCCCATCACTTTGATTTTTATAGTTAGGTTTAAAATCCAACTTCATAATGGGATTGGGATCTTTAAAATTGCTGGAGAATTATTAATTGGGCTTCTGGAATTATTTATAATTATTCGGGCTCAATTAAATTCAATTTAAACCCTTTCACAAAAGACTATGTACAAAACCCATAAATTAGGCCCTTTGTACATATGCTTGGATTTATTTATCCAAATGAATTCCAAATCCAACCAAATTAAATATGTAGGATCTATAACACTTATGTAACATATTTAATTTATTTTGGTCTAAGAAATAAGCCTCTAAGGCCTTCTATTTTGGAGTTGGCGTGTGGCCCTTCTTTAGGAGGGCTTCTATGCCAACTTTACTTCTTTAGGCCTTTATAATTCCTCCAGTGGACCTATTAATTATTATATCAGCCCTGTAACACTTATAGTTCAATAATAATCAATTATGAAATACATTATTTCAATTAGATCCAATTTTACAAAACATATCAGAAAAGTTCTGCAAATAATTTTACTTGATCATAATTAATTAAACTCTTTAATTAATTATTATCTTATTCACTTCTCTATCTCCATAATAATATCAAATATTATTATCTTTGTCATTTTACCATTTTATCCTTTTCCTCTATATGTGTGTGACCTATTGGGTTCCTATCCATATTAGCAGTATAATATGTAATTATGAGTTCTATTCAAAACTCACATGATTTAAACTCCTTTAAATCATTTTATCAATCCCTATTGATATTCTTGATACACTATTATACAAGTCATGATTGGCCTCTAGCTAGGAATCATGACTACCCAAATGTCAGGAAAGTCAAGTGATTTGACTATACCCTTCCATAGAAACAGTTACTGTGCAATTACTCCTTTCACCACTCTTATCTCAATTAGATTCTGAGTATGGATTTCTATCAACTCATATAAATCTAATTATGTATGTTCTATTAATTTAACCATTGTTCCCAAAATTCCCTTTATGGATCTCTATCCATCTTGGCATACTACTCTGGCCAGAGATTCTCTGAACAAGGCAATTATAGAATCATGTAAGATAACTTCCCTTACTAAATTTGGGATGGTGAATCCTTTGTCAATCACTCAACTATCTTTAAGTAGGTCATGATATACCCAATCTCCTAACTATGTTCACTCCAAGTTGCAAGTAGTCAGTTATGGAGTCAAAATATACCGCTTGCTACTTAAGATAACTTTGGTGATCTCAAGTCTAAGGATACTTGTACAACCACTATGAAGAGATTCCTCACTGACATAGATTTAATATCCATGTGAGGATTCTCTTTACAGGTCTCCAATGAACTTGTTCTTTTAACAAGCATCCATATGTTAGCTTTGATTATCTTCAATAATCACAATTATGAGAACCACTTCTTGAACCATTCAAGAAGCATAACATGTGCTATTCTGTCAAAATTAACAATGTCCTATCTGTTTAATTCTTTGACTAGGGATATTTAGATATTAATACATTTGCATGCAATAGACACCTCATATCATGAACACTTTTATGATTATCTTTGCATTGTGTTTATAATATCAAGGACTTCATTTATTAATTTAAGATTTACAAACTCATGTATTTAAATATAGCATTAATAAATTAATAATGCCTTTTATTAAGAATATAAATTCATACATATGAAATTCATCCCTTTTACATGGGCTCTAGGGCATACTATCTAACACACAAGTGTATCCCTCCATTGCACGAGATTTTTTCTATTCATTTGAGTGTTATTTTAAGGGAGAAGGAGATCTTGGCATGGTTAAATTCAAATTGGGGAGGAAGGGCTATACCATGAATTTTCCACAATTCATAGCATATTTATGTTTTCCAATGAATGCCATTGGTGAATTACCTAATGCTACCTCGCAAGAAAACTGGGAAATTGTGAGAGATCCAGTTGATCTAGTGCCATGGAGAGGAGGCAGGATTAAATGTCACTCTTTGAGGAGTTATGCCTTGCATATCCTTTATAGGTATTTATCAATTAATATTTATAATTATTTTGGTGGTCTTAGTGCAGTGAATTCCAAGGGGGTTATGCTATTAAGATGCATGGTCGAAGGCATTCCTATTAATGGTGCATTGGTTATTGCACACAAGATCAAGGAACTCAAGAAGAAATCGCTCACTATTAAAGACATCTCCATTGGTTAGATAGCCACCATTTTGGCAAACACTATACACCATATCGGTTTAGGAAAGCTGCTTGCAGGAGAGCTCGAGTACATCAATTATTCAATTCTAAAGCACATGAAGATTTTGTCTCTTACACCTTGGTGGCACTGGACTACTAGAGAAGAATACTTTCACGATAATGGGATTTAAGTTCATAATGACTAAAAGGAAGAAATTGAGGCAAAAGTGGAGCACCAAGTGGCACCACAAGCCAAAGTTGCTACTACCCCTTAGGTGATTGATCTTCTAAATTGGATTAATGTTCATTTAGATAACTTACAAGGCAGAATGGGTACAATGCAGGAAAGCATTCGATGAATAAAGATAGGATTTTGAGCAATTCGTTGATAACTTTTGTTATAAATTTACACCACCACCTCTACCACCAGAGTAATTTGCTGAGGACATCAAGATTTTGAAAAAGGGGTAGAGCTTAGTCAAGCTCAATTTTGTCTAGGAAGTAGAAAAAATTTCACTTATTTTTTATGCATGAAATTTCTTTTGTGTTTTTGTAGTTTGTTCTTATTTTTATTTGTAGCTTTGTTCTTATGTTTAAAGTTTCTTGTTATAATAGTTTATGTAAAGACCTTATACTTAGTTACTAGTTCGTTAGTTGTCTAGTTGCACTAAGAAAATACTTAGTTCAAATTTGTCATTTATCTTGCACTAAACTTAGTTTGCCCTAGTTTATCCTAAAAAATTGAACTTATTGAACTTAAACTTAGAAAGTGCATTGTTCAAATTTTTTGTTTAACACTAAGGCAAGCATGTTGTTTAATGGAATTTTAGCTAGCTTAATATTCAACCTGACTTATATTTCTTAATTTCCACTTTATGAGCACTTAAAGATCAATTTTTAAATTTAAGAAAAACTAATGCATTGATTTAGTTAGGTGAGGAATTTTAGAATACTAGAACCTTCCTCATCACCCTTTAAAGCATAAAAGCAACTCAAATCAATTTAGAAAGTGATCTAGGCAATTGTTCTTATTGAGCTATAAAAAGACTATTTGCCTACCTTTTTATATAATTGACCCTTGTTAGCCACTTTGAGCCTAATAAGGCATGCTTAATGCATGCTACCTTAGTTTTTCTTCTTACACTCAATTATTAACCATATATCCTAAAAAGTCTTTATCTTTCCTTTTTAGAATTGGCCACTCTAGGATTGGATGGATTAATTTTATTGGGTATTTTAAAGGGTGTAGTAAGACATTTTTGGTACTATTGTCATGGGCTATGGATAAAGTCAAGTAAACAGTAAGAATTTACCTTGTAATTACCCATTTTTATTATTGTATTGGTTGCATCAAAGCTAGTGTGAAAAAAGAACAAAAGAAAAAAAAAAGAAAGAAAAAGCAATACAACTAGCATATATGGCAAAATCTTAAGTGTAGGGTATTTACAAAGGAAAGTATGTGGATGAATTGTGAAGAGAGTTTTCATTGATATTTTCTCTCAAAAGTACTTCAGATGTGTATGGGTTTGAACAAACAAGTATGGAAAAAGGGGGTTTGTGCTTAGAAATTTAAAATTTTGAATCTTGATCTATCTTGTTATAAAATGGCTATTCTTTTTTATTGTCTTTATCCATTCTTTGATAACCAATACCTTAACCCCATTACAACCCAATTAAAACCTAAGTGATTTTAAGTTTGCTTTTAAATTGTATCGTGGAGATGACCTTTAGGTTTCGATGCTAAAGGAAAGGCTTAAGTGTTTCTAGAGTTTCAAGCGCGAAACCACATGTATAATTAGTTGTAAATCAATTATCAAGCTTAGCTAAGAATTTGCATTGGTATTTTGAGTTTTGAAAAAACATAAAAAATTTTAGTCTTGCACACATATAGAGGAAACTAAGTCATATTATCTTGTTTAAATTTATTAATGGTTGGAATTTTGTTGAGTGCTCTCGCTAATTGCTAAACTTGATTTTGAAATGCATAATTCATTGTTTAAGTTTGATAATTTTTAGGAGTTAGTTTGTTCAAGTTTGCTATAGGGCGAGCAAAGACTAAGTGTGGGGTATTTGATAAGTGTGAATTATACTATGTTTTAGTGTATTTTTATGTGTCTAATTGAGTCAAGTTAGTCTTAATTTAGTTGGTTTTAGGTTTAATTAGTTATTTTATATGTTTTTAGGACTAATTTTAAGTTTTGATATTTTTTAGGGCCAAATTGAAGAGAAAAAGGGCTAAAATGCAAAAAGGAGAAAGTTAGCGATAAAATTGGAATTAAGGAGGAATTTGGCTTTTACTCATGAGAGGCAGCCATGAATCACTTGGCTGAGTGATTTCCTTACTCAGCTAAATGATTTGGCACTCTCCAGAGTGAATTTGGCACTCACCCAAGCTAAAATTACATAATTTGCAGTAAAAGGCCACTCTCCCGAGCACAAAAACCACTCTCCCAAGCACAATGGCCACTCTCCCAAGTACAAGAGTCACTCTCCTGAGTAAATGTCCCAATTAGCCGATTAAAATCTTTTTATTTCATAAAAACATGAATTCTTCCAAGCTAGGAAGTCATAAGAGGCGTAAAACTCTCCTCAATGAGGCTATAAAAGGGCTGAAGACATCAAGACTAGAAGGGCACTTTAGTTACAAATTTCTTTTAATTAATTTACATTAGCTTAGGTTTAATTTTGTAAGATAAAAACGCTTGGAGTTTAAAAGCCTTGCTTGGAGTTCTACAGAATTGTCAAGGGAGTTTCTTGCTTTTATGAGTTTGTATCAACTTTATTTACTTTGTTTGTTTTTTAATATAAAGTGTGAGTAGTTTTCTTAACTTTTGCTAAAGGATACTTGAATCCTTAACTATTATTGTAATGATTTAGCTGTGATTTCATTTAATACAAGTTGATTATTTCTTAGTTTTTGAGCAATTTCTTATCTTTGGGTTTATTGAGTCATTGATTAACGTGTTGAATAAATGGTTGATGATTGATTTCAATTACAATCTATGATATGCATTTTCTTAAGTTAATTCATTGGTGTTGAGGTATAGTTATGTTTTGAATAAGAGGTAATTTTACGTTAATCAAAGTGGATTAAGATTAAAAAAAGTTGAACTAAGAATAGATTGAAATTAAATTTGCTTGAAAAAGAGTTTAATGAAGTTTTAGGAGTTAAAACTAGATCTTTATGCTAAGTGTTAAATTATTCTTAATAAGAGAATTTAATATTTAGAACTATAGTTTGAATAAGCTATCTGGCTTTATATTTCTAGTTTTCAATAGTCACTTGTATTCTTTTTAGCTAAGTCATTACAATATCAGTCAAGGTGAATAGTCCTTTAGTAAAAATTGCCTTTAGTATTGAATTTTACCAACTTTAATTGATTGCTTTATTTAAGTTTAATTTTAATTGTTTAAGTTTTATTTATTAAATCTTTTATCACCATCACAAAACTTGGGATTTCTTCATGTTTTTGCACACAATATGCACTCTAAAATCTGAAACAGGTTGCATCTACCAGAGTTTCCCTTGGGTACAATATTTGTGGTTTTAATTTATATTTTCCTATATTACTAGCCGATTTAGTATAGTTGATATTCATCGGTCAAATTTTATTAATTAACTTGCTTAGATCACTTTCTAAATTGCTCAAATATGGATCTTTAGATGGACGACTGTCTGACACTCTAGACCGCTTAAAAAAATCTATAATGGTTGTAAAAGTCAATTGTAAGGTGTGATGCATGATGATAATGCATGAATATGGTATATACATGATGCATGAGTATATGAATGTGTTGTTAGATGTCAATCACAACCACATACAAAGCAAGACATAGCCTTCCAACCTTATTACTCCCACATTAGAAGTCACGTGGTCTCTTTCCAAAGTGGGTTTAGTCTATGGGTCAATGAGAAACCCAATGGATGAGTATGTAGCATAGCAAAAAATTGGCAACATAACATCTCTTAATTGAAAACAAAGGTGTATGGGTTTTTGCCATTGTATATTTAAATGATTCAAATAAATCAAGTTGGGCCTACTGAGGCATGGTAGCCTTTGACTAGTATCCTCCTAATTTATTTGAATTTGTTCAATACATAAGAGCCCACATAGCAAGCAAGAATCGTTATGGTTATAGAACCTAGGGGAAGTAGCTATATATTGTCATTACATGGGCTATAGTCATGAAACTTTAAGACTACCTAAGTGATAACACATAAAAAAATAAAATACAAGATGAGGGCTAAGGCCAACCCATCAAAGGCCCACTAAAAAGGCCCAATATTGAAATACTAGAAGCCCACTATTAAAAGTTACAGTTGGACTACAATTGGACCACTTTTCAAGGCCAAAGGCACTATATATTAGGTAACTTCCTTCGTAAGCAATAGATTGGTCTCTCTCTAAGACTCTCCCTCTAATTTTCTCTGCATATTTTGATAGCTAACTTGAGTATTGGAGCACTAATGCCCGATAAGAGCAAGCTAGTCACCTTTTTGCAGGTCATCAAAGCCTCTCCTTCGACCAAACATCATGCCCCTAATTCAGGTGTCGATCTCTCTTTAATCTATGAAAATTTGTGATTTATCATTTGGTGCTTTCATTAAGAAATGATGCCAGAACTGATCTACTCAGCCTGAAATCAAAGAAAAAGGATGTTCGCTCCATGGCTGCTCCTTGCAGAAATTTCAACACCAAACTCTAGATTTGCTCTTGCTCCTCTGTAAAACAAATTCATGAAGGAGATTGAGCTATATTCAAGAAAAGCCCTTAGAAGGCTCTTTTTATCCTTTAGCTAAGACATGAAGCTTGAAAGGGGAACATAGAGAGCAAAGGGAAGAGAAAGCCTAGATCTAAAATATCTTAAGCTTGATCTCACAAAGAAGGCTTGTATTAAAAAAATTTCAGAGAAAGTCTAGATCTAACAAACCCTGAATTTGATTTTGCAAAAAAGGGGGAGAAAGGAGAACAGAGACAAAGATCAGAGATCGAAAATGACTTCTCCCGTAAAGACCTAACCATGGTGAATGCTTAAGGATAATGCCAATCCAACCTTCATAGCACCTATAATCTATGAGCAGAGAATTAAGAGCTTATGCAAATGGGGTACTTTACTAAAAACAAAATGACGTCACCACCAGCTTTCCCAATTGAAATTGTAGAGAAACAACAAGAATTAGTGTGTGGGATCAAAGGCATGCAAGCAAATCCACATGAGATTTTGGTGGCGTACACTCAAAGCAACTATGTAAAGCGCCATTTAACAGGTGCCTTCTCACTTTGACTTATTTGCTTCTTCTTTGAATTCTTGAAATATTTATCCATTATACAGTTTATTATACTTATTGGCCCTATACAAATAATTGCTAATTAACAAGATTATTTAATTTCGACCGATAATTTCTATTCCGATCGATGAAAAATCCTGACTGATGATTTCTATTTCAATAGATGAAAAATCCCAATCAATGAGTTCTATTCCGATCGATGAAAAGTTTTGACCGATGATTTTTATTCTAGTTGATGGAAAATCTCAACCTATGTATTTCTTTGTTGCCACTGATTGGATGTGCGTTGCCTCCTCTTGCATCTCATTGTCAATGCTTGGCAAAAAGCAAACTTTGGTAAAAGAAATTCATTTATATTTCTCTACTTTATCTTCAAGACATGACAAGTGGAAGATCGCACACCACATCTTTTAAGTCTTGAATGACATGCTTGGGGAGTTTTTGGCCTAGTATAAGGTACATGTACTATCTTATGGATTTATTATTTCTTCTCGTCAAACTTGTTATAGTTATTTCTTTAGCATAATTAGCCTAGTATAAGGCATTGAGTACAATTTGGTCAACACAAAATGTGACATGACAAATCTAGAGCCATATATCCCACCAAGAGTAACGTATGGCTCATTTATTTTTGCAAGATTTAATTAACATGTATATTTTCTCATTTATACGAATACGACAATATAAAAATTATTAATTGTCAAATTAATTCCAATCGATGAAAATCCCGATTGTTGACTCATTAATTCCAATCGATGAAAATCCTCATTGTTGACTCTTTAATTTCAATCGATGAAAATCCCGATTGATGACTTATTAATATCAATCGATGAAAATTTAGATTGATGATTTATCATATTTAAATCCACTACCAGGAGTGGATCGGATCGAAAATACCTATCCACCACCAAGAGTGGATCGAATCCAAAGATCAACCACCACCGAGAGCGGATCGGATCAAAAGATCGACCACTGCCAAGAGCGGATCAGATCGGAAGATCGACCACCACCCAAAGCTGATCGGATCGAAAGATCGACTATCGGCAAGAGCAAATTGGATCGAAAGATCTATCACTGCCAAGAGTGGTTCAAATTGAAAATATGAATCCATCGCCAAGAGCGAATCAAATCAGAAGATCAACCATCGACAAAAGCGAATCGGATCAAAAATATCAATCCATCAAGAGCATATCGGATCAAAAGATCGACCACTACTAGGAGCGGATCGGATCAAAAGATTAAGCACCGCTAAAAGCAGATCGAAAGATTGACCACCACCAAGAGTATATCCAATCGAAAATACCAATCCACCACCAAAAACATATCAGATCAAAAGATTGACCATCGCTAAGAGTGGATCGGATCGAAAGATTAACTACCGCCCACAGCAGATCGAATCAAAAGATCGACCACCGCCTAGAGCGGATTGGATCAGAAGATTGACCACTGCCAAGAGGGGATTGGATCAAAAATACCTATCCACTGCCAGGAGTGGATAGGATCGAAAATACCTATCCACTGCCAAGAGCAGATTGGATCAGAAGATAGACCACTGCCAAGAGTGGATTGGATCGAAAATACCTATCCACCACCAGGAGTGGATTGGATCAAACATACCTATCCATTGGCAAGAGCGGATCAGATCGAAAGATTGACCACCACCAAGAGCGGATCAAATCGAAATACCTATCCACCGCCAAGAACGGATCGAATTGAAAATACCTATCCACTGCCAGAAGCGGATCAGATCAACTGCTGAGAACGGATCGAATTGAAAATACCTATCCACCGCCAAGAACGGATCGAAAGATCAACCACTACCAAGAGCGGATCGAATAAAAAATGCCAATCCACCAAGAGCGGATCGGATTGAAAGATTAACCACCATTAGGAGTGGATCGAAAGATCGACCACTGTCAGGAGCAAATCGGAAGATCAACCACCACCCAAAGTAGATCAAATCCAAAGATCGACCACTGCCAAAAGTGGATCGGATCGAAAGATCGACCACTACCAAGAGTAGATTGAATCAAAAATTCCTATCCATCATAAAGATCATATCGGATCGAAAGATTGACCATTGCCAAGAGCGGATTGGATCAAAAATACCAATCCATCGACAAGAGCGGATTAGATCGGAAGATCAACCATAGTCAAGAGCGAATCGGATCGAAAATATCACCAATGGTGGATCGAATAAAAAACAAAAGCATGAAAATGCCTTATAAATTCTCATCCACTGCCAATAGCACATCAGATGATTAACCACCACCAATGGTGGATCGGATCAAAAAAGGCATAAAAATGCTTTAAAAAATTCTCATCCATAACCAACAATGGATCTAATGATCGAATGATCAAAAAATAATAATACCTTAAAAATAGAATTACAAGGCTCATAACATTTAAAAAGCCTGAGTGAGGAAGGCTTAAAGAAGCCTCCCAAAAGCCAACTAGCTAGACACGAGAAATAAAGTTGTCCTGATTGGATGGGACTCCTCCCGAAAAAACAAATGGCCGAACAATAGAAGCCTAAGTTTGGAGAGAAAAGGAATACGACTTTGAAAATTTTATCAGATAACAAAAGCAACTAAAATGCAGGTTAGTAAAAATATAATTTATATTTATAAATTTATTTTTAGGACAACTATTTTAAAACTCTCGATCGATGGATATCCTAATCAAAGCAGTGAAAATTTTCTCGATCGACGTACATCCTGATTGCAACAATTAAATTTTAGTCTCAATAAATTAAGGGACTTTGCCACTGGTCAGAAAATAATCGAATGGCCGCCATAAATAGCAAAAACCCCAACCTTCGATCTCTCTTAAGAAACGATCGAAGTAGTTGGAGGGGGACAAGTGATAACACATAAAAAAATAAAATACAAGATGAGGACTAAGGCCAACCCATCAGAGGCCCGTTAAAAAGGCCCAATATTGAAAGACTAGAAGCCCACTATTAAAAGTTACAACTGGACTACAATTGGACCACTTTTCAAGGCCAAAGGCCTTAGAAATAGGGTAACTTCTTTCATAAGCAATAGATTGGTCTCTCTTTAAGACTCTCTCTTTAATTTTCTCTACATATTTTGATAGTTAACTTGAGCATCGGAGCACTAACATCCGACAGAACTAGGCTAGTCTCCTTTTTGCAGGTCATCAAAGGCTCTCCTTAGACCAAACATCATGCCCCTAATTTAGGTGTCAATCTCTCTTTACTCTATGAAAATTTGTGATTTATCACTAAGCATGGTCCCTACCAATAGGTCTAGCTCATCACGAGCATAATGATCGATAAAGTCACCATTTTATGTACTAATTTGTATAAGACTTAGGTTTGTGGTTTTCTTTGACATGCCCATATAGTGATTGAGTGTAGGAAGTGCTTCAGGATAGCACTGGGTTTAAAATAAGGATACTTACCTTAGTTCTAAGGCTCTAGGATGTGTGTAAAAAATACAATTTCAAAAGTAGATAAGATTAATAATAAAGACTTAATTATAAGTAACTTAACCAAGATGCTTTAGGTGTAAGGTCTCTTAGTCCCCAGTAGAGTTGCCACAAGGACACACACCGAGGCTTGCTTATGTCTGGACCGATTCTCAAAGGCCTACTTTTAGGGTCTAAAACAGGATGAGGCTCACTAAAACTCACAAATTGGCCACTTTATAATAGAATGGGTTTAGGCCTAATTTATTGTTGATGGTCAACCCATAAAGGCATCCAGTATGGGCTTACGAGCCAGGTTTTATAGAGTCATCACCCAATAGAATATTGGAAAATGAATCTTAACCTTTTGATGCCCAAATAGATATTGGTGCTTTGGACATCACTTTTACTTGGCATTTTGGTTATGTGTTTCTTATAATTAAATTTTTATTCTTAATCCACTATATCTCTCTCACACGATGCATTGTTATTAAATTCCTATAAACATACCAATCAATTAAATAAAAGCATTAAATAAATAAATAAAATAATCCTACTTAAGCTATTATAAAAGCAAGTCGTCCAACAATGAAAATAAAAAGACATACATAAATCGAGGCATTTATTGAATTTTGGAACATTGGTTCCCTCATACATACTTACAAAATTCTTATGTGTGTGGTTTTTTGGATAAAAATTGGACATTAGTCCATTTTATTGGAAAACCCAATTAATTAGATATAAGACATTTTTAGTGACTTCTTTTATTACTACACTAAAAATTCCCTTTTTTACTACCTATTACATCCAAACAGATGAAATAGATCCAAAATTGAATAATAAGTATGAAAACCAAATAAATAAACAATCCACAAAGCATAATTAAATAATGTAAGAAATCAAATGCTATAAAAATAGAAGGAAAGGAAGAATGAAGAACCTTTCCAAGGCTGGTCTCTCTAATGCCAATTAATCTCCCAAAAGAAACCTTAAATACATAATAAATGTTGCTCAAAGAAACATAGGTAAAAAAATTAATTAGCACATAAAACAAAAATAAATTAAATAATGAATTAAAATAAAAAAAATGTATGATGGAACATAATATTTAATCATACAAAACATGAATCATGTTGAAATAGAAGCAAAAAAGGCATTAAAATGTGATTAAATAAACCAAACTATGATGTGTGCCAGAGCCAGTGCTCATTTTCGAATTCGATCTCGAAGGCCCAATTTTAGGGTCTAAGACCAGAAGAGTCTCGTTAACTCATAAATTGGCCAGCTCACAATAAAAAGGGATCAAGCCTAAATTTTTATTGGTAGTCAAACAATGAAGGCATCTACTAATGAGCTCAAAAGAGGTAAGTGTCATGGAGTCACCACCCAATAGAACATCAGGAAATGAATCTCGACCTTTTGATGCCCAAATAGAGATTGGTGTTCAGGACATCACTTTTACTTGGCACCTTGGTTATGTGTTATTTTATAATTAAGTTTTGAACATTAATCCCCTCGCCTCTCTGACACAATGCAATGCAATAAAATTAAATAAATATCCAATCAATCAACATTAAGTGATAAATAAACAAATAAATTAAATTAACTATTTAAACTATTATAGAAGCAAATCATTCGAAAAGAGAAATAAACCAAGTAACATGCATAAATTGAGCATTCATTTGGGTTAGGAACATTGCTTCAATCATGCATATTTAAAAAAAAAAAAGAAAAACTATCTTTTATCCTTTGTGTGGTTTTGGATAGAAAATTAAACATTGGTCCATGTTTTAAGAAAAACCTAGGTTACTTAATAAAAATCATTTTAAGCCTCTTTTCCATTTCAACGTGCATGAAAAATCCTTACATCCCCAAAACAAATACATCTAAAATATATCAAAATCCTACTAAATAAGCAAAATAATAAAAACTGAATGATAAATAAAATATATAAATGCACAAAATAACCGAATGGGTAGGATAGAACAGTAGCCAATTGGGGCATACCTCCCAATGCACAATGTATCACATGATCCTCTAAAAGCACATGAGGTCGATTACACACATAAAATCACAAAGAAACCAATAAATTAGTATTGTGAGGAAAACCAAATTAAAGACAATATATAGAAAAATATCACTCGATTAAACATACATGCAAAATCAAATATGTACAAAAAATAAGTTAACACCTTCAAGATCGATAAAATAATATAAATAATAACAAAAACACATAAAATACTTAAAAATAAGCCCAAAATAAGCCACAAATGCCCCTAGACAGGTGACAGATGGCCTTAATTAAAGAGGGATGGGACAAAAGGAAATCCCCACGATGTCGCATTTCTCCCATTGATAGACGACCATCCATGGGGGCTTTATCTAGCCTATCACTCGATGGACAGAATGGAAAGCTAAAAAATAAACCAAATTTACCCAAAAATGCAAGTTCATGCTAAGTACTCAAACATAAGGTCCTAAATCATGCCAAACTTAAAGTATAGCCCTAAATCATGCTTCAACTACACTAAATGGTATTAATATCATGAATAATACAATAAAAACAAAACTCTAAATTACACAACAAAGGAGGATATCATACTCTAATTCATATTCTATCATGCACATAGATTTAGATTCGCATATTACTTAATTAAAACATGTAAATCCACAAAACATAACCCACGAACACATTAATTTTAACAACAATCAACATCATCATGCATGATTAATTTTAGAAAGAGAAAAAGAATGGTTTAAGAGCCTAGAATAGTACCCTCAATAGATATTTTCACTCTGAAATTCTTGAAGTCCAGATCTCCACTTTTATTGTGGTTTTTGTATTCTAGAAAACTAAATGATTTCGTATGTATGTTCGTTTAGATCAAAAGAATGTTAGAGTTTTTTTTAAAGAGAGAATAATTAATTTCTTCTTCGCTAGGAAGTTTTTCTCTTTCAAAGAATGATATACCCCTTTGAACTCTTTTTTTTTTCTTTTATACCTAGGGAGGAGTATGAATCAAATTCCAATACTAACTCTCCAAATTTGGAGGGTTTAATCCCCCAAAATTTGAATTGATCACCTGGAAAATCTATGTTCCCATTTTTGAAAAACTAAGATGTGGGAAATCTGGAAATTTAGGCACAAATGACTCCTTAGGCAAAAATCCAGAAATCACAAAAACACCCTTAATTTGACCTAGACATAAAGGAGGTGGCCACAAACGATCATCCCTCACATGAAAGATGATTGTCTGTCACTACTAAACGCCAAAATCATGATTTTTAATGCTTTTTCATTAAAACCTTTCAAAAATACTTTGAAAAACATAAAATCTTTAAGAAAACTATGAGAAATCCACATTGAAGTTTCAAAATTTGCACTTTTTGCCAAAAATATACTATTTTCTCATCATCAGGTAACCCTGATGTAGGCTATCTTGGGTTATGGTGTCTACACAAATGAATCAAACATGTAAAACAACACGTAAAATAAACTTAAAAGGCCTATAAAAGGGGCATAATTGCCTGAAAGAGCATGACAGATGGCCAAAACACAAAAAGAGGGATGGGATAAGAAGGAGGCACTGAGACATCCTATCAGTCATTATGATCAAAGACCATTTGTTAGGCCTTTTTCTCGTCTGTCACCCGAAAACATAGGCAAAATGTAGATTTTCAAGCAAAAACAAAGAAAAATCTTTTAAACCCTAAATATACATATCTAAGATACCAAAACATGCTAGACTAAAGAATAATAGCAAGATATAATCTAAATCATGCTAACAAAACATAAAACAAGCAATTACAGGAATTAAACTAATTTATTTTCATGCATCAAAGGAATAATAAAAAATCCTATCATGCAATTTTATCATATTGAAGGACTTTAGATCATCATAGCAATTACAGAAATATAGAATAGATTAAATAACATAAAGTTTGAATCATAGCATTATAGTTGATAAGTAAATCTAATTAACTATATGATCAAGATGTGACTTTAGATCTTCATTTTTCTTTTTAGTTGTTTATTTTACTACTATTCTTGCACTTAGACCATTTGAGAATTTCTCAAACAATGGCCTCTACACTTGTGAAATTACATCGATTATTGGATAACCTAAGAACTTGTAAGGACCCTCTTTTAGATCCGTATTCCAACTTGAGATTTTTAAAGAGATGTTTTTTTATAAAAATTTGATATTTGTTGCTGCCCAATATTAGGATCCGAGGTTCCATGTATTTTGGTTCACACACCAAGAATTATATCCTTTGCGAGAGGAATTTGGTAAGATAGTTGGTGCTAGGTTTGCCTCCGATGCTCGATCATGTTTGCCTTCTATTGTTCCCAGTTATCCTAAAAATGTAGCCAATGCCCTAAGTATCCTTTCTTATGAGGCCAGAGGTTTAGTACCTCAGGGGAGGACCTTTTATTTGAAGCCTTGGATAGATGTTCTAAATGGCTTTAATGATGTGCCCACTTTCCAATCTGGTGTCATTTTACTTTACTACTTTGCTCAAAGCCTACTAATGTGCTCTGATGACTTGATGACTGGAGATTATGCATTATTTAGCATTGTAAATGGCGTGTGCAAAGGGCATAATCCTTTCCCTCTAATTTTAGTGGAGACTATCATTGGCTTGGATGTTATCCATCATGATCCTTATTCTTGTCCCATTGGCAGCCTTATATTGCTCCAGGTATGTCCTCATTTTGAAGGTCATACGCCCTTTATGTGTTTTTGAGCTAGCTTTTCTTGTTAGAAAATGCATGTTTTTAGGTTTTCATGTATATCCTTGCCTTATTTTTTCTGAGATGAATCCAACTTATCAGAGCCACTTTTTTCTTTTTTTTTTAGATATGGCTTTGAGAGAAGTTAAAGCTATTTTTAGAGCCTCCTCATTAAGTCAAAGCTATGGGCACTCACCCTTTGAGATATGTCATCCTTAGACACCTACAATGTGAATTTTTATTGATCCAGGAAGGAGTAGACTGGCTGGCTTATTTGGTCGATGATGACATCATGTTCAAGTGTACCTAGCTACCCATCACTTTTATAGTTTGGGATGGAGCCTTTAGATGTGTTCCTTTATGCGAATTGCATCATACTACCTTTTATGTTATAACTCACTGTGCTCACCAGTTCGGGGACCGTTAAGACATTATTAGTTGTGCATTAGGCTTTTGAGGTGGTATACTTATTGTTCTTTTCCTATCAAAGGATTTCGACTTGACTCCCTTTAAAGACTATTGTTCTTGAGATTGGCACTTGTGACTTCACCAACTTTGCCTCGTACAAGCAGTGGGTTATGAGTCTAGTAGTCAACAATAGGCTATCTCATCTTAGGCACCTGGATGAAGAGAGAGATGTGATATAGATAGACAAGATCAGATACTATCATAGACTATGTTTTTGTTTTTATTAAACTTTTTAAATTTGAACATATGAAAAGGATATGCTACTTTTAGGTACACTAATGATGTTATGAATACATGTATGATATTTTGTTTTGATTTCAGTACACATGATTGGCATTTGATATTACCCTAATGATACATATTATTTAATCTCAAAAATGTAACTTCATGAGCATCATAACTCCTGTCATCAATCAGTCTTCTTAGGTTTTCTTGATTGATTATTTTCTCTCAACCTTTAATTTTTGCTGATGATGTCTTTTTTCAATTTTCACCTTGACGAGGCACCCAATTTTAGCAAAGCCACTGTTTTTTTCTTTTCGACCCGTGGGACATTTATTCTCTTCTTTTTCTTTTTTTAATCTTAGCCATGGAACCTTTTTAATCTATCTATATTGGCTCTCTAAACTCATTGCCATCATTGTCTAATAAAATGGCAGCTCACTTGGATAACAATTTCTCAAGCACGAAAGGTCTTTACCACATAGGCCTAAACTTGCCTCGAATATATGGGATTCTAGGGCTCATCTATTTGAACACTAGATCTCCCTCTTTCAAAAAGTGCTTCTTAACCTTCTTCCAAAATGAATGGGCTAGTCTCTTCTATTAAATCTGGTTGTGATAGTATGCCAATATCCTATCCCTATCTAGTAGGTTAAGCTATGACAACCTCTATATATCCAATTCTACTTCTAGTAACTTAGCTTCTAGGACCACTCTCAAACATTGATGCTCTATTTTTACTGGTAGTACTGCTTCTATCCCATAAATAAAAGAAAATTTAGTGGCCCTTGTTAAAGCTCTGGTTGTGGTCCTATAACCCTATAATGCAAAGGGTAGCTTATCAGCCTAGTCTTTAGATGTTCAGACCATCTTAGCTAAAATTCTTTTTGACATTCTTATTAGCCTCTTCGATTGCTCCATTTGCCTAAGGTTGATTAGGAGAAAATTTATGGTGCTAAACCCCATACTTGATGAGCATTTGCTTGGTTTAACTAGAAAATTGCAACCTATTATCTGACACTATGTGATGAGGCAAACTATATCTATATATCAAGTTCCTTTTAATGAATAGGCAAATGTCTCAAGTCTGCATATTGTTGGCATAGTGGACATTCTCTTACATATTTAGAATAATCAGTGTTCATTGTGAGCCAAAATAATCGTTGATGCATGATCTTCTTTTCTAACGCTAAATCGTTTATGTAAGCTCCACATACTCTCGCATGTACTTTTTCCCTAACCCTTCTTACTTCATTTTCATCCAGACACCTCAGCTGGATTTCATCAGGTTGTCTCTTATAGATAACTCCTCCTATAGTAATGAACAAAGTTGATAGCTTATGGATCATCATTTGGTTCTTTTTAATGTCTTCTTCAGGAAATACTAACCTTTCCAAATAGTTATAGATGTCATATTACCATGGCCTTCCATCTTCGACCTCGATATTCATAGTTTGCTAATGTTCAAAACATGGCTTGTCAGAACTCAAAATTAGTATAGGTTTCATACTTACCCCTCTTGGATTATCCCACATTGATACCAAGGTGGCTAAGGCATCCACTAGTTAGTTTGCTTCTCTAGGTATATATCCAAAAGTACACACCTCGAATTGGTTGCTTAAAGCTTTCAGGTATTTGAGATAAGGTAATAATCGCTCTTCCTTCACTGACCACTCACCTTTCACTTGATAGACCATTAGAGATTTACACTTGCATTTTTTTCAACTGCTTAATTATCTTATCATCTTCAACTTTCTTCTTTGTTGGCACTACAATAGGAGCCTGCTGCTTCTCAATCTCTAAAGCCACCCTTCCACTCCTAATAACTGCCTTTACCTTCTTTTTTTCCTCACTTATTCCTTATTCTCATTGGCTGAACTCCAAATATCAATAGGCACCAAAGTCCCTTCATCTTCACTCTCTGTAAGGGTATCCCAGCAATCAATCATTAAAACTAGCCAATTTTCTTCACTTGGCTTTGTTACTTTGTGGGTGGAGTGAGTAACAACCATGTACTCATTCTATACAGGTCCCTTATGGCATAGCATTTAAGTAGACTAGACCCATTCATAAACATCGAAGGTGTCAAAGAAATATAACCTCTTTTCTTCTTCTTATCCCTCTTTTCAGGTTCTGAAATATGTTTGCTATTTATCAAATCCTAAATTCTATTCCTTAGGGTGTGATAGTAGTTAGTCAAGTGCCCAGTATGTTAATCGTAGGCACAATACTAATCTTCTCTATGATGATGTAACCTTTGGCTTTTTATAGGTCTTGAAAGCAGTGGCTCAAGTATCCCTTCCTTACTCAATCGGTCTAACACCTAAGACAATGACTTACCCAGGTTAGAATAATGCCTTTGACTAGCCTCTATACTTGACACCTCTACAGTCTTCCCAGTTCTGTTCGACCCATTGTTATTCCTAACTACTTTGTAATTATTTAAATTCCTCTTTGTACCCTCATTGTTTACCCTCTATGTTAAGTACTCTCCTTTAGTTTTTATGGCTATATCCATTAACGGCTCTAAGTCCTTCAAACCTTTCATTTTTAAGCCATCTCTCAAGTACGGGCTTGCATTTTGGATAAAAAGCCTAATTTGGTTAGCTGTGTTAGGCTTTCTCTTCATCTCCATCACCTTATTCCTTGACTTAGTGAGGTACTCTTGAAAAGATTCATCATGTTTCTACTAAAGCAACTTAAGATCTTTTAAGGCAACCTCCTTCCTGGTGTTGCAGTCATACTACTTAATGAACTCCTCAATCAGCAAATCCCAATGCTCTTTGGTGCCTTTGTCCAACCCATGGTACCAATCAATTGTGGGTCCTATCAAACTTAGACAAAAATATTCCATCTTTTGCTTTCTAGTCAAGGTAGTAGTGTATATTGCTTAACATGCACTAAAGGATCTGAAGTACTATTGATCCTTTGTAACACCCTAATTCACTAACCAAGCATAAACATCGATCATCATCATAACCTAGCAAAGATAAGGCATAGATAATAATAAATAGCACATGCCATAATTATTACATGCCACAAAACTCAAAACCAACTTATAATTAGAAAGGCCAAACATAATGCCAAAATACATAATGAAATCCACACAGGCAACAGTACTCTGCTAGATCTTCTCCTCAAAGGTTGACTAGCCACCAGCTATCGATCCACTAGAGCTTAACCAGTATTTACATGGATAATAAACCCATGCTAAGCTATAAAGCTTAGTGGGAAAACCAACTCCAAGGACAAACTCTAATTAAAATATCATAAAAACATTACATCCTTTAAAATTTAAGGAAAAACATATAAGTCTACAATAATCAACGATCTCACCCTTATTATACCAAATGAATTTGCAATTTTAAACATGAACATTGTTCTTACAATCATCTAGACCTCATGGTAATTGATAGTACAGCTTTCATTGTAAGCATTTAATCACATTTATTATGCATGATATGCTTTCATTGTTCACTCAAAGAATAGGGGAGTATACATATCATACATCATCTATAAGAGATATTTTAGGCATTAATACTTCACTTATGTCATGCAATCTTAGCTATATAATACCAAGTAGAGAACTACATTTCATTCATATCATTCTAGCCAAAAAGGAATTCAACCAAGCAATATAGTAAGCCATTTATCATGTTCACATTACGTAGGTGAAGCAATTGCTATATATATATACATACACATATATCTTTATTTAATAGTACATTGCTAAATCTTTTAACTTTTAATAGCCTGCCTAAGTGCTAGTTCAAAGGGTGAATAATGGGAACAATGGATACCGAAGGTATCAAATGATGGACCCAAAGGGCTGAATTATGGTTCCATAAAGGAATAAAGCAATAGACCCAAACGAGGTCGGCAATGATTCCAACAAGGAACAAACAACAGACCCAAATGGGGTCGAACGATGGTTCCATAAGGAACAAGATCCAAACGGGGTCAACTATGGCAACTGCTGAATCCCTCTAGGCATGCTTATCTAATCCACAACTAAACTAAGACCCGCAGACTTTATTACTTTAAGAACATCTTTCAGTCATCTTATTCTTCTTATTTAATATAACATTTACTTAAAGCTGTTTTCCACAAATGAACACATATTATTCACTTACATAGTAATACTGGCTTAAAGCCCTAATATTTAAATACATATCATTGTTTATACTTGCATAGCTATCAGGTAACTTATATCTTACACTAAAAAGCTTTAGCATAATGATAACTGAGTATCATGCAACACTAGCTCGAAATCAATGTTTAAGAATATAATGCAATACACATCATTGAGCATAAGATCATGAAATAACAACATGATTTGAATTTCAAGGTTGTCTTTAATAATACCCGTATGATAGTTCATGAGAATGAAACCATACATATAGTCATATAAACCATGACCACATGACTCCACATATAAAAACATATTCATGAAAGAAGAATATACCTGAATGGTTCTTCAAAACCATTTCCTTTGCTTCATTATACTTAATTTAATCTTCTTACATTTAGTTCATCTAATATATATATTATATACAGACATTCAGTGTCTCACAAGTAGTGAAATTACTTACATCAGAGATTAACATCTACCTAGGTCATTCATAATGTCCTAGAAAGACTTTATAGTTCAATTATTTCATTTAGAAATCATATGACTTATTAACCACCACTTTAATTAACATAATAATATACCTTACTTATGGTCCGCTCAATTCTCTCCAAACATATTACAATACAAATTCATGATTTATGAAGGGTTTATAGCTTAGTGTGTGAAGTATAATCATTAAAAGGGGACATACAAGTGGCTGTGTAAAAGAAAGAGGAAAAGGCCTAGCGGCCAAGCAAGGGAAAAAGCTATATACGCTGCCGTGCACAAGAAGGGGTACAATGTGTGGCCATGGATAAGAAAGAAGGCATACCACGCGTGGCCTTGGTGAGAAAGAAAGCATCCACGCATGGCCGTGGGTGAGAAGTAAAACATTCATGCGTGGCCGTGGGTGAGAAGGAAAGCATCCACGCATGGCCGTGGGTGAGAAGGAAAGTATCCATGCGTGGCCATGGGTGAGAAGGAAAGCATCCATGCGTGGCCATGGGTGAGAAAGAAGGCATCCACGCATGGCCATGGGTGAGGAAGAAAACATCCATACGTGGCCATGCATGGAAGGAAGCAATTCCCTGCATGGCCATGCATGGATTCTCAGCAGAAATAAATACCCATAAGCCTGATTATTCTGAAATCTAATTTATGCACGATAATAACTTTAATCCCAGATCTCATTTCACCCCTTTACAACCATGATTCTTAAAGTCTTAAAACATTTTAAGCCTTATCTAAATCACTGGATTCAACCTATATTTTCTCAAGAGAACCCACACATATAAAGTGAAGAGCCCTAAAATTTAATCACATACACATTACAGTAAATCTAATTCCCGTACCTACTATTAAAGCTTCAAATCTTCCTTCAATCATCTAGATCCCACTCTAGTACTGTTAATTTCCTGCATCTCCTTACACATTGAGACAACAAAAGGGTTCTTAATCCCTTAAAATTAGAAATCATAAACCAAGAATTGAAGAGGGAATAGATCTATAAGGGATAACATTACCTTTAGTCTTCACTCACAAACCCTAGCTCCCATCTCCAACCCGTAACCAGCAGAGAAAGAGAGAGAGATAGAGCCACCCCTCTCCAAATGCTGATCCCCCCTACTTTCAAAAACCTTCCTTTCCTTCTCCTAGAAGTTATTGAAATATCTCATCATGTGAATTTTCAAAATTACCCTCATTACAATTAACCCCATCAACTTATTTTTCTTAACCTTTAACACTCAAACTTCATATTCACTTCAACTATATCCCTCTTTAATCTTAATTTCAACCATAAAAAATTTACATTCATGCTGAAATTATAAAAATATACCCAATGGGGCTTAACCTTAATAATGCAAAATAATTCAATATTTACCATCATTAACCATAATTCTCGTCACTTTACTATAATCCGATTAGGGCCAGGATCAGGTCCTTACAATTCTCTCCTCATTAAAAGAATTTCATCCTCGAAATTCAAACATATAATATTCATCTTTAATGCTATAAATTTTTAAAGTCAATCTTATCTACAAGCAACTATAGCAATAACAAAGTCATCCATCTCTTTCATTAGTATTTGTCTCTGATTTCAGGTACTCCTATGCTCAATACATTTCCTATCAGTTTTCCCTTTTCAGTTGGGCCAGATATGCGATGCAATGCTTTTCATATGCTATGGAATGTTATGCAATGCATTAATGACTTCATGTATGCAATAAAATACCAATGGGTATTCACATAAACTGTACATGTCTTATCCCAACCTGATATAATGAAACATGCTCATTTGCCCAAGCTAATTAGGAAAATCCTGACAATCATATATATAGAGCATCTTATTAACCTCAACATCTTGCATGCTCAGCAATGCCAGAACTCAATTATCTTTCTATCATATAAATTTTCCTCAAACATCGTAATAAGCAATCTAAACATACTTATAATCAACTCATGCTATACTTCAATCATAGATCATCAAGGCTTTTATGCACTTCCAATATCCATCAATGGTAAGTTAATCATTCCTCGCAATCATCAAAATTTACATCTCAATGACAATAACATCTAGTACGGGTATTTGGTCTAGACCAATATCATCTCAACCTCTAAGAACCATTCGTAATTTCGTACTGCCCAGAAAAGATTAAACCTAGGCTCTGATACCACTAATTGTAACACCCTAATTCACTAACCAAGCATAAACATCAATCATCATCATAACCTAGTAAAGATAAGTCATAGATAATAATAAATAGCACAGGCCATAATTATTACATGCCATAAAACTTAAAACCAACTTATAATTAGAAAGGCCTAACATAATGCCAAAAATACATAATGGAATCCACAAAGGCAACAATACTCTGCCAGATCTTCTCCTCATAGGTTGGGTAGCCACCAGCTATCGATCCACTAGAGCTTAACTAGTACCTACACGGATAACAAACCCGTGCTAAGCTATAAAGCTTAGTGGGGAAACCAACTCCAAGGATAAACTCTAATTAAAATATCATAAAAACATTACATCCTTTAAAATTTAAGGAAAAACATATAAGTCTACAATAATCAACGATCTCACCCTTATTATACCAAATGAATCTGCAATTTTAAACATGAACATTGTTCTTACAATCATCTAGACCTCATGGTAATTGATAATATAGCTTTCATCGTAAGCATTTAATCACATTTATTATGCATGATATGCTTTCATTGTTCACTCAAAGCATAGGGGAGTATACATATCATACATCGGTTATAAGAGATATTTTAGTCATTAATACTTCACTTATGTCATGCAATCTTAGCTATATAATATCGAGTATAGAACTACATTTCATTTATATCATTCTAGATAAAAAGAAATTCAATCAAGCAATATAGTAAGCCATTTATCATGTTCACATTACGTAGGTGAAGCAATTGCTATATATATATACACACACATATATCCTTATTTAATAGTACATTGTTGAATCTTTTAGCTTTTAATAGCCTACTAAGTGCTAGTTCAAAGGGTGGATAACGAGAACAATGGATACCGAAGGTATCAAACGATGGACCCAAAGGGCTGAACTATGGTTCCATAAAGGAACAAAGTAATAGACCCAAATGGGGTCGGCAATGGTTCCAGCAAGGAACAAATAATAGACCCAAATGGGGTCGAATGATGGTTCCATAAGGAACAAGACCCAAATAAGGTCAACTATGGCAGCTGCTAAATCCCTCTAGGCATGGCTGTCTAATCCACAACCGAACTAAGACCCACAGGCTTTATTACTTTAAGAACATCTTTCAGTCAACTTATTCTTCTTATTTAATATAACATTTACTTATAGCCATTTTCCATGAATGAACACATATTATTCACTTACATAGTAATACTAGCTTAAAGCCCTGATATTTAAATACATATCATTGTTTATACTTGTATAGCTATCAGGTAACTTATATCATAGACTAAAAACCTTTATCATAATGATAACTGAGTATCATGCAACACTAGCTCGAAATCAATGTTTTAAGAATATAATGCAATACACATCATTGAGCATAAGATCATGAAATAACAACATGATTTGAATTTCAAGGTTGTCTTTGATAATACCCACATGATAGTTCATGAGAATGAAACCATACATATAGTCATATAAACCATGACCACATGACTCCACACATAAAAACATATTCATTAAAGAAGAACATACCTGAGTGGTTCTTCAAAACCATTTCCTTTGCTTCATTATACTTAATTTAATCTTCTTACATTTAGTTCATCTAATATATATATTATATACAGACATTCAGTGTCTCACAAGTAGTGAAATTACTTACATCAGAGATTAACGTCTACCTAGGTCATTCATAATGTCCTAAAAAGACTTAATAGTTCAATTATTTCATTTAGAAATCATATGACTTATTAACCACCACTTTAATTAACATAATCATGTACCTTACTTATGGTCCGCTCAATTCTCTCCAAACATATTACAATACGAATTCATGATTTATGAAGGGTTTATAGCTTAGTGTGTGAAGTACAATCATTAAAAGGGGACATACAAGTGACCGTGTAAAAGAAAGAGGAAAAGGCCTAGCAGCCAAGCAAAGGAAAAAGCTGTATATGCTGTCGTGCATAAGAAGGAGGGGTACAATGTGTGGCCATGGATAAGAAAGAAGGCATAGCACGCGTGGCCATGGGTGAGAAAGAAAGCATCCATGAGTGGCCGTGGGTGAGAAGGAAAGCATCCACACGTGGCCGTGGGTGAGAAGGAAAGCATCCACACGTGGCCGTGGGTGAGAAGGAAAGCATCCACGCATGGTCGTGGGTGAGAAGGAAAGCATCCATGCATGGCCATGGGTGAGAAAGAAGGCATCCACGCGTGGCCATGGGTGCGGAAGAAAACATCCATGCGTGGCCGTGCATGGAAGGAAGCCATTCCCTTTATGGTCATGCATGGATTCTCGACAGAAATGAATACCCATAAGCCCGATTATTTTGAAACCTAATTTATGCACGATAATAACTTTAATCCCAAATCTCATTTCACCCTTTTTACAACCATGATTCTTAAAGTCTTAAAACATTTTAAGCCTCATCTAAATCACTAGATTTAGCCTATATTTTCTCAAGAGAACCCACACATATAAATAGAGAGAAGACCCCTAAAATTTAATCGCATACACATTACAGTAAATCTAATTCCCATACCTGCTATTAAAGCTTCAAATATTCCTTCAATCATTTAGATCCCACTTTAGTACTGTTAATTTCCTGCATCTCCTTACATATAGAGACAACAATAGGGTTCTTAATCCCTTAAAACTAGAAATCATAAACCAAGAATTAAAGAGGGGATAGATCTATAAGGGATAACATTGCCTTTAGTCTTCACTCACAAACCCTAGCTCCCATCTCCAACCCTTAACCAGCTGAGAGAGAGAGAGAGAGAGCTACTCCTCTCCAAATGCCGATCCCCCCCCCATTTTCAAAAACCTTCCTTTCCTTCTCCTATAAGCTATTGAAATATCTCATCATATGAATTTCCAAAATTACCCTCATTACAATTAACCCCATCAACTTATTTTTCTTAACCTTTAACACTCAAACTTCTTATTCACTTCAACTATATCCCTCTTTAATCTTAATTTCAACCATAAAAAATTTACATTCATGCTGAAATTACAAAAATACCCCCAATGGGACTTAACCTTAATAATGCAAAATAATTCAATATTTAACTTAATTAACCATAATTCTCTTCACTTTACTATAATCCGATTAGGGCCAAGATCGTGTCCTTACATCCTTGGCAAGTCAGGCTGTAACACCCTAATCATCTAACCATGCATAACATCAATCATCATCATCACCTAGCTAAGATAATACATGAATAATAAAAATAAACAGTACAGGCCATAATTATTACATGCCATAATAACTTAAAACCAACTTATAATTAAAATGCCTAACATAATGCAAAATACATAATGAAATCCTCAAGCAACTGCACTCAATCGGATCTTCTCTTCAAAGGCTGACTAGCCACCAGTTAGCGATCCACTAGAGCTTAACCAATACCTACACGGATAACAAACCAGTGATAAGCTATAAAGCTTAGTGGGGAAACTAATTCCAAGGATAAACTCTAATAGAATATCATAAAATCAATACACCATTTAAAGTTAATGAAAGCACATATGCATACGATATTAAATGATTTCACCCTTTTTATACCAAAAAGAATCTGCAATCTTTTAAGCATGTATATTGTTCTTATAATAGTCTAAACCACATAGTAACTGGTAGCACAGCCTCCATTGTATACTTCTTATCATAATGATTATGTATGATAAGCCTTAAGTGTTAAATTCAAGCACAAAAAGAGTTCATATCTAATATATATAACATCTAGATGAGATATTTTAAGAGTCATTACTTCATATATGTCATACAATATTGATTATACAATACAGAATAACGAACTACATTTCATTGAAACCATTATAGCCAAAAGGAATTCAATCAAGCAATATAGTAAGCCATTTATCATGTTCACATTACATAAGTGAAGCAATTGCTATATATATATATGTATATATATATATATGTACATGCATCTTTATTTAATGGTACATTGCAAAATCCTTTAACTTTTAACAGCCTGCCTAAGTGCTAGTTCAAAGGGTGGATAATGGGAACAATGGATACCGAAGGTATCAAACGATGGACCCAAAGGGCCGAACTATGGTTCCATAAAGGAACAAAGCAATAGAACCAAACGGGGTCGACAATGGTTCCAGCAAGGAACAAACAATAGACCCAAACGAAGCCGAATGATGGTTCCATAAGGAACAAGACCCAAATGGGGTCAACTATGACAGCTGCTAAATCCCTCTAGGCATGCCTATCTAATCCACAACTGAACTAAGACCTGCAGGCTTATCACTTTAAGAACATCTTTCATTCATCAAATTTTTCTTATTTAATATAACATTTACTTAAAGCCATTTTCCACAATTGAACACATAATATTCACGTCATAGCAATACTGGCTTAAAGCACTGATATTCAAGAATACATATCACCTGCTTATACTTGTATTAGTATGCTTTAACATAATAACAACAAAGTATCATGCAATACTAGCTCGGAATTAATGTTTTAAAGCCCAATGCAATACAAATCATTGAACATAAGATCATGAAGTAGCATCATGATTTTTAAATGTCACATTAATTAAGCTTATACCGATCATGATAGTTCTTGAAAACATGCTTATAAACATAAAACCATGAACGTATGATCTAACACCTAAAACATATTCATTTGAAAAGAATGTACCTGTGTGGTTCTTCATAACCATTTCCATGCTTCATTATACTTAATTTAATCATCGCGTATTCAATATATTCCGTGTATTATATGAATGCATTTTGTGTCACACAATTGGAGAAAGTGTTCATATATGAGATTAACATCTACCTATATTATTTCGTATTGCCTTGGAATGACTTACCATTCAATTGCTTCATTACAAATCATATAGCTTCCTAGCCCTCATTATAGTAAATATAATCATCATATACATTAGTTATGGTTCATTTAATTCTCTTCAATTATATTTTATAATACAGGATTCATCATTCATTAGGAATTTATAGCTTAAAGTGAATAATAGAACCATTAAAAGAAAACATGTGTGTGGCCATGCCAAAGAAGGAGGCATACACAGCCACTCAAGAAGAACAAAGGCCAAATGTGTGGCCAAGCAGAGGGAGGAGTAAGCCATACACGTGGCCACACAAAGAGAAAGGCAACCATTCACGTGACCATGCAAAGAGAAAGAGCAAGCCATCACGTGGCCACATAGGGAGAACCAAAGAGAATCACGTGGCCACGTAGGGAATTCCAAAGAGAATCACGTGGCCACGCAAGAAACACCAAACGAGACATATGACCATGCCTGGAAAACCAAGGAAAATCACGTGGCCACGCCTGGGAAACCAAGGGAAATCACATGGCCACGCCTGGGAAGCCAAAAACATTCACGTGGCCACGCTGGGAAACCAAAGACACTCACGTGGCCACGTAGGGACTACGACAGTCTCAATTAAAAATCCCGATTTCCATTTCTAATGATTTTAAATCCCAAAACTCACCTCAAATACTTAGATTAACTTATTCTTTGTTCATCTAAAACACTAAAAACTTAACCTTCAATTCATCTAAGGGGACACATGCAAGAACATAGAAAAATCATCATATAACCATGGATTTAGGGTTCCCATACCTCAATACCAGCTTCATTTCCTTAAGAAGTCCACTGATCTAGCTCTTTATTCTTTCTTCTATCTTTGATCTATCTGATTCTCTCCTTTTTCCTTACACACAGAGACAGTGAGAGGATCTTGTAATCCCTAATAACCAGAAATCATAAATGAAGAAAAGAAGAGGAAGAAGAGGTCTTTAATTGAAGACATTACCTTTAATCTTCAACACCAACCCTAGCTCCATACCATAACCAGCAGAAAGAGAGAGAGAGAGAGAGAGAGAGAGAGCTATCTCTCTCAAAGAAGTGCCGATCCCCTCATTCTCCCCTCCTTTTTGTTGACTTCCCTCAGAAGTTCCTAATTAGCTAGTGGGATCAATATCCCAAAATCCAATTCCAAAATTGCCTTTATACATCTTAACCCTCAAAAACTTATATTTAATAACATTTAACACTCCTACTTCTAATTTACTTCAATTATATCCCTCTTTACTCTTAATTTTAACCATACACAAATTTACATTCATGTTGAAATTACCAAGATACCCCTAATGGGATTCGACCTTAACAGTGCAAAATAATTCAATATTGGCCCTAATTAACCATAATTCTCATCATGTTACCGTAATCCAGTTAGGGCCATGATTGGGTCCTTACACAGGCATCTTAAACCTCTAGAGCAATGGCTTATCTCCATCCAAGTCCCTATCCTAGGGGTTCATCCCCTTACCAGCAAATAATAGCCTAAATATAGCCTTAACCTTCTCTTCCATCTTTTTAAAGGCAAGATCCTCAGCACTAGGACCTTTACTCCTCATATTCATCACTGGGGGAGTATAATCTTCATCCTCCTTTTTGATATAATCATTTTCAAGGTTATACCTCCTCTCCCTCCTTGGCAGGTCTCGAGGCTTGATAGCATCTATTACGACAGTGTCCCTAACATGCATCAGCTCCATTGTCTTGCAAATGGGTGCTATAGGCTGAGTTCTAGCATTTGGTGTTACAAAGGCCACCAATCTACCAACTACAGCCAGTATCCTTTCCTTAAAATCTTGGAGATTCCGATCCAACCTCCTAACTAACTTATCCCTTGTCATTAAGGGCCCAACAACAAATGCAACTAACCTTTCCCTCAAAGATGGCAGCCTCCCAATCTCATTAGTAATTCTTTTGGTTTCATTCAACAGTTCATCATCCATTTCTGACCTTATTTCTCGACTGCACACACTTAGCTCAGAACTATCTTTTGAACCTAACTCTGAACTTAGCTTGTCCTTGGAAATTTGAACATTAGTCTTCGAGTAAGGTGACCATCTAACCCTCTAGACCATTTAGATGAATCTATATTGGCTACAAGAATCAAATGTTAAGAGTGATGCATGATGAATGATGCATGAGCATGGTATATACACGATGCATGGATGCAATGAATGCTTTCATTAGACATCAATTATAATCACACACAAGCACAACAACAATGTTACGACCTTATTACTCCCATATAGGAGGTCATGCAATCTCTTTCCTAGGTGGGCTTAACCTATGGTTCAACCGGCTACCTAATGGACACATATGGTGCATAGCAAAAAACCAACAGTATAACCTCTCTAATTGAAAGCACAAGTGTATGGGTTTTGACCAGTATGTATTTTGACTAACTCACACAAATCGGGTTGGGCCGGCTGGGGTATGGCAGCCTTTGACTGGTACCCTCTTAATTTGTTTGAGTTTGGTAAATACATAGGGGTCCAAATAGTAGGAAAACATTATTATGGTTACATGACCTAGGCAAAGTTGCTATTGTCATTACATGAACTTAAGTTAAAGGTGATGAAACCTTAGCGCTACCCAAACATGGTCCCTGCCAATAGGCCTAGCTCATCAGGAGCATAACGACCAATGGATCACCATTTTATATACCCATTGGTACTAGACTTGGGCTGGTGGGTCTCCTTAACACCTCCTTTCATTTAGTGAACATAGAGCATGCTTCAAGATAGTATCAAGGCTAAAAAGGGATGCCTAACTTAATTCTAAGGCTCCACAATATATGCAAGAAATGCAACTTGTAAAAGAGATAGGATTAATTAAAAAAAACCCAATTATAAAGAACTTAACCAAGATACTTTTAGGAGCAAGGTCTCTCTAGTCCCTAGTGGAGTTGCCATTGTGACATGTGTCAGAGCCAACTCTTATTTTTGGGTTCGCTCTCAGAGGCCCACTTTTAGGGTCCAAGACTAGTAAAGGCTCACTATAACTCATAAATTTGCTACTTCACAATAAAAAGGGATCAAGTCTAAATTATTATTGGTAGTCAACCCATTAAGGCATCTATTAATGGGCTCGAAAGAGGTGGGTGTCATAGAGTTTCCACCTGATAAAACATCGGGAAATGAATCTCGACCTTTTGATGCCCAAATAAAGATTGGTGTTCGAGACATCACTTTTACTTGGCACCTTGGTTATGTGTTATTTTATAATTGAGTTTTAAACATTAATTACCTCTCATCTCTCATATAATACAAAGTAATAAATTTAAATAAACATACCAATCAACCAACTGAAAACAATAAATAAATAAACAAACAAATTAAATTAACTATTTAAACTATTATAGAAGCAAATTGTCCGAGGAGGGAAATAAACCAAGTAACATGCATAAATCGAGGCATTCATATGGGTTGGGAACATTGGTTCCCTCATGCATATTTCACAAAAAAACAACTCTCTTTTGTCTTTTGTGTTGTTTTGGATGGAAAATTAGACATTGGTCTACGTTTTGAGGAAAACCTAGGCTACTTAATAAAAATCATTTTAAGTGTCTTTTCCATTTAAATGTGCATGAAAATTCTTTTTTACCAGCTATTATATCCCCAAAATAAATACATCCAAAATATATCAAAACCCAACTAAATAAGCAAAATAATAAAAAAAGAATGATAAATAAAATAAATAAATAAATAAATGCATAAAATAACTGAATGGGCAAGAGAGGATAGTAGCCAACTAGAGCATGACTCTCAATGCATGATGTATCACATGATCCTCTAAAAGCACATGAGGTTAATTACTCACATAAAACCATAAAAAAACAATAAATTAGTATTATAAGGAAAACCCATTTAAAGAACAAAATACAAAAAAATACCGTTTGATTGAACATAAATGTAGATTCAAATATTTTACAAAAAAAAGTCAACGCCTTAGGGATTAATTGAATAGTATGAATAACAATAAAAATACATAAAATACTTAAATATAAGCCAAAAATTAGCTATAGATGCCCTTAGATAGGTAACAGACGACCATAGCTGAAGGAGGGATGGAACATAAGGAAATCCCTGTGACATCCCATCTTTCGCATTCATAACTGACCATCTGTGGGGGTCTTCTTTCCATCTATCACTCAATGGACAAAAAAAAAGTTGGAAAATAAACAAAAATTCACCCAAAAATGCAAGGTCATACTAATTAATCAAACATAAGGTCTTAAAACATGCCGAACTAAGATTCTAACCCTAAATCATGCTTTAATTACACTAAATGGCATTAATATCTAGAATAATACAATAAAAACAAAGCTTTAAATTACACAACAATAGAGGATATCATACTCTAATTCATATTCTATCATGCATGTAGATCTAGATTCACATATCACTCAATTAAAACATGTAAATCCATGAAACATAACACACAAACACATTAATTTTAATAATAATCAACATGATCATGCATGATTAATTTTAGAGAGAGAAAAATAATAGTTTAAAAGTCTACAATATTACCCTCAAGAGATATTCTCACTCTGAAATTCTTGAAGGCCATATCTCCCATTTGATTGTGGTTTTTTTATTCTAGTAAACTAAATGATTTTCATGTGTATGTTTGTTTGGATCAAAAGAATGTTAGAGATTTTCTTGTTATAGTTTTTCTCGCTAGAGAGAAAAGAATTAGTTTATTATTCTCTAAGAAGTTTTTCTCTTTCAAAGAATGATTCCCCCTTTTAAAACCTTAATTTTTTTCTTTTATACCTTAGAAGGAGTTGGAATTGAATTCCAACACTAACTTTCCAAATCTAGAGGGATTAATTCCCTAAAATTTGGATTAATCACTTGAAAAATCTATCTTGCCATTTTTGAAAAACCAAAACATGGAAAATTTAGAAATTTAGGCACAGATAGCCATCCCTTAGGCTAGAATCCAAAAATCACAAAAACACCCTTAATCTAACCTAAACTAGAGGGAGATGACCACAAGCAATCGTCCTTCACATGATAGAGGACTGTTTGTCACCACTGAAGGTTAAAATCATGGTTTTCAGTGCTCTTTTGTTAAAACCTTTCAAAAATACTTGGAAAACCATAAAATCTTTAAGAAAACTATGAGAAATCCACGTCGAAGTTTTTAGATCTGCACTTTTTGTTAGAAATATACTACTTCCTAATCATTGGGTAACCCTGATCTAGGCTTTTTCGGGGGTCATGGTGTTTATACAAATGAATCAAACATGCAAAATAACATATAAAATAAACTTAAAAGGCTTTAAAAAAGGGAACAAACACCTAAAAAAGCATAACAGATGGCCAAAACACAAAACATAGGATGAGACGAGAAGGAGGCACCAAGATGTCCCATTGGTTGTTATGACCGACGACCATTTGTCCAGCCTTCTTATCGTCTATCACCCAAAAACATAAGAAAAATTTAGATTTTTAGGAAAAAAAACAAATAAAAATCCTTTAAACTCTAAACATACATATATAAAATCCTAGAACATGCTAGACTAAAGAATATTAGCAAGATATAATCTAAATCATACTAACACAATAGAAAATATACAATTATAGGAATTAAACTAAGTTATTTTCATACACCAAAGGAAGAATAGAAAACCCTATCATGCCATTCTATCATATTGAAAAACTTTAGATCATTATGGCAATCACAAAAATACAAAATAGATCAAATAACATAAAGTCTCGGATCATAGCATTATAGTTGACAAGTAAATCTAATTAACTACATGATTAAGATGTGAATTTAGAGAGACAAAGGGACTAAAGCCTAGAATATTACCCTGGGGAATTTAAATTTTAGAACTATGAAAAGCAACGGTCCAAGTCTCGATCCTTGATTCCATGTTTGGACAAAATATGTATGAGTTTTGGTGAGTGAGATTGCTTGAGATCGTATTGTTTTCAAGATGCACAAAATCGAATTTCTGTGTTTAAAAAAAACTTTGCTCTTTCTTTTTAAAAGTGATCTCCCCCCTCCCACCCTTTTGAAAACCCTAGAATATTCTTTAAATATGTGGGGAGGAGTTAGATATTGACTCTAAATTTAAACCCTTCAAATTGGGAGATCAAATCTTGAAAATTTACATTAGATCAAATTCTTCCAAATCTAATCCTAACTGAAGATTTTAAAACTAGAAAACATGGAGAAACATTAAACCCCCCCTCATATGGGCATCTGTCATTGAGAGATGGACGTCCCTGACACGAGTCCTCGTAAGAATTGGTAGATGCCTTGAAGAAAATAGCCACACACTGCCATCTCTCACTAGCAAAGACCAAAATTTAAGGTTTTCAAAACTCTAGGGAAATCATTGTTAAAACCCACAAAAATACATTATAAAAATGTGGAAATCAAGGCCGAAACTCAAGATTCATGCTTTTTATTAGAAATACAAATGGTTCCTCATCATCGGGTAACCTTGATCTAGGCTATCTCGAGTCATGGTGTCTATAGTATGAAGGAGCTAATTTGGTGAATGAATAGAAAACTAATTATTCTTACACCTAAGGGATAGGGGATGTGAGTGCCATTCATGATTACAAGAGGAATGACCTATTTAGTAATCACTATAATTTTAGTTGGAGAAATTACCCAAACTTCTCATGGAGGGAGGGTAACCAAGGTTCATCATCTAACAACCAACCAAAAGCTTAACTCAACCCAACAACAACTGTCTAAAGTAATTAGCATCAAGGGTATCACATACATATCAGCCTCTATAAGTTCAAACTCATTTTCAACCACCTTATCAAGCCCAACTTGCTCATCAAAGTTTTCAACAACCTGGATTTCACGCTAGATGGCCCTCACCTTAAGAGAAGAAGTCAAATTTAGAAGACATGTTTATAATTTTACGACTACCCAAACTCCATTCATGTCTAGTTAAGATGTAAGGTGGAAGTAACAAGAGCCGTGGGATTGCAATCAAGATGTAGTAATGAGAAATCATGAGACACAAATTAGGCAACTAGCCAATTCAATCTCTATAAGGTAATAGGGTACTTTCCCTTCATATGTATATTGAAACCCGAATGAAAAGGCCAAAGTAATCACTCTAAAGAGTGGTAAGGGAGTTAAAGAAGCTGACCAAGGTAAATCTTCTTCACTAGTGGTGGAGCCAACTCTAAAGGTATGTAATTCTAAACCTAAGGTTGTTGGTTATATGCCAAAATCAATGGATAAAGGTAAGGCAATTTCAAAATCTAATGTGCCTATTATTGATGAATCACAATTACCTTATCTCTTATTAGCTAGGACAGAAAGGAACAATGAGCAATTGGAAAATTTTTTAAATATGTTTAAACAATTGCATATCAATTTAACTTTTACTAAAGCTTTGCTACATATGCCGAAATATGCAAAGTTTATGAAAGATTTGTGCTCTAACAAGAAAAAGCTAGAGGGGGTAGGAACAGTGCAATTATTTGAAAGTTGTAGTGACATTTTAACCAACAAAATTCTAGCAAAATTGGAAGACCCAGGTAGTTTCACATTACCTTGTGAATTAAGAGGGAATTTTGTTGAAAATACCTCATGTGATTTTAGAGCCAACATTAACTTGATTCCTTATTCTATATGCAGGAAGCTTAAACTTAGAGACATTAAGGAAACAAGAATGACCCTTCAATTGATAGACCATTTGGTAAAACATCCAAAGGAGATCATCAATGATTTGTTAGTTAAGGTGGGGAATTTTATATTCTTAGTGGATTTTGTTATCAAAGACATGGATGAAGATAAGAAAGTACAACTCATTGTTGGGAGACCATTCCTAAATACTGCGAGGGCTTTTATTGGCACACACAGGTAAATGGTGACCCTCTGGTTTAATGATGAAGAGATGGTATTTGACATCAACAAGCTTATAAAGCATTCTTCTTATAAATTTGAAGAGTACTTATGTTTCATTGATGCAAGTCAAGATTGCATGGATGAGTTGCAAGAAGGGATTTTGTTAGATGACCTCTTAAAGAGTTGTTTGATGCACTCTTCTAAAGATCAAGTGTTAATAAAATCTAAGAATGAACTTCTGGAAGAATTGGAGAATGAATTTGAGTAGGATGATATGAAGGAAGAAGTACTTGAACTTCCTAAGGGAGAATTAAAAGCTAAACTTAAACCACTTCCTTCCCATTTAAAATATGTGTTCTCAGAAGTTAATGAGAAACCTATAGTAATTTCTTTTATTTTTTCAGGTGAAAAAGAAGAGTTTCTAATTGAAGTACTTAAGAAGGCCCTAGGATTAGAGACATCTGATCTTAAAGGAATCAACTCAAGCTACTGCATCCATCGAATTCCTATAGAGTAGAATTGTAAGCCCATTGTTCAACCCCAATGGTAATTAAATCCATGTAATACCCTTGAATTCACATCTTTCCATAATTATTTTATTTTATTTCTTAAATTATCATTTACGTCTTATATACTAATAATTTTTATTTCCTATTTTTAAATCTAATCCTCGTACACAATAAACCCTATAATATTCAAATTTTACTTTTGTTGCCTATAAATTCTTTTAATTACATTTTAACCACTCAAGTATTCACACATGCCAAAATTTCTCTTTCTTACATAACTTTTAATTTACTTTCATTTTTATCCTTTATAATTCAAATTTACATTCTAATCTCTAAATTGTCACTTAATCCCTTTTTATTTACTTATTTCTATCTTTTACTCATTTGATTACCACTACTAAGGTAAAAATTTCATTTTGGTCCTTAACTTTTATTTTATCACATTTCTTACTAATTATTATCAAATTTTACAGTTTTAGCACTTTTGTACTGACTATCACAAATTATCCCCTCAATTTACATTTTGTTGGAAATTATCAGTTACATGCATCACATGCATAAGAGAAATTTAAAATTTTTAACCAATAGATCTGATCTTACCATGAATTTACAATATAAATATTAATGAGAATAAGAAAAATCACCTTTGATTTTTATTAAACAGTTGATTTTCCTTCTCAGCAAGTTGTCGCAAACCACGGTGTCTAAAATTAAACACCTCCAATTAGTAATCCACACTAGAGAATGATTGAATGAACCAAGAATGATGGAACACAAGGGCTGGCCGAATTTCCCTTGATGTTAGCAAGGCAGTGGTGGCTGGGGTTTTTCAAAGAGAGAGAATTTCTTTTCTCTTAATGTTCACTTAACCCTAAAATCCCTATCACTTTGATTTTTATAGTTAGGTTAAAAATCCAACTTCATAATGGGATCGGGCTCTTTAAAATTTATGGAGAAATGTTAAATGGGCTTCTAGAATTATTAATAATTTATTTGGGATCAATTAAATCAAATTTAAATCATTTTATAAAAGACTATGCATAAAACCCACAAACTAGGCCCTTTGCGCATATACTTGGATTTAATCACCCAAATTAATTCTAAATCCATCCAAATTAAATATGTAGGCTCCATTACACTTATAAAATATATTTAATTTGTTTTGGTCCAAGAATTAGGCCTCTAAGGCCTTTGATATAGGTTTGGCATGTAACTCTTCCTTTAGAGGGTTTCTATGCAAAAATCAATTCTCTAGGCCTCTTTTAATTTCTCCAATGGATCTATTAATTATTATATCAGCCCTATAACACTTATAGTCCAATAATAATTAATTATGAAATACAATATTTCAATTAAGTCCATTTTACATAACATTTCTAAAAAGTTTTGCAAAAAATTCTACTTGAACATAATTACTTAAGCTATTTAATTAATTATTCTCTTATTCATTTATCTCTTCCATAATAATATCAAATATTATTATCCTTGTCATTTTACCATTTTATCCTTTATTCTATATGTGTGTGACCTATTGGGTTCCTGTCCATATTGGCAGTATAATATGTAATTATGAGTTCTATTCAAAACTCACATGATTTAAATTTCTTTAAATCATTTTATCAATCCTTATTGATATATATGATGCACTATTATACAAGTCATGAGCGGCCTCTATCTAGGCATCATGACTACCTAAATGTCAGGAAAGTCAAGTGGTTTGATTATACCCTTCCATAGAAATGGTTACCGTGCAATTACTCCTTTCACCACTCTTATCTCAATTAGATTCTGAGTATGGATTTCTATCAAATCATTTAAATCTAATTATTTATGTTCTATTAATTTAACCATTGCTTCCAAAATGCCTTTCATGGATCCCTATCCATCTTGGCATATTACTCCGGCAACAGATTCTCTTAACAAGGCAATTATAGAATCATGAGAGATAACTTTCCTCAATAAATCTGGAATGGAGAATCCTTTGTCAATCACTCAACTATCTTCAAGTAGGTCATGATATACCCAATCTCCTAACTATGTTCACCCCTAGTTGGAAGTAATCAATTATAAAGTCAAAGTATATTACTTGCTACTTAAGATAACCTTGGTGATCTCAAGTCTAAGGATACTTGCACAACCACTATGAAGAGATTCCTCACTATCATAGATTTAATATCCATGTGAGGATTCTCTTTGAAGGTCTTAAATGAACTTGTTCTTCTAACAAGCATCCACATGTTAGCTTTGATGAACTTCCATAATCACAGTTATGAGAACCACTACTTGAACTATTCAAGAAACATAACATGTGCTAGTCTGTCCAAATTAACAATGTCCTATCTTGTTAATTCTATGACTAGGGATATTTAGATATTATCACATTTGATGGAATATGACATGGTATGATAATCATGATAGCACAGCGGAAAAACAAAAATTTTATCATGCATACCATACATATCCAAAACTAGGAACGAAAACATGCAATTTTAGGGTTTTGAAACTTACAATAGATGATGCCTTTTTATTCTTTGATTTTGTGATGTCCAGCAACCAAGATGCCTTTATCCACCTTAGTTCTCGATCACCAATGCCAAGGAACAGCCTTTTGCGCCACTCCCTCTATTCTCACACACACACTTGCACCGACGGCTTAAAATCGAGATTGCTAGCTCTCTTTTTCGGTATTGTGTAATGGTTATAGTTTGAAGCTACAAAACTTAATTTTGTACTTCTTTAGATTGCTATTACTGCTCAATAACACAAGAGAATGAGGAACAATCCTTTCTCCTTGTGAAAAATTGAACAAAAGAATTAAGAGAGAGAGAGTCACTATTCACGAGTTACTATTCATGAGTTACTATTCATGCCACAAAAAAATTAGGTTTAGGGTTTTATTTCTTTTAATATATATGCTTATCCTTTGGCAAGTCATTAATCTGAATTCAACTATCCTAAGATAATTAATTCAAACTCTATCACTTCCTAAAGATAAGTAATATATTTTGAATTAAACTCCTTTGAATTTAAATTCAAATTTGAAATAAAACATAAGACATTTAAATAAATGAAATCACTTAATTAAATATATAAGTGATTTAATTTAATTTAAATTCCTTTAGGCTTTAATATTCAATTAACTTAATTAACACAAGATAATTAATTAATTGAAATTAAAACTTATGGGCTGAATTTCTCTCTCTCATGGACCAAAGCCCAATAGCAATATTATAACCCATTACATACATTAATTTGACTTTAATTAAAAGCCCAAATTAATGTCCAATACTTAATTTAAATATTTTAAGCCCAATGCTTTGTGTGCGATCCTATAGGTCCATTTAATGTTGGCAATGAATTAATAAATTAATTCAAAGGCTATATATATTCTCTAGCAAGATATTATAGCATTCCAAATTAAATGAAAATGCATATGGCATTTGGTGACCTAATGCAATTTCGCATAGTCCCTTACCCATAAATATCAGAATTAATATAAGGCATGGAACTAGTCATCCTTATATACATTAATTCATTTCTTGATATTCCAGTGACACTGAACTCTCAGATAAATAATGATTACTCATTATTTCATCTCGGTATGGCCATACACTTCTCAGTTCACTGATCAAGTGGCCGGTGATATTTTTCTCTCTTATCGAGAGGGGTAATCCCTTCACTTCTCTCATGCTCTCTAACATGAATCAGTGCATACCCAATCATACCCGTACTTGTCACTCTGTTACGAGCACGTTAGGTGTATGTCAAAGTACACAGTAATTCATAAAGAGTTTCATAGAGATTTCAGGTCTAAGAACTCCGATACAAAACTTGCATATGAGAAACACTTATGACTTGTACCATGTAGTGTTCTCATGAGCGGATCGAATCCAGATACCATGTTCTTTAACATGTATCTATGATCTCTGATTGACACTCTTGTCCTAATGATCCGTAAGACAGAACTCATAAGATCAGAGAGAGCATACTAGTCTTAATTCATTTGTTATTCCCATAACAATGACTGACTAGGGATATTTAGAATGATGTCTCATTTGTTTCAAGGTCTTACAATCCATGTGCCTCACACATGATAACTTAAACTGAAATGACATTCTTGGATAGTTTTATCAATTGATATGCACAGGAATACAAAAGATAAAACTAATGCCTCATTTTATTAATTTCAAGTGTTTCGTTACAATGCATTGGGGCTAGGGCTTACACTAACAATCTCCCACTAGCACTAGTCCCAATTGGGCATAGCCCTAAGACCGAACGCTCTCAAATGGGCTTCGTGCAGATTTGGACGTAACTGTTTCGTCAAAGGATCTGCTACATTGTCTTCACTTGATATCTTGCTAACCTTGACGTCCCCATGATCAATGATTTCTCTGATCAAGTGGTACCTTCTGAGTATGTGTTTGGATTTCTGGTGTGACCGGGGCTCCTTGGCCTGTGCAATGGCCCCGTTATTGTCACAGAAAATTTCTAATGGATCTAGGATGCTTGGGACCACTCCTAATCCATTAATGAAATTTTTAATCCAAACAGCCTCTTTTGCAGCCTCACTTGCTGCAATATACTCAGATTCTGTAGTTGAGTCAGTAACGGTTTCTTGCTTCGAGCTTCTCCAGCTGACAGCACCACCGTTCAAAACAAAAACAAACCCAGATTGCGATCTAGAATCCTGAGTGCTGGTCTGAAAAGTAGCATCGGCATAACCTTGTATGACGAGCTCTTCTTGACCACCATACACCAAGAAGTGATCCTTAGTCCTTCGCAGGTACTTCAGGATCCCTTTTACAGCAGACCAGTGCTTCTCACCAGGGTCTTGCTGAAACCTACTGGTTATACTCAGTGTATGAGCAACATCCAACCTAGTACATAACATAGCGTACATGATAGATCCAATAGCAGATGCATATGGGATTCTACTCATGTTGTCCCTTTCCTCTTTGGTTTTAAGGCACTGTTCTTTAGTCAAAGGAACTCCCAAAGCCAAAGGTATGTATCCTTTCTTTGAGTCTCCCATACTAAAACGCTTTAGTACTTTGTCTATGTACTTTTCTTGACTTAGTCCCAAAAGCCGATTCGATCTATCTCTATAGATTCGAATACCAAGTATTGTCTCGGCTTCACCTAAGTCTTTCATTGAGAAACATTTTCCCAACCATTGCTTAACCTTTTGCAATGTTGGAATATCATTCCCAATGAGAAGGATGTCGTCCACATATAGGACCAGAAACACTACTATGCTCCCACTAACCTTCTTGTACACACAAGGCTCATCTTCGTTCTTGATGAAGTCAAATTCTTTGACTGCCTCATCAAAGCGAAGATTCCAACTTTGGGATGCTTGCTTTAATCCATAAATGGATTTTTGAAGCTTGCATACCTTCTTAGGATGCTTGGGATTGACAAAACCTTCAGGCTGTGTCATATACACATCCTCAAGTAAATTTTCGTTGAGGAAAGCAGTTTTGACATCCATTTGCCATATCTTATAATCATGATATGCAGCTATGGCAAGCAAGATCCTAATGGATTTGAGCATGACTACAGGCGAAAAGGTTTGGTCATAGTCTACACCATGAGTTTGTCGAAAACCTTTTGCTACTAGTCTACCTTTGTAGGTCTTATCAGCTTTGAGTTTGAATAGCCACTTGCATTCAATTACCTTAGCACCTTCCGGTGGATCAACCAAGGTCCAAACCTGGTTATCGTACATTGATTGCATCTCGGATTTCATGGCTTCAAGCCAATTTTCCGAGTCTGGGCTCTCAATAGCTTCTCGGTAGGTAGTAGGATCCTCACGATCTACTAACTCAATAGTGTCACTGTCAGTGATTAGAAATCCATATCTCTCAATCTCCTGACGTACCCTACCAGACCTTCTAGGTTCTTGTGTAATGGGTTCTTGTTCCACAACTGGTTGTGAACTTGATCCCATTTCCAAACCATCCTCTATAGGAGTTTGTGGTGCTTGAATTTCTCCAAGTTCTACTTTACTCCCACTGTCTTTCTTGAGAAGGAACTCCTTTTCCAAGAAAACAGCCTTGCGAGCAACAAATACTTTGTTCTCGGCTTGTGAGTAAAAGTAGTATCCCTTTGTTTCTTTAGGATAACCCACAAACAAGCAGACAGTGGATTTGGACTCTAGTTTTTCAGATGTTAATTTCTTAACATGTGCTTCACAGCCCCAAATCCTGAGAAAAGACATATTGGGTTCTTTCCCAGTCCATACCTCGTATGGTGTCTTCTCAACTGCTTTAGTTGGAGTACGGTTCAATAGAAACGCAGCAGTTTCTAATGCATAACCCCAAAAAGAGATAGGAAGATTAGCTTGACTCATCATAGATCGAACCATGTCTAACAGAGTTTGATTTCTCCTTTCGGACACACCATTCCATTGAGGTGTTCCAGGAGGAGTGAGCTGTGAAATAATACCACACTCCTTTAGATGACTGTCAAACTCTTGGCTTAAGTATTCGCCACCTCGATCTGATCGAATGGCTTTTATACTTTTGCCAAGTTGGTTTTCTACTTCATTCTAAAACTCTTTGAATTTCTCAAAAGTTTCAGACTTGTACTTCATCAGATAGACATAGCCATATCTACTGAAATCATCTGTGAATGTCACGAAGTAGCTAAAACCACCTCTAGCATGTGTACTTAAAGGTCCACATACATCGGAATGTATTAGTTCCAATAAGCCATTAGTCCTCTCGCCATTTTTATTAAAAGGACTCTTTGTCATTTTTCCATGCAAACATGGCTCGCATGTATCATAAGACTCTAAGTCGAATGACCCAAGCACTCCAGTTTTGTGGAGTCTTGAAATGCGTTTTTCGTTTGCATGTCCTAAGCGACAATGCCAGAAGTAAGTAGGGTTCAATTCATTTGATTTAACCATCTTTGTATTAATGTTGTATATGGACTCTTTGTTTTGTAAATCAAGGATATAAAGGCCATTTTGCAACATGGCATTGCCATAAGAAATGCCTTGGCGACGAATATGAGCATTGCCATTTTTAATAACAAAATCAAATTCATCATTATCCAAACATGAAACTGAAATAATGTTTCTGCTCATAGTAGGCACATAATAACAATTATTCAAAACAATACAAAGTCCGGAAGGTAAAGTGAGGTGATAGTCGCCTATCTCCATGGCAGCAACTCGTGCTCCATTCCCCACATGGAGGTCCACTTCATTCTTCCCAAGTAACCGCCTATTTCTTAACCCCTGCACATTTGAACAAATGTGAGAACCACAACCGGTATCCAATACCCAAGTGGTAGAAATAGAAAGGTTAACTTCAACAACAAAAATACCAAAACTGGACGCCTTGGCTCCATTCTTCTTTTGTTCTTCCTTAAAGAGAGCGCAATTCTTCCTCCAATGCCCTATCTTGTTGCAATGGAAGCAAGTGCTCTCACTCTCTTTGAGTTTTGGCGCCTTGGGCTTGGATTGGGCCTGAGGTGCACTCCCACTTGACTTGGGTTTTGCCTTTCCCTTTCCCTTTCCCTTAGCTTGTCCCTTCTTAATTCCCTTTTGAACCATTAGTACGAGATTGGTCTTTCGAATGTTTTCTTCAGCATTCTTAAGCATCCCATGAAGCTCAGTGACTGACTTGTTCATTGCATGCATGTTATAATTCATCACAAATGGATCATAAGCAGCAGGTAATGATCCTAAGATCAAGTCAGTGGCCAATTCCTTTGGCACTAGTACCTCAAGCTTCTCAAGAGTATCAAGATACCCTTTCATCTTGAGTACATGGGTACTAACAGAAGTACCCTCAGCCATCTTACAAGAAATTAAAGCCTTTGTTGTCACGAACCTCTCGTGACGAGCTTGTTCTTGGAACATCTCCTTGAGGTGCACCATGATCGCATAGGCCTCTTGGTCCATAAATTGCTTTTGCAATTCAGGCACCATAGTGGCCAGCATCAGACAGGTCACATCATTGGAGTCGCTCTTCTTGGTCTCAAAAGTTTCCTTTTGAACCGCAGAGGCGTTCCTTCCTGGTTCATCAGGCAAGGGTGCATCCAAAACATACGACTTCTTCTCTTGCTTAAGAACTATTCTTAAGTTTCGAGACCAGTCTATGAAATTGGTGCCATTCAATTTGTCCTTTTCAAGGACCGATCGCAATGAGAAATTGTTGTTTGAAGATGACATTTTCAATCTACAATAAAATTTAGCAAGATTAAATGAGGTCTTATTAATGATCCCACAAACCGAATTAATATCCCTTTAAATAATTCGCGTTAGTGATTTAATGTGGGCCAAGATCCACTTTTCTCAACAACTTATTAGTCAAGCTGAGCTTGTACACCTAACAAGTTAAGTTACTTAGGTAGGAAAACTCCAATCATGTCTCGTACATGACTCTTGGATCAAATGGGCTAACATCTTAGGATGTTATAGCACAACCCATTTATTAGTTGCCTAGGTCCGGGCATCCCTTTCCATGATAAGTCCAACCTACATTCACAACCCATGCCTCACAAAGATAATTGGGCGCATCTAGGACTCCTAGTCTACGTGACCGATGATCGATGCCTTGACATGTTTCGAATTAGGAAGGCAACTTTATGACTTACTATTTTAGGGATTTATTTTATTACGGCTTACATGGCATACGCTTTGTCATCCATACATAGCATGCATATATATATAATTGCATAAAGTAAAGCGTGACAAACATGGGCCCAAAAACCTACAACTAAGATTCTATACTATTACATAAGAATCTTCGAGTTGGGCTTCTCCACTCCGGTGGGCTTCGTCTTGATTTACAAAGTCTTCAAGTATATTCTATTCTAAGAAATAAATGAAACTTTTACAATAAAATATAATGGCTCGCAGGCCATATTTAATTACAAAAACCCAGGGCCCATGAATGCACCATGCATATCCATTCATCACACCAAACAAGCAAATAAATATACATAGCATTCATGGATCAAACAAAGTCCAATTTTAATTAGATTTACCCAAGCCCATTAATGGAAATTGTGTACTTGAAGCTTTAAGAGATGACCCCGTGATGGGCCTGGGCTGAAGCCCAATGGACTAAATCCTCTTATTGAATAAGTTCTCTTAAAAGCCCAAAACACAAACTAGTTAGATTTGTGCTATAAATCAACTCTAGCATAATTTCCAATTTAGCCATTTTTAATTTTATGTCATACAGCCCATAAACATTAAAAATGCATATAATATGTGCTAACATGAATTAAAAATAAAATCATGAAGAACACATATATAGTACATGGCATTCATGCAAAAACAAACAAACAACAAAAACTAGTTGTTTAATGCTTATGTAATGCCATAAAATGTACAAACATTTAAATCAATTTTATGATTCATTTAATAATCTAAATAATTCCATAAACATTGATTTAATATTCTGTACCATTTTAATCTAAATGTGTTTTTACCATTTTAATCAAAACATAACAAACAATGTTGATTAAACATGTAACAAACACAAACTAGACATAGTTTTAAGTGATTTTAAAATTAATCAATTAAATTGTCATGGACCAGAATTAAAACCAAATTTAAAACATGTCCAGACCTGATATTTAATCTTTAAAAATCACTTACAAACATCCCAAAAACGTTTTTACATTTAATTTTGAAAACTAGTTGTTAAAATAGCAATTTACATGCCAACTAGCACCTAGTTTCATAATTAACATGTACCATCAGGTATAAATAATTAAATCCGACCATTACCAGCCCTAATAACATCTTAGGATAGTATATTAACATGTCATATTAATTATAATACCTATCTAATCAATTAAAATCGTTTTTACACCAAAACAATGCAAAAAACACAAAACAAAAAATTTCAGATTTGCATGTTTTCAAAATAACGATTTTTAATTAATTTTTTCATGCATCTAAAGCACTAAAATAAGCATGTCTAGGCTCTGATACCACTGATGGAATATGACATGGTATGATAATCATGATAGCACAGCGGAAAAATAAAAATTTTATCATGCATACCATACATATCCAAAACTAGGAACGAAAACATGCAATTTTAGGGTTTTGAAACTTACAATAGATGATGCCTTTTTATTCTTTGACTTTCTGATGTCCAGCAACCAAGATGCCTTTATCCACCTTAGTTCTCGATCACCAATGCCAAGGAACAGCCTTTTGCGCCACTCCCTCTATTCTCACACACACACTTGCACCGACGGCTTAAAATCGAGATTGCTAGCTCTCTTTTTCAGTATTGTGTAATGGTTATAGTTTGAAGCTACAAAACTTGATTTTGTACTTCTTTAGATTGCTATTACTGCTCAATAACACAAGAGAATGAGGAACAATCCTTTCTCCTTGTGAAAAATTGAACAAAAGAATTAAGAGAGAGAGAGTCACTATTCACGAGTTACTATTCACGAGTTACTATTCATGCCACAAAAAAATTAGGTTTAGGGTTTTATTTCTTTTAATATATATGCTTATCCTTTGGCAAGTCATTGATCTGAATTCAACTATCCTAAGATAATTAATTCAAACTCTATCACTTCCTAAAGATAAGTAATATATTTTGAATTAAACTCCTTTGAATTTAAATTCAAATTTGAAATAAAACATAAGACATTTAAATAAATGAAATCACTTAATTAAATATATAAGTGATTTAATTTAATTTAAATTCCTTTAGGCTTTAATATTCAATTAACTTAATTAACACAAGATAATTAATTAATTGAAATTAAACCTTATGGGCTGAATTTCTCTCTCTCATGGACCAAAGCCCAATAGCAATATTATAACCCATTACATACATTAATTTGACTTTAATTAAAAGCCCAAATTAATGTCCAATACTTAATTTAAATATTTTAAGCCCAATGCTTTGTGTGCGATCCTATAGGTCCATTTAATGTTGGCAATGAATTAATAAATTAATTCAAAGGCTATATATATTCTCTAGCAAGATATTATAGCATTCCAAATTAAATGAAAATGCATATGGCATTTGGTGACCTAATGCAATTTCGCATAGTCCCTTACCCATAAATATCAGAATTAATATAAGGCATGGAACTAGTCATCCTTATATACATTAATTCATTTCTTGATATTCCAGTGACACTGAACTCTCAGATAAATAATGATTACTCATTATTTCATCTCGGTATGGCCATACACTTCTCAGTTCACTGATCAAGTGGCCGGTGATATTTTTCTCTCTTATCGAGAGGGGTAATCCCTTCACTTCTCTCATGCTCTCTAACATGAATCAGTGCATACCCAATCATACCCGTACTTGTCACTCTGTTACGAGCACGTTAGGTGTATGTCAAAGTACACAGTAATTCATAAAGAGTTTCATAGAGATTTCAGGTCTAAGAACTCCGATACAAAACTTGCATATGAGAAACACTTATGACTTGTACCATGTAGTGTTCTCATGAGCGGATCGAATCCAGATACCATGTTCTTTAACATGTATCTATGATCTCTGATTGACACTCTTGTCCTAATGATCCGTAAGACAGAACTCATAAGATCAGAGAGAGCATACTAGTCTTAATTCATTTGTTATTCCCATAACAATGACTGACTAGGGATATTTAGAATGATGTCTCATTTGTTTCAAGGTCTTACAATCCATGTGCCTCACACATGATAACTTAAACTGAAACGACATTCTTGGATAGTTTTATCAATTGATATGCACAGGAATACAAAAGATAAAACTAATGCCTCATTTTATTAATTTCAAGTGTTTCGTTACAATGCATTGGGGCTAGGGCTTACACTAACAATCTCCCACTAGCACTAGTCCCAATTGGGCATAGCCCTAAGACCGAACGCTCTCAAATGAGCTTCGTGCAGATTTGGACGTAACTGTTTCGTCAAAGGATCTGCTACATTGTCTTCACTTGATATCTTGCTAACCTTGACGTCCCCATGATCAATGATTTCTCTGATCAAGTGGTACCTTCTGAGTATGTGTTTGGATTTCTGGTGTGACCGGGGCTCCTTGGCTCATCACGGATTAAACCATATCTAATAGTGTTCGATTTTTCCTTTCAGGTACACCATTATGTTGTGGTGTATATGGTGGAGTCCATTGAGATAAAATCCCATTATCTCTAAGATAATCTTGAAATTCTTGACTTAAGTACTCTCCACCTCAATCTGATCTAAGTGTCATAATACTCTTGCCAAGTTGCTTCTCTACTTCATTTCTGAATTCTTTGAACTTTTCAAATGCTTCTGATTTATATTTCATTAGATAGATATATCCAAACCTGGAATAATCATCTATGAAAGTAATAAAGTAGGAGTAACCTCCTCTGACATGTGTAGTCATTGGACCACATACATCTGAATGTATTAAGTCCAAAACCATTTTAGCTTGTTCTCCTTTACCAACAAAGGGAGCTTTTGTCATTTTTCCTAATAAACAAGATTCACATGTATCAAATGATTCATATTAAATGACCCTAAATCACCTTATTTGTGTAATTTGGTCATGCGTTTCTCATTTATATGGCCTAAATGATAATGCCATAAATATGAGGTATTTAGATTATCTTGTTTCATTCTCTTGGTATCCACATTATGCACTTCTTTAATTAAATCAAGAACAAATATACCATTCTCAATGATAGCTTTAGCACAAAACATATTGTTCTTAAAAATGTAACAACATTTGTCTTTTAAAGAAATATCATAATCGTTCAATAAGAAACTGAAAGAAATAATACTTTTGGATAAAGCAGGAACATAATAACAATTATTTAATTCCAGTATTAATCAACTTGGAAGAGGCAAATGATAAGTCCCCACAACTGTTGTAGAGATATTTTTTCCAGTAGCTAACTGTAGACATATTTCTGCCTTTCCAACTCTTCTACTGCTTTTAAGCCCCTGTAGATCATTACACAAATGAGATCCACATCCAGTATCTAATACCCAAGATTGTTTTGAAGCAATAGAATAATTATTAATTAAATCATATGAATACCTAAAGTAGAAGCATCAGCTTGCTTCTTCTTCTTGAGAGAATCTAGATAGGCCTTGCAGTTATTCTTCTAATAACCATCTTCTCCACAATGGAAGCAAGTTCCTTTGGGATTCTTTTTCTTGGCAACCTTCTTCTTGGAAACCCCACCATTCTTTGGTTGTGCCTTGGTCATCATCTTCTTCTTCTGTTTCTTGCCTTTAGTAGAAGTGACAACCATGACACTTTTTGAATCCTTTTTAAAGGATCCATCAGTTATTTTGATCATGTTGATTAACTCAGGAATGGTTACTTATATCTTGTTCATGTTGAAGTTAAGCACGAAAGGTGCATAACTTAGAGCCAACAAGTACAAGATTAAATCTATGCATAGATCATTATCCATTATATAGCTAAGTCTACTCAAATGTTTAATATACCTATACATCTTTAATGTATGAGTAGCAGCCGAAGTGCCTTCCATCATTTTGCAGCTAAATAAAGCTTGAGCAATCTCATATTGCTTAGTTCTAGCCTGAGAAGAATAAAGCTCCTCTAGATGCAAAATGATGGTTCTAGAATCTATCATCTCATGTTGCTTCTGAAGCTCTGAGGACATAGCACCCAGCATCATACATGCCACTGCTTCACTATCCTCTATGTATTTTTGATAAGTGCCCTTGATCTCATCAATGGAATCATCTAATGGAAGTGATGGTGGATCTTTATCCAAGACATAATAGATCTTTTCAGCTCTGAGAATAATTCTCACTTGTCTGATCCAGTCAAAATAGTTACTGCCAACCAGCTTGTTATCCAAGATTGATCGAATGTTAACGTTCGATGTGCTCATGATGATGACCATTGATGTGAAAAGAAAACATATGAGAGTATGTTCATATATATGTATGCATTAATTAGGTCTTTAATTAATCCATTTACTCCCACTATTTTATTGCAAATTAATAGCCCTCACTATATATTCCGAGAAAACCTGATGGTTATCTTAGTGGGCCAATATCCAATCCTTGATATGTAATTTGACATTGATTGTGGTCAATAAGCCAAACTCCATACCCTTGAAAGGTAGGTATCTCTTTACCAATTATGTCTCTACACAACTATTGGATCATTAGTTTATCAACTCTTGATACATGCATATCATATATGCATTCCCTAATCTTGACTCTAGAGCCATTAGCCTTGACTGTGGTCAACAAGCTAATGGGCTAGCTAAGATGATCCATTTAATTAGATTCAAACATATTCGATATAATGTGAGCTTGATTGTGGTCAACAACCCACACTATAAAGAACTCTGGTTCTCCTCCAATTAATGGATGGCTTATATAACTTAGTGTTTGTTTGAGGGATTTTAGTTAATTAAGTCTCATCATACATGGTTGGCATACATTGGTATGCATCCTATATCTATCACAAAAATATAAGCATACAAATATGGTATAGTTATGGACTTTACTACATTGATTTCTCTGACCCAAAAGGGAAATCAAAAGGTCATACCTAGGTAATATTCATGATTCAAACAAGTAAAAATAATTACATTATCTTCAATCTTGTTGGATCTCCATCCGGCCTATCTTGATCCGTGATAGTGGTCTTCATCTCTATCTCTAATTCTTATCTAAGTAATCGAATTACATATTATAATTTGAAAAAGAAATACAAACCAAAAACAATTGGTCGGGACATGAAAGTCCTCATTGGGCCGAAACATGCATTATGCTCAATCACATTGGGCCTTGTCCATAACTATCCATCACGCCAATCATACACCTTTATATGCATTTCTAATGCATAAATTAAAATCATATAATGGAATACAAACTATGTTTCAACTATTGAAACTTACTTTTGAGTTATTTTAATAATGTGATCAAATTAAGAAACTTTTTCAATTTTGGAAACTTTTATTTTAGTAAACCTTTTTACATGCATGTGTTCTTGCCTTAATTATCAATCCAATTGATTATTAATTGATTATCAATTTATTATTTAATTAATTAATCATATTAAATAATTAAAAAAATAATTTTGGGCTTAAAACAAAGGGTAGGCCGAAACCCACAAATTTAAACCCTAAAGTGTGTTTAAACACAAACTAGTTTTGTGTCTATTAGATCATTTGGGCCTTTTGGAATGAGCCAAGCCTACTATAGCCCTTAAAACCCATTAATAAACTTAATTATAGTATATAATATTGAATTTAAATCAGCTCATCGGGCCTACCAAGTCATTCAATAAATTTAAATCAAATCCGTAAATATAATTAAGCCTATTAAGTAGTTTTAAAGAATTAAAATTAATCCAATTAATTCAAGGCCCATTTTAATTAATACAATTAATTAAAAACACATTAATATATTAGATATATCAGATTTAGAAGATTAAAAATTATTCTAAACAAGAACCCACCAAGAACACACGAAGAACACCAATTTATCGAACTTTTCGAATAAACTAGTTTTCGTACAAAACTTGTTTGATTTTAATTTTTTTTACCCTATGGCTTAATATCACATATTAAACACATAAATTATCATCAAAATAATTTTAAAGTGGATCAATAAAAATTTAATTTAGAATAGCCCCAAAAACTTTTATTGAAAAATAGAAACCCTACATGCCAAAAATAATGATTCTTTTCTCAAAAGAATAATTTTTATTTTTCATTTTATATATTTGATCACAAGCATCCAGAAATCAAAATTTCTCATTCATGAACAATCAAATCTGATATTTTAAAGTTCATGAAATAAATAACTCAAAAATAAAAACTATTTTGCAAAAAAATATAGAATTGTAGATTCATGGCAAAACCGTGGCTCTGATATCATGTTGGGAATTATTGGTTACATGCATCACATGCATAAGCAAAATTTAAAATTTTTAACCAATAGATCTGATCTTTCCATGAATTTACAATATTAATATTAATGAGAATAATAAAAATCACTTTCGATTTTTGTTGAACAGTTAATTTTCCTCTCACCGGGTTGTCGCAAATCACAGTGTCCAAAATTGAATACCTCCAATTAGTAATCCACACTTGAGAAGGATTGAATGAATCAAGAATGATGGAACACAAGAGCTGGTCGAATTTCCCTTGATGCTAGCAAGGAAGTGGCGGCTAGGGTTTTTCAAAGAGAGAATTTCTTTTCTCTTAATGTTCACTTAATCCTAAAATCCCTATCACTTTGATTTTTATAGTTAGGTAAAAAATCCAACATCATAATGGGATTAGGCTCTTTGAAATTTTTAGATAAATATTAAATGGACTTCTGGAATTATTAATAATTTATTTGGGCTAAATTAAATATAATTTAAATCCTTTCACAAAAGACTATGCACAAAACCCACAAACTAGGCCCTTTGTGCATACACTTGGATTTAATCACCCAAATTAATTCCAAATCCATCCAAATTAAATATTTAGGCTCCATAACACTTATGTAATATATTTAATATATTTTGGTCCAAGAATTAGGCCTCTAAGGCCTTTGATATGGGTTTGGCATGTAACCTTTCCTCTAGAGGGTTTTTGCGCCAAAACTAATTCTCTGGGCCTCTTTTAATTTCTCCAATGGATCTATTAATTATTATATCAGCCCTATAACACTTATATTCCAATAATAATTAATTATGAAATACAATATTTCAATTAAGTCCATTTTGCATAACATTTCTAAAAAGTTCTACAAATAATTCTACTTGATCATAATTAATTAAACTCTTTAATTAATTATTCTCTTATTCATTTCTCTCTTCCATAATAATATCAAATATTATTACCCTTGTCTTTTTACCATTTTATCCTTTACTCTATATGTGTGTGACCTATTGGGTTCCTATCTATATTGGCAGTATAAAATGTAATTATGAGTTCTATTCAAAACTCACATGATTTAAACTTCTTTAAATCATTTTATCAATCCATTTTTATATATATGATACACTATTATACAAGTAATGAGTGGTCTCTAGCTAGGCATCATGACTGCCCAAATGTTGGAAAAGTCAAGTGGTTTGACTATACCCTTCCATAGAAATAGTTATCATGCAATTACTCCTTTCACCACTCTTATCTCAATTAGATTCTGAGTATGGATTTCTGTCATCTCATATAAATCTAATTATGTATGTTCTATTAATTTAACCATTATTTCCAAAATGCCCTTCATGGATCCCTATCCATCTTGGCATATTACTCCGTCTAGAGATTCTCTGAACAAGACAATTATATAATCATGAGAGATAACTTCCCTCAATAAATCTGGGATGGTAAATCCTTTGTCAATCACTCAACTATCTTCAAGTAGGTCATGATATACCCAACCTCCTAACTATGTTCACCCCTAGTTGGAAGTAATCAGTTATAGAGTCAAAGTATATCATTTGCTACTTAAGATAACCTTGGTGACCTCAAGTCTAAGGATACTTGCACAATCGTTATGAAGAGATTCCTCACTGACATAGATTTAATATCCATGTGAGGATTCTTTTTGAAGGTCTTCAATGAACTTGTTCTTCTAACAAGCATCAACATGTTAGTTTTGATCATCTTTCATAATTACAGTTAAGAGAACCAGTGCTTGAACTATTCAAAAAGCATAACATGTGCTAGTCTGTCCGAATTAACAATGTCCTATCTTCTTAATTCTATTATTAGGGATATTTAGATACTATCACATTTACATATAATAGACATCTCACATCATGAACACTTTCATGATTGCCTTTGCACTGTGTTTATAATATCTAGGACTTCATTTATTAATTTAAGATTTACAAACTCATGTATTTAAACATAGCATTAATAAATGAATGATGCCTTTTATTAAGAATATGAGTTCATACATATGAAATACATCCCTATTGTATGGGCTCTAGGGCATACTCTTTAGCAATCTCCCACTAGCACTAGAGCCAATCACTCATATGTCTTAGACCGATGTTGTTTATATGGTGATCATGCTTAATCTGGAAAAGTGCTTTAGTGAGGGGATCTGCCACATTATCATCTGTAGGGACCCTTTCTATTTTCACATCATTTCTAGCTACTATTTCCCTTATGAGATGGTACGTTTGAGAACATGCTTGGATCGCTGATGAGATTGTGGTTCCTTTTCTTGTGCAATGGCTCCATTGTTGTCACAATATAAACGAATCGGATCAACAATGCTAAGCGTAACTCCTTTTTCAAATATGAACTTTTTGATCAAGAATGCTTCTTTGGCTGCTTCCGAAGCATCAATGTACTCAAATTTTATCATGGAATCAGTAGTTGTTTCTTGTTTGGAACTCTTCCAACTAACTGCCCCTCCTCCCATTATGAACACAAAACCAAACTGTGATTCATAATCATCTTCATTAGATTGGAAATTGATATCCGTATACCCATTTACGTCCAAACTACCCTCTCCATATACCAAGAATATATCATTAGTCCTTCTCAAGTACTTAAGGATATTCTCGATACCTGCCCAGTGTTCCTCTCAAAAATTTGATTGGAATCTACTTGTGACACTCAAAGCAAATGCTACATTTGGACGTGTACATAACATAGCATACATGATAGAACCAATTGCAGATGCATATGGTATTCTATTCAGGCTCTCTCTATCCTCTAGTGTCTAAAGACACATAGACTTAGAAAGGTGTCTCTCATGCACCATGGGTATAAACCCTTTCTTAGAGAGGTCCATATTGAACCTCTTCAATACTTTATCTATATATGTACTTTGAGAAAGACCTAGCAACCTATTGGATCTATCTTTATAGATCCTTATTTCCTGAATATAGGATGCTTCTCTAAGGTCTTTCATGGAGAATTGCTTGGATAACCATATTTTAACAGATTGGAGAAGAGAAATGTTGTTTTCCATGATTAATATGTCATCCACATATAGAACTAGGAAGACAATTGTACTCCAACTAACCCTTTTATACAAACAAGGTTCATCTTCATTCTGTGAGAAACCAAACTCTTTGATTGTCTCATTGAATCGTATGTTCCAGCTCCTAAAGGCTTACTTTAATCCATAGAAGGATCTTTGAAGCTTGCATATTTTTTTACCATATCCTTATGTGAACCCTTCTGTTTGTGTCATATACACATCCTCAGTTAGATTTCCATTTAGAAAAGTTGTCTTCACATCCATTTGCCTAACATCATAATCATAATGAGCTGCAATGGCTAAAAGTATTCTTATAGATATAAGCATCGCTACAGGAGAAAAGGTTTCATCATAGTTAATACCTTTTTTTTATGATAGCCTTTTGCTACCAAGCGAGCTTTATAGGTAACTATATTACCTTCCATGTCGGTCTTCATTTTGAAGACCCATTTGCACCCTATGGGTTTTATCCCTTCAGGTGGTTGAGTTAAAGTCCATACTTTATTCTCATACATGGAGTCCATTTTAGACTGCATAGCCTTAAGCCATAAATCATGTTCTGAACTGTTTAAAACTTTTTGATAGCTTGTAGGCTCATTATCCTCTACTACAGTTATGCCTCTATATGAATCAATGTGAGATCCATATCTCACAAGGATAGAATGCATCCTAGTAGATCTTTCTAGGATTTTGTATATAATTAGGTTCAACTACAATCTCATCATTATGAAATTCAATCTTGGGTTCAATCGGTTGATTTACTTCTACTTGTGGGTCTTGAACGTCACCAAGTTCAATTTTACTCCCACTATCCTCTCGTACGAGAAATTCTCTTTCCATGAAGACGGCATGCCTTGAAACAAACACCTTTTGTTCTAAGGGATGATAGAAATAATATCCAAATGTTTCTTTTGGATATCCCACAAATAAACATTTGTTAGAATTAACATCTGGTTTGTCTGACATTGTCCTCTTCACATAAGCAAGATAACCCCATACTTTCATATGAGAAAGTGTGGGTTTCTTTTTATTCCATATCTCATATGGAGTAACATCAACCGATTTACTAAGATTTTTGTTTAACACATAAACATCAGTTTCTAGTTCATATCCCCAAAAGGACTTAGGCAAGTCTGCTCGTCTCATCATAGATTGAACCATATCTAATAGTGTTCGATTTCTCCTTTCAGATACACCATTATGTTGTGGTGTATATGGTGGAGTCCATTGAGATAAAATCTCATTATCTATAAGGTAATCTTGAAATTTTTGACTTAAGTACTCTCCACCTTGATCTGATCTAAGTGTCATAATACTCTTGCCAAGTTGCTTCTCTACTTCATTTCTGAATTCTTTGAACTTTTCAAATACTTTTAATTTATATTTCATTAGATAGATATATCCAAACCTCAAATAATCATCTATGAAAGTATTGAAGTAGGAGTAACCTTCTCTGGCATGTGTAGTCATTGGACCACATACATCTGAATGTATTAAGTCCAAAACCATTTTAACTCGTTCTTCTTTACTAATAAAGGGAGCTTTTGTCATTTTTCCTAATAAACAAGATTCACATGTATCAAATGATTCATAATCAAATGACCCTAAATCACCTTATGTGTAATTTGGTCATATGTTTCTCATTTATATGGCCTAAACAACAATGCCATAAATATGAGGTATTTAGATTATCTTGTTTCATACTCATGGTATCCACACTATGCACTTCTCTAATTAAATCAAGAACAAATACACCATTCTTAATGATAGCTTTAGCATAAAACATATTGTTCTTAAAAATGCAATAACATTTGTCTTTAAAAGAAATGTCATAATCATTCAATAAAGAGCTGAAAGAAATAATACTTTTGGATAAAGATGAAACATAATAACAATTATTTAATTCCAGTATTAATCCACTTGGAAGAGGCAAATGATAAGTCCCCACAACTGTTATAGAGATGTTTTATCCAGTAGCTAACTGTAGACATATTTCTGCCTTTCCAACTCTTTTACTGCTTTTAAGCCCCTATAGATCATTACATAAATGAGATCCACATTCGATATCTAATACCTAAGATTGTTTTAAAGAAATAGAATAAGTATTAATTTCAATCATATGAATACCTAAAGTAGAAGCATCAGCTTGCTTCTTCTTCTTGAGAGAATTTAGATAGGCCTTGCAATTACGCTTCCAATGACCATCTTTTCTGCAATAGAAGTAGGTTCCTTTAGGATTCTCTTTCTTGGCAACCTTTCTCTTGGAAACCCCACCATTCTTTGGCTGCACCTTGGTCATCATCTTCTTCTTCTGCTTCTTGCCTTTACCAAAAGTGACAACCATGACACTTTTTGAATCCTTTTTTAAGGATCCATCAGCTGTTTTGAGCATGTTGATTAACTTAAGAATGGTTAATTGAATCTTGTTCTTGTTGAAGTTAAGCATGAAAGGTGCATAACTTTGAGCCAATGAGTACAAGATTAAATCTATGTATAGATCATTATCCATTACATAGCCAAGTTTACTCAAATGCTCAATATACCCATACATCTTTAATGCATTAGTAACAGCCGAAGTGCCTTCCACCATTTTGCAGCTAAATAGAGTTTGAGCAATCTAATATTGCTCAGTTCTAGCCTAAGAAGAATAAAGCTCCTCTAGATGCAAAATGATGATTCTAGCATCCATCATCTCATGTTGCTTCTGAAGCTCTGAGGACATAAAACCCAGCATATGACATGCCGCTATTTCACTATCCTCCATTTATTTTCGATAAGTACCCTTGATCTCATCAATGGAATCATCTGATGGAAGTGGTGGTGGATCTTTATCCAAGACATAATGGATCTTTTCAGCTCTAAGAATAATTCTCACTTGTCTGATCCAATTAGAATAGTTGTTGCCAACCAACTTATTATCCAAGATTGATCGTATGTTAATGTTCAATGTGCTCATGATGATGACCTTTGATGTGAAAAGAAAACATATGAGAGTATGTTCATATATATGTATGCATTAAATAGGTCTTTAATTAATCCATTTACTCCCAATATTTTATTGCGAATTAATAGCCCTCACTATATAATCTAAGAAAACTCTATGGTTTCGTAGTGGGCCAATATCAAATCCTTCACTACAAGAAAATCTGGAAATAGCAATGGAAATGATTCCATTGCTAAATTAGCAATGAAAAATCAATTTCGTTTCTATTTAGTAACAAAAAATAATTTTCGTTGCAAAAATTTGTTAAACTTTGTAGATTTGGCAACAAAAAAATTTTTGGTTATCTTCCATTGCTAAAAATTGAGGGAATTTTCGGTGCCAAAAATTTAGCAACAAAAATTAGCAATGGAATCACTATTTCATTGCTAATTAAGGTGCCAATAGATGGCGAAAAAAAATTTGAATGAAAAATAGCAACATAATATGATTTTCGTTGCTAATTTAGCAACGAAATTTAATTTCCATTAAGATAATTCAGTTGCTAAATAGCAATCGAAATATATTTCCATTGCTAAATAGCAACAGAAATAGAATTTTGTTGCTAATTTTTATTTTCGATGAAAAATAGCAACAGAATTAATTTTTGGCTGCTAAAATAGCAACAAAATTTAGCAATCGAAATATATTTTCGTTGCTAAATAGCAACTGAAATAGAATTCCGTTGCTAAATAGCAACCGAATTTATTTTCGGTTGCTAAAATAGCAACAAAATTTAAATTCCGTTGGTAAATGAGGGGCATTTAAGTATTTTTCATGTTTGTTAGAAATATAAAATAGAAAAACCCTAGTCATACACATTTACCTCTTTCTTTCTTTGCACCTCCTCCACCCACTCTTCCCCTACCCCCACAGTCAGTGCTGCTCATCAACCTAGTATTTTTCATGAATTATTTTTGTCACAATTTAATGAATTAGTGACGATAAAACTATTTCTTCACAATAATTTTATTTATGACGAATAAATATGTTACAACAATAAATATATTGTGATAAAATATTATTTTGTCACTAGTCCAATCAATTTGTAACAATAATAATATTTTATCATAATTGGCTTTAATGTTAATATACGACAAATAAATTGTGTCATAAAAAATAATTGAATTACCAATTTCAAGTGATAAAATTGATTAATTTTTCTTATATTTAGATGTATTACTTACTCATTAAAAATTTGAAATAATTTAAAAATGATAGATAATTAATTTATTTATGAAAGCTAATTAATTAATAATTTAAAATAAATTAAAATTGTGATTTGTTGTTATTGTGATTTTATAATTGGTTTGCTGTTGCTTAGAAACATCGGATGACGGAGTGCTGACCAGCTATGTAATGCCCCAATTCTAAGTTGACCGAAAATATTTTTCTAACTCAAAAATAATATTTGATTTAGGTGAATAGGGGTATAATTTTATCGGGAATTTAGGACAATTAAGCAATTATTTGTAAACTTTGAATTAGTGGTGTTAAATTAAAAGACATTTTAATTTACAAATCACAATTAACATAAATTAAGTAATAATAATAATAATAATAATAATAATAATAAAAGAGATAATTATCTAGGACAAAAAAAAGGAAAAAAAAAGGTCTCTAGATATTTCGGGTAATAAGTGTGGCCACCAAAAACAAAAACAAAATTTAATTACAAAAAAAGAGAAAGAAGTATCAGTGAAGGGAAAACGAAGAAAGAAAAGAAAAGGGTGGAGAGGAGCAGATCGGGATCGAAAGCAGGGGGTGTCGCCGTTCATCGCTGATCAATGGCAAGCCACCGATGTTATTCTTTCGTCGTCGCCACCGATCCTCCACCGCCAATCTATCCTCCGTTCATGGTGTTTTGCTCTTCTTTTCTCGCCACAACCGAATGGGTATCTCGGTTCCACCCCTCTCTCTAATGAATTGTGGCAACAGATGGTGACACCGCTAATACCGGTGACTCCCCAAGGAGAAGGTGCCCATCTCGGAGTCCTTCATCCGTTCCTACTTGCCGGTATGGGGTAGATCGAAAATGGTGTGGTAAGTTGATTCGAGTTAGATTTTGGCCACACTATAGCTCCTTGCGGCGCGTGAACACCGGCAACTAGTTCTTGATGATCCTGCCTTCGTGATGGCAGTGTTGGTGTAGCTCTGATGAGGCTCCGGTGAAGTTTCGATGAGCCTCCGGTAGACAAAAATGCAAAAATTTGACACTTAATGGTATGTGATCACCAAATTTATTTCTAAAGGTTTGTTTAATTAATTATGAATTATTAGTGTTTTTTATTATTTTTTCATTTCGTATAAAATCCTATGCTTTTATGGTATGAATCATTGTGTGAAATGTTGTGTTAGTTGAGCTTGGATTATCTAATATTAAATTTTGAATTTAGTATTGTGATTGCAATTCAAAATTTAGAAAATAATAGGGTAAGAAATTGTAATCACTGTTGGTATTTGGTTGTGAGTGGGAATACTTGAAGTGGTATTTGTTTGTAATTTTAGTCAATTGACCGAAACAAATATTATAAGTGAGCAATTGGAAGAATAATGGGATTAAGTAAAGGTTATTTGATAATTTTAAGAGGCTTATGTTTGAGTTGAGCCCAATAGTTGCTATGGAATTGCAGTATTTTAATTCTTCTAGTTTGGTTTACTCCCATTAAAAAGGTTTAATCCATATTCAGTTTTCTTTGGCATAAGTAATTACTTTTCTAGCTTTTCTGATTAAATGGCATTCTAGTTGGAAGGAACATAACGAATGCATAATATTATATATTTAATAATTCATAATTTTATCCTTAAGGAGTTTAATCAAATTTCTAAAATACTCAAAGAAGATTAGTTACTTTGATGAAAATGGATTTAGGAAAAAGAAAAAAGCACATAAAATTTAAGGAATCAAAACTGTTAACTTTTATAGATTGCAAGAAAACTAAATTTCATAATAAACAATGGATGTGTAAAGATTTACCTATATCTATGTTTGAGAAATGACACTAATATCTAAAAATTTACCATGTGTCTTTAAAGGGATAAGGTTGCTAAATTATATATATATATATATATATATATATTTTGTAAGTTTTAGATATATATTCTGTAAGTTTTACATTCATTTTGAATTTTATATGACCACAGCTTTCATGCTGGGCATGTTTCTGGGGTTCTAGTTTCTGGTTCTTTTCCTAATTTCTTGATTTGTTTAATGTAATAGACCACTGCACTTGTGTGTGGCAACATGGAACTTAGTTGTTGTGAAATGGTAGATGGACATTGCTTTAGCAGAAGATATTGCTGATGCCATTGATATACCTGCTCCAATTTATATATTAAGGCTGAATTACCTTGTAATTTTTTTCCAGGGCCTGTCACCTTGGTAAACAAGCCTTTGATGAAGCTATCTCTGAGTTGGATACTTTGAGTGAGGAATCTTGTAAAAATAGCACATTGATCATGTAGCTTTTGAGGGACAATCTCACCTTGTGGACTTCTGACATCCCAAAGGATGGAGGTAGCTGATAAATCCTTAAACCTGAAAAATGTTTAATGTAGACATCTTACATAAGGGACAATTATGTCATTTGCAATCATCTTGAATAGTAAACTTAGTTGTTGGCTCTTATTTTTGTTCACTTCCTTAGGGCTTGAAATTTGCAAGTGATTGATTTTTTAAATTACTGTGTCAGTATTTTTTTAGGTTTGTTGGGAGCATCCCACTTCCAGATTGCATTTGTTTGTAAATCAAAGAACAATAGTGCATTTGAAGGGAGATACACATATGCATTTATTTTTAGGAGTGATGCATTGGTTTCTAGACTTTTGTCTAAATAGCTGTGCATACAGTTGTCATATGACAAATAAGAAAGATAAAGAAAAAGGATAAAGAAAAAGAAAAAAGAACCTTTCTTGCTGCTGTGTTGCAAATTTTTATATGCCAATTTGATATAATTATAAATAATATATCATGCATCTTAATTCATGTTTATGGTAGGTATTTCTTGATTGCATTGTCTTTATTATGTGGACCAGCTGTTTATTGACTTGATGGCATTTTGAGAACAAGCTTGCGGCATTTCGAGGTTTTTTTTATTATGTTGTTTCCAGTGTAGACTGATAGAAAAATAGTGCTTTGTATCTCATATAACTTACCATGGTACTTTTGCATCCCTATCAGATGCCAAGAAAAATGATGCTATAGATGTATAATCTTTTACATGCCATGACAAGAAATGGCAGACTGGGATTTCTATCATTGGTACAAAAAATGTTTAATTAATGTAGTTGTCTTTGTTGCTCCTTATAGGTGGGACATTTATGATGAAACTGCCCTTACTCTTCTTTTTTATGTTCATATTATTCTGGGCTTTACCAATTGTAATTAAGCCTGTAAGGTTAATTCCCTTGCATAAGTATCTCTAACTAGTTCTATTGTGAAATTGACAGTTTAATTCAATAACAAAGAATTTAGTTTCATACAGAGAATGCAAAACGTGAATTCATGCATGGTAAAAGTATTATTTATGTCTTGCTTGTTTCTTTGGTTCTTTCTGAAGAACTCGATAATGTGACTGATAATATATCTTATATGTTTCAAATTTATGGGGTTTCATTATGTTCATATCTTAGGTTGGTTCAACTTCTAGATTTCTATGATCCACCATTGAAAGGGTTACAAGAAGACTTTAATTTTGTCAATCCATGGATTTGAGAGGTACTTGCTTATAGAACCAATCTTGTACGAGTTCTTTGGAATTTTATAAAGAGGTGTCATGAAAAACAAAAATGATCATCCTTATCTAAGCAGTTCTCACATCTCGCAGCTGATATGCCTAGTTATTTACTGCCTCTGGCTGTTTTCTATCATGTATACAAGTAAGGTTTCATGTTTGGTTTTACTAGTTTTTCTTCCTTCCAGCATTTGTATTTGGACTTTTACTCTAATTTTTTTTATTCTAATTTCTTTTTGATCATTTATCTTGAAATATGCTTGCATGTCATGTCATTGATTTTGTCTTACTGCTAATTTTTGGTTTACATTACATTGCCTTGGAAGTTAATGGCTTTTCCAGGCATACAATCTCACAAACTTTCTTTCTTGTCAATCATGGATTTATGATATTAAAAAAATTATAATAATTTTTAGCGATGGATTGGCGACAGACAAGACCCTCATTAAATTTTTTACTTATACGTGAATTTAGCAATGGAAAATGGATTCCGTTACAAAAAATAGCAACGAAAATTTATATTTCGTTGCTAAATTTGACTAATTCACTGAATCTTGTATTGTTGAATTTAGCAATGGAATTCAATTTTCGTTGCTAAATTTAGCAACGGAATAAAATTTTCGTTGCTAAAAATATCAACTGCCGAATTAGCAACTGAAATTTTTGTTGCTAATTTTCATTGCTATTTTTTATTAGCAATGGAAAATTGACTTTTTTCGTTGCTAATTTTCGTTGCTAAATTGCAATTTTCTTGTAGTGCTTAATATGTAATTTGACCTTGACTGTGGTCAACAAACCAAACTCCATACCCTTGAAAGGTAGGTATCTCTATACCAATTGTGTCTCTACACAACTATTGGATCATTAGGTTATCAACTCTTGATACATGCATATCATATATGTATTCCCAAATCTTGCCTCTAGAACCATTAGGCTTGACTGTGGTCAACAAGCTATTGGGCTAGCTAAGATGACCCATTTAATTAGATTTGAACATATTCAATATAATGTAAGCTTGACTATGGTCAACAACCCACACTATAAAGAACTATGGTTCTCCTCCAATTAATGGAAGGCTTATATACCTTAGTATTTGTTTGAGTGATTTTAGTTAATTAAGTCTCATCATACATGGTTGGCATACATTAGTATGCATCCTATATCTATCACATAAATATAAGCATACAAATATGGTATAGTTATGGACTTTACTATATTGATTTCCCCGAGCCAAAAGGGAAATCAAAAGTTCATACCTAGGTAATATTTATGATTCAAACAAGTAAAAATAATTACATTATCTTCAATCTTATTGGATCTCAATCCAACCCATCCTGCTCCTTGATAGTGGTCTCCATCTCTATCTCTAATTCTAATCTAATTACATATTACAATTTGAAAAAGAAATAGAAACCAAAAACAAGTGGCCGAGACATGAAGGTCCTCATTAGGCCAAAACATGCATTATGCTCAATCACATTGGGCCTTGTCCATAACTATCCATCATGCCAATCATACACACTTATATGCATTTCTAATGCATAAATTAAAACCATATAATGGAATACAAACTATGTTTTAACTCTTGAAACTTACTTTTGAGTTATTTTAATAATGTGATCAAATTAGAAAACTTTTTCCATTTTGGAAATTTTCATTTTAGGAAACCTTTTTGCATGTACGTGTTCTTGCCTTAATTATCAATCCAATTGATTATTAATTGATTATCAATTGATTATTTAATTAATTAATGATATTAAATAATTAAAAAATCAATTTTGGGCTTAAAACAAAGGGTAAGCCGAAATCCACAAATTTAAATCCTAAAAAGTGTTCATACATAAACTAGTTTTGTGTCTATTGGACCATTTGGGCCTTTTGGAATGAGCCAAGCCCACTTCAGCCCTTAAAACACATTAATAAACTTAATTATATTTTATAATATTTAATTTAAATCAGCTCCTCGGGCCCACCAAGTCATTCACTAATTTAAATCAAATCCGTAAACATAATTAAGTCTATCAAGTGGTTTTAATGAATTAAAATTAATCCAATTAATTCAAGACCCATTTGAATTAATCCAATTAATTAAAAACATATTAATTTATCATAAATATCAGATTTAGAAGATTAAAAATTGTTCTAAACAAGAACCTACCAAGAACACACGAAGAACACCAATTTATCAAACTTTTCGACTAAACTAGTTTTCATGCAAAATTTGTTTGATTTTAAATTTTTTAATCCTATGGCTTAATATCACATATTAAACACATATATTATCATCAAAATAATTTTAGAGTAGATCAATAAAAATTTAATTTAGAATAGCCACTAAAACTTTTATAGAAAAATAAAAACCTTACACGCCAAAAATAATGATTCTTTTCCCAAAAGAATCATTTTTATTTTTCATTTTATATATATTGGATCACATGCATATAGAAATCAATATTTCTCATTCATGAAAAATCAAATCTGATATTCTATAGTTTATGAAATAAATAACTCAAAAATAAAAACTATTCCAGCAAAAAAATATAGAATTGTAGATCCATGACAAAACTGTGGCTCTGATACCATGTTTGGAATTATTGGTTATATGCATCATATGCATAAGCGGAATTTAAAATTTATAACAAATAGATCTAATCTTTCCATGAATTTATAATATAAATATTAATGAGAATAAGAAAAATCACCTTTGATTTTTGTTGAACGGTTGATTTTCCTTCTCACATGGTTGTCGCAAACCACAGTATTCAAAATAAAACACCTCCAATTAGTAATCCACACTAGAGAAGGATTGAAAGAACCAATAATGATGGAACACAAGGGCTAGACGAATTCCACTTGATGCTATCAAGGGAGCGGCACCTAGGGTTTTTCAAAGAGAGAATTTCTTTTCTCTTAATATTCACTTAACCCTAAAATCCCTATCACTTTGATTTTTATAGTTAGGTTAAAAATTCAACTTCATAATGGGATTGTGCTATTTAAAATTGCTGGAAAAATATTAATTGGGCTTTTGAAATTATTAAAAATTTATTTGGGCTTAATTAAATCCAATTTAAATTCTTTCACAAAAGACTATGCACAAAACCCACAACTAGACCCTTTGTGCATACACTTGGATTTAATCACCCAAATTAATTCCAAATCCATCCAAATTAAACATGTAGGCTCCATAGCACTTATGAAATATATTTAATTTATTTTGGTCCAAGAATTAGGCCTCTAAGGCATTCTATATGGGCTTGGCGTGTAACCCTTCCTCTGGAGGGTTTCTGCGCCAAAACCAATTCTCTAGGCCTCTTTTAATTTCTCCAATAGATCTATTAATTATTATATCAACCCTATAATACTTATAGTCCAATAATAATTAATTATGAAATACAATATTTCAATTAAGTCAATTTTACATAACATTTCTAAATAGTTCTGCGAACAATTTTATTTGATCATAATTAATTAAACTCTTTAATTAATTAATCTCTTATTCATTTCTCTCTTCCATAATAATATCAAATATTATTATCTTTATCATTTTACCATTTTATCTTTTACTCTATATGTGTGTTACCTATTGGGTTCCTGTCCATATTGGCAATATAATATGTAATTATGAGTTCTATTCAAAACTCACATGATTTAAACGTTTTTAAATCATTTTATCAATCCCTATTGATATTTATGATACACTATTATACAAGTCTTGAGCGGCCTCTAGCTAGGCATCATGACTATCCAAATGTCAGGAAAGTCAAGTGGTTTGACTATAACCTTCCATAGAAACAGTTACCGTGCAATTACTCCTTTCACCACTCTTATCTCGATTAGATTTTGAATATGGATTTTTGTCCACCCATATAGATCTAATTATGTATGTTCTATTAATTTAACCATTATTCCCAAAATGCCCTTCATGGATCCCTATTCATTTGGGCATATTACTCTGGCCAGAGATTCTCTAAACAAGGCAATTATAAAGTCATGCGAGATAACTTCCTTTAATAAATCTGGGATGGTGAATCCTTTGTTAATCACTCAACTATCTTCAAGTAGGTCATGATATAACCAACCTCCTAACTATGTTCATCTCCAGTTGGAAGTAAATAGTTATAGAGTCAAAGTATATCACTTGCTACTTAAGATAACCTTGGTGATCCTAAGTCTAAGGATACTTGCACAACCGCTATGAGGAGATTCCTCACTGACATAGATTTAATATCCATGTGAGGATTCTCTTTAAAGGTCTCCAATGAACTTATTCTTCTAACAAGCATCCATATGTTTGCTTTGATCATCTTCCATAATCACAATTATGAGAACCACTGTTTGAACTATTCAAGAAGCATAACATGTGCTAGTCTGTCCGAATTAACAATGTTCTATCTTATTAATTCTATGACTAGGGATATTTAGATATTATCATATTTGCATGCAATAGACATTTCACATCATGAACACTTTTATGATTGCCTTTGCACTGCGTTTATAATATTTAGGACTTCATTTATTAATTTAAGATTTACAAACTCATGTATTTAAACATAGCATTAATAAATGAATGATGCCTTTTATTAAGAATATGAGTTCATACATATGAAATACATACCTATTATATGGGCTCTAGGGCATACTCTCTAACACATTTTAGTCCTTATACTTTCTTTATATAATGGCAAATTACCATTTGGTCCCTATTAGTTATATTTTCATACTTTCTTAGCCTTATTACCATTTTACCCCTCTTAATTATATTTTTTTAGTATTAATTTACATTTATACCTCTGTTTTCTTGCTTAATTACATAATTACCCTTATTAATCACTTAACCATATCTTTCATAATATTTATTCTTTATTCACACATATAGCATTCTTTTTACTTATTTGCCTTTTTAGTACCCTTTTTCTCACTTAATTATATATTGCCATTGTCTATCCACTTATTTACATTTTTTTTCCATTTTCATCTTTTGTTTACATTTGATTCATTTATAATTACCTATTTACATGTTAATCCATTATTTATTTTTAATTGCATATTTTACTTCTTTTCATCCTTTATTCACATAATTATTACTCTTTCACTATTTCTTTACATATTTAATACTCGTTTACATATTTACCCATTTTTATTGACAATTTACATATCCATATACTTTTCATCATAATTTACCAATTAAATTTTTATTTTCCCCCTAGTAGTTTCCAAAGTAAATGAAACCCTCAAGTTGGAAACGTGGGACACGGGCCCATAAATCCAAAATAAGTTAAAATGACCATATGGAAGGTCAATGCCTAAACTAACATCATGCTATTTTTCTTTTCTCTTTTTTATTGTTTTTTTCATATTTTTCTCATACTTATGGTGTAAAATCGCCTTTGGTCCACTCATACTAGTTGTCATGACTTGTTATTGTGGTGAATATCCCTATGGCTAGCCGTTGTATCCTATACCTTTGGCTTTGCTGCTAAATACTAAGGGCAAAACTATTTTCATAATTGCAACCAATATATACATCATTTTCACATAATATCACAATCAAACTTCATATCAAATAATTTATAGTCATCATATTAATACTTTTCATCACATAACACATTCACATCAATTGTCCATGTCCACCATTCATGTTCATAATTCAATCCATATAACATTCTTATCATGTACATCAACTTCACACACACATACACACATATATATAATTTCCATTTGTCATTTTACTTTAAATGATTATAATTTCACCATCATCATCATTCAACCATTTTTGTTCCTTTACTTTCCATTATGTTTTCACCTCATTTATTTTTTAATCTTATTCAAGTGTCAAATTTGTACATTTTTACTAAAGTTTCGTCAATTTGCCTATTAGTTCTCTTTTGTTCCCTATTCAACCCCTACCTATTTTCATTCAATTCACATTGGTTTCATATTATGTTTTGTATACAATGGTTAGATTTTATCATATTACCTATAATTTCATCTTAAATTACATACTTCATACATTACTTTATTACTTTTTTCATTAAAATTTCCTAAGTACAAGCTAGTATACACTTCGGCCAATATGTATACACCATCATTCACCTACTTTTTCATGTACTCTTACTTTTTAAATGTTCTTTTGATTATTTTAAACTTCCATATGGTTGCATACATACAATATTAAACTAGTATACAAGTGTATACCATTATATCCATTTAACCAACATTATTTTCAAGCATAATTTTATTATTTTTATCACTCACTTTAATTTCATTTACTATGCTAATGATGATTCCATACTTAATTTTAATTAAACAACAAATTATAACCTTGTATACCTATGTATACAATTTGGACACTAATGTATATATTTTATATTAACTGGTTTTTCCACTAATTATCATTTATTCCATGTTAATTCATTAATTTACTAGTTTATCTAAGTTATTTCATTATTTTACTTATATTCCCATAGATACATAATAGGTTTTCATGCTAACCTTCCATTGATAATTAGATTTTCATGTCTTTAACTTCACAAATCTCATTATTTATAACTTAATTTCATTTATTTGGCATTTATTTGTATTAAAACACATGTTCCATATAAGAAACCAATGTGCCATAATAGCTGTCAATTCTGTTTTCATGCTTTTAATCATACTTTCTTGAATTTTATTTCATTAATCACATTATTCAACACCTAATTTCATTTATGTATCATCAAATTTAATTTCAACTCAACTTACACACAAAATTCCTCACTTACATAACCTTACTCACATGAAATAAATTAGTTTAAGTCTCCATATACCTATTTTTCCAAGTTATATCTCCATTTTATCTTCCTTTTTCACCTTTTTCATCTATTTTCCTTTGATTTCACTTGATTTCCCTTATGTTTGAACCTTGGCTAAAATCCTTCATGCATTATTTCCTTAATTTTATACATACATAATTCAAAATATACTCAAAATATTAATCTCTACATCAAAATCTACTAAAAAAATCCATTAAAATCATCAAAATTTCACTAAATTAGTTTATTTGAACTTTTGCTTCAAACTTTTCTTCATAATTCCATCCCCTTTCTCTACTTAAAATAGGCTTTTGAGATGACTAAAGATGAATTTAAGGTCTTAGAGTTTTTTAGGACATGAGATTTGATGGGATTAAGTTGATGGAGTTAAAAGCAAAATGGAGAAATTATAAGAAGAATGGGACAACAAATAGAAAGGAGAAGATGGGAGAAAATGTTGGAATTTTCTAGTTTTTGGCCCCTTTTATACCCATCCTAGTTGGACTAAATCAGGTCCAACCAATTGGGCCAATTCACTTAAATAACAAATATTTTGGCCTAATTATTTTTATACCACTTCTCTCACTCAATTTTTCTTAAAAATAGGACCATAATGATGAAAAAATATGTATTATGCTACATGAATATTTTTGGATCAATCGAACACTGTTTTTCGGTTTGGCAAATTTCCACTAGTCCAAAATTTTATTTTTAAAAATAAACATAAAATTTTTCATTTCAAAATAATCCCATATAATATATCAAGTGAATTCATGCATTCAGATAATTTTTCAAAGGCCTCTAGCATTTTTTTAAGCTCGAAGGTAAAATTCACCTATCCGAATTCCAAAAATTTTGAGTTGTTTGAAATTTTTTTGTCACTTTTGAATATTAATTGAGATTATTTATAGTGATTCTGTGTGATCAAAATAATTATTTTAGGCCTATGGAATATTTTCTAGTCTGTCAAAGTTCAGTCAAACCTAAATAAGAAATAGGAAAAATTTTCACTATTCATTTTGAAGGCCTACTTGACCTCAATTTTATCTTAAATTATACCACCAAACTCATATTAATTTGTACTTTCTAATGGTGAAGAAATATTTTTTATGAATTTCAAGTGGTATTATTCACCCCGATATTGCCCCGATGTCACTATTCATAGCCCAAAAAACATTGTTCATAAAAAATTAAAATTTTAGGCCATTACAATTTGACAATGTAGGAAGTGGTGAAAAAGGAAGTTTTAAAATTGCTAGATGCAGTTATAATATTTTCAATTTCTAATAGTAGTTAGGTTTGGATGGGTTGGAGAGTATATATAGATTTTAAAATGTTGAATAACGCTACTCGAAATGACCATTTTCCTTTACCATTTATTGAGCAAATGCTTGAAAGGTTTGTGAGTAATAGGTTTTACTATTTCTTAGATGGGTATTTAGGGTATTTGCAAATCCTTATAGCCCCGAAAGATTAAAAGAAAATGAATTTTACTTACTCTTATGGCACTTTTGAATATAGATGAATGCCCTTTAGTCTTTACAATACACCAACTATGTTTTAACATTGTACAATGGCTATCTTCCATAACTTTATTGAAAAATTTATGGAGCTATTCATGGATTATTTCATTGTTTATAAAGGGGATTTTAAGAGCTATTTATAAAACATTGATTTAGTTTTAGGTAGGTCTGTAGAAACCAACCTAGTGTTGAATTGGGAAAAAATATCATATAAGGAAGGGAATTGTGTTGCGTCATAAGATTTCTAAAAAGGGGATAAAAGTTGATAGAGCTAAAGTTGAGGTTATAGAAAAACTTCCACCCCCAACAAGTGTGAAAAGAGTTAGGATTTTTTGGGATTATACGGGATTCTACCATAGATTTATTAAAGATTTCTTGAAAATATCTAAACCTTTATATAATTTACTCATGAAAGATGCTACATTTGATTTTTTTATGAGTGTTTACATGCATTCAATACATTTAAGAAAAATTTGATCTCAACTCTGATAATTATTTCTTCGGATTGGAATTTACCTTTTGAATTGATGTACAATGCAAGCGATTATGCTATAGGAGCTGTGTTAGGTCAAAGGAAGGAGAAAATCCTTTATATAATTTACTATGCGAGTCACACCTTAAAGGGAGCACAGGTAAATTATACAACAACAAAGAAAAAGCTCGTTGTTATAGTTTTTGCTTTTGGAAAATTTTAACCTTATCTTTTTGGTGCTAAAGTTATTATTTGGTCTAATCATACAGCTTTTAAGCATCTTTTTGCCAAAAAAGAGTCAAAGCCAAGACTAATTATGTGGATTTTATTGTTGCAAGAGCTTGATCTTGAGATCAAGGATAAGAAAGGGGCTGAAAACTTTGTACCAAATCATTTGTCAAGATTAAAGTATAAGCACATTGAAAAAGGGAAAATTTTAGATCTTTTTATCGATTAACACATTTTTGTTGTTTATGTTTGTGAAGTTGCCATTCCTTGGTATGTTGATTTAGCCAATTACCTTACAGGTGGCTTTATTCCCAAGGATTTTTTGTGACAACAATTAAAGAACTTGAAGGTGGATGCTCAACCTTATTTATGGGATGATTAATTCCTATTATGTCAAGGTGATGTATTCCGAAAGAAAAGCAAAATGTAATTATACAAGCATGTCATAGAGGAGAAGCAAAAGGTCATTATGAGCCAAATTGAACGGTACTAAAAATTTTGCAGTCAGGTTTCTTTCATCCATCTCTCTTTAATGATGTCAAGTCATTTGTATATAGGTGTGATAGGTACCAACGTGCTGACAACATTTCTAAGTGTGGTGAAATGCATTTCAATAATGTCTTAAAGATAGGAATTTTTTGATATATGGGGAATTGATTTTATGGGGCCATTTCTAAATTCTTCTAGATTTAAGTACATCCTAGTAGTAATAGATTATGTGAGCAAATAGGTAAAGGCCATAGCTACTAAGACATGCGATGCACAGGCTATTTTAAAATTCTTTAGGAGGAATATTTTCACTTAGTTTGGAGCACCTAGGGTTGTTATTACTGATGGTAACAAACATTTTGTCAACCATCAATTTAAAGCATTGCTTTGTAAATATGGTGTTAAACACAAATCACAAACCCATGTCATCCTCAAGCCACTGGCCAAGTTAAGGTCTCCAATAGGGAGTTAAAAGCCATCCTAGAAAAGACTATTAATACCTCTAAGTAGGATTGGTCTCAAAGACTAGATGATGCTCTATATGCATATTGAACTACATTCAAAACTCCTATTGGCCTGTCACCTTTTAGGCTAGTGTATGGAAAAGGTTGCCATTTACCTGTTAAATTAGAGCACAAAGCATTTTAGGCTATAAAGCCTCTAAATTTTGACTTAAAGAATGTAGGAGAGAAGCAATTTGTGCAGCTTAATGAACTAGATGCAATTTGATTTTGGGCATACAATAATGTTGCGACTTACAAAGAGAAGACAAAGCAATGGCACAACAACAAGCTGATTCAAAAAGAATTCATACCACGGATGAAAGTGTTGCCGTATGAAATTCATCTAAGACTATTTACCAAAAAGTTGAAATCACAATGGAAAGGACCATTTGAAGTGGTTGAAGCTATTAAGTATAGAGTTGTTACAATTAAACATCTAAATGAAAACAAGGAGTTCAAGGTGAATGGCCGCCATCTTAAGCCATACTTTAAATCTAAGTTTAAGGTATCTTCAGTGGTAATTACATTGATGGATGTGGAGTAAGTGCCTAAAAGTCAAGCTGACAACTTGCTAAATTCAGAACTATCTTTTTCTAAACTTTCACTTTCTAGTATTGTTTTAATTTAATTTTTATTTGATTACTTTGAATTTTTAGTGTTATTTTTGTAGCTTTTTTGTCTAATATATGTGGTTCATAGATGTTTAAAACTATTTTTACTTTGTTAGAGTTGAATTGGATGTTTAAGAGTTGTTAAAATATGGAATTCACAAATTTTACAGAATTTGAGAGGGTTATGGTGGAGACATTTTCATTCCAGCCATGACCATTGAACTATAATTGTGCATGTTAGTCCAAGTCCAAGTGTCACGGTAGGGACAAAACTTTTCCTGCTTTGACCACTATGATTTATAGATGTGTTTTAGTATAGAAGAGTCTGTCACGATGGAGACAATTCAAAATTTTGATACTTTTAGTCTAGAAGCATTTTTCACGGTGGAGATAGTTTTGTTCCAGCTATGACAAATGCAAAAGTTTGAAAGTATTGGTCTAGAACCATTGGTCACAGTGGAGATAGTTTTGTTCCAACTATGACCATTTAAAACCCAAAATGCACATTTTGAAAAAAAGGTTTTTGTCATGGTTAGCACACATTAATTCCAATTGTGACCCTAGGTGTTCTAGCCATGATGCATATAAATTCATCTCATTTTTTTGAAGCATCTTACACTTTTTCTCTCCATTTTCTCTCTACACTCTTATTTGCTATAATTGTTCTTTCATTTCCTTTTCACTTCGTGTGGCTCCACAACTCCAACAAGTAAGTTTGTCTCTCATTTCTTTTCTCTTAAGCTTAATGAGATTGCTTATGGGGGTTCTTTTACATGTGTTGAGCATTGTTATTTTCAATTGTTCTTGGTATTCTTCTAGTTGGTTTGAATTTTCATAGTGCATTTAACTTTTATTTGCTATGGGATTATAATGTTGATTTATAGATAAATTTCTTAAGTTTCTTTGGACCTTATTTAATTTTAGAGCTTTGAATGTGCAATGAGATCACATTTACTTTGCTTTAAATTATTTCACATAACATGTTTGATAAAATGCTTGAAGGAGTTCTTTGCTTTGTTTTGGCCATTGTCATTCTGCTTCCTAATGTTATCAATGTAAATGTATGTTGTTCTTCTCTTATGTTTATGTTTGATTTTATTAATGCATGTGATATGTTGTGTTGCCATGTCATTTTTTTCTTTTATTTTTTCATGCATATACATTAACATTTGAGATTTTCTATGGTTTTTATCCATGTATGGTCAATATCAATTCTAAAAATGTTTTCACTATTATTTTGTAGTGGCACCAAAGTGGTTGAGACAAGATGCTAGAGCATCATCATCTTCGGAGCAGGGAGTACCAACTGCAAAGGTACCAAGTTGGGTACCGAAGGAAATGCGTGTGGATTACATGACTTTCTCGAATGCTGAATACCTGCCAATGCCTTATTTTGGCATGGATCTTTTGAGTAAATTGGGATTATATAATGAAATGCAACATTTGATCACAAACATTGGTTGGACTAACTTTTTCACTAAGACATAGCGAGTGCACTCTTCCTTGATAAGAGACTTCTTGGCTACTTTGAGAATTTGGGTTGGGAAGAATAGCTATGGTAACCCAAGAATGGTTTCTTTCTAGTTGAATAGGCAAGCATATCACATTACCTTTAATGAGTTTACTGAATATTTAGGATTTCTAGTGCATAAAGCTCAGTTTTTAAGAAATTATAACAAGCAGACAATATAGAAGGTCATTTATGATTAACAAAATCCATCAAAATATGTCACTAGGCTCACCAAAGCACACCATTTGTGAAATTATGTGCTTCGCATCTTGCATGATATTTTTCTCTACCCATCTTTACTCATTTGGGAGTGCCAAGGCAAGTAAACACCTCCAAGCCAATTTTACTACATGAAATGGTGCAAGGTGTCCACTTAAATAGGGATTTCTATATTTGGAAGAAGATTGAAGAGCTGCAGAGCTATCCCAAGAAAGTGAAGAAAATATCACTTGGAGATACTATTATATTGCTAGCTAAAGTGGTTAATCACAATCCTTTAGGCAGAGCCACCACAAACTGATAAGAAAATGCTTATAAACATGAAGATTTTGGTTGATCGTACAGAGTGGCCTCAGGGAGTGCATTTGATAGGTAGGAAGGAGTATCTTGTCCTAGTAACTAAAGGTCACATTAACCTTCCAAATGCATTGGAGATGGATACTGTTATTTTGTGCTCTCATCAGTATGCCAATTTGCTCAGCCAAATGGAGAGCCTACATACTAGATAAGTGAAAATTCGATCTCAAATGGATCAAATGATGGCATCATTGGCATATTTAACTTCAAGATTTGATTCCCAGTTTCCTCCACCACCACAACCACAATCAAAGCAGTGAATTGAGGAAGTCTCTAACCCTATTTTCATGATTCTTTGATTTATATTTTGTTGATGATAGCAAACTTTTTGAAGTGTGGGGTAGGGGAGTATTTTGTAAGGGGCTTTTGAGATGTTGAGTTGAGCTGATGATTGTTGAATGTTGATAAAAATATCCACAGAATTTAGCAACTTTTGTAGTTTTTAATTTTTTTTTATGATTTTAGTTAATATCTTTCGTAGTTTTTATTTAGTTTTTTGTTTGTTTGTTCTTTTTAGTTAATTTTTCCTGTAATTTGTTGTTTTTAGTTTTATTCTTAGCTTCTATTTAATTTCTTGCTTTTAGTATTTATTTTTTAGTTTTTTTTCTTTAGTTTGTGTTTGCTAATTGCTTTAGTTTTTCTCTATTTGTTTTATTAAGTACTTTTGCATGTTAATTTAAGTTTGCCTTTGAAAGTCATTCCTGCTAGGAATAATTTTGAACTTTAAGCTAGAATTGCCTCTTTAGATATTTTTGAATAGCAATAAAGTAGTTGTTTGTTTAGTGAATTGTCTTTTTCAATTAGATTAATACTTAATAGTTTCCCGATCAATGTACAGAATAGGCCATTTTGGAAAAATGTGAAAAACTAGTGCATAAAGGTAGTTAAGTTAGGAATTCTAAAATGCTAGAACCTTTTTCATCACCCTTCAAAGCAATTTAACAAATTAAACTAAGCTTAAGACATGATTTAGGAAATTTTTCTTAATTAGACACTTTAAAAGACTTCCATCCTACCCTATATACATTTTATCTGTTGCTAAGCCCTTTGAGCCTATTAGGCATGATAAATGCATGCCATGAGAATTTTGTTGTTACACACATTGTGATACCTTATAGCTTAAAAGTTGTTATCTCTCCCTTCTAGGAATGTTCCGCTTTAAAAATGGGTTAGGGTATATTTTGAAAGGTTTCTAAGTGAGTGTAGTAATTGACTTAATTGTTGAAAACTTGAAGAAATAAGGAATGTTGCCAAGCTTTTATTTATAAATTTCAGAATGAATTTCTATTTTGAATATAATTGTTAAGTTCCATATTGTCTTTCTCAGGAATGTTTAATCTAGTAGTTTCAAAAAAAACTATAAGCTAGCTATGTGACAAACTTTAAGTCTAGGGTGCTTGCAATGAGGAGGAAAAAGATTTAGAACTTTAAAAAATAAATGAGTTTTTGTAAAAAAAAAAAAAGAAATATTTCGTAAAGCCTTCCTCCTATGTGCTTTCATGAGATAATTGTTCTATATTCTTAAAATTTAGTTTTACTAATAAAGGTAAACTAAGTGTGGGTAGAGTCTTATTTTTAGAAAGAAATTGGTTTATAAGTAGAGGGTGGCCATTCTTAGTTTGATTAAGGGTATTCTTTCTTAGTAGCTGTCACCTTAGCCAACATTACAACAAATTCTAAGTCCAAATGATCCTTTCTTATTTTTGAGTTGGTTAGCATAGATGACCGTAAGGTTCTAGTGCTAAAGGAGAGGCTAATGGCATATCTTAAGTTTCAAGTGTGAAAATACATATACATTCATATATACATTAATTCTTTTTTTTATTGCCAAATTGCACTGGGGTTTTGAACATTATTAAAATTGTTTTGCCACACATACACACATATAAGGAAACTAGCTAGTGTGATTTAGTTTGAATTTTTTTGGCTTAGAATTTCATTGCGTTGCTTCTGCTGAGTGTTATTTAAATCTTTCTAAATTTCTGTCTTCTGTCTTGAAGTTTGAAATTGCAAGAATGAGGTCTATTTAGTTGTTAGAGGACGAGCAGAAGCTAAGTGTAAGGGTATTTGAACTCTGATTTAGTCTTTTTATTTGTTCATAGTTTATTTGTATTTTTTATATATTTTAGTCGTGCTTTTAGTGTTTTTTGTGTTAAATTCTAAAATCTTTGCCAAGTTTATATTTTTTATGAATTATAACTGAAAAATGTGCTTAATGATGAATTTTATACTATTTTGTAGGATTTTAGCTTAGGTTCGGCTGAAATGATTTGGTTACAGCTTTGACCCCTAAAAATGATCAAAACTAAGTGTTTCATAAAATGGTTTAGAGGGATTTGCTCCCATCATGATCCCGACAATTTTGGTAGGATTTAGTATATAAACATTTGTCACGGTAGGGAAGAATTTGTTCTAGTCGTGACCCATTCGGTGCTTAGATTTTAACAGCAAAGTCATAGTGGAGACAATACTATTCCAGCCATGAACCATTCAATATTTAAATATTTATTCAGTTTGGCAAGGGCATATAGATTCTGTTTGGCAAAGGAAAGATGGCATATTATAGTTTTCTTTCTAGTTTTCTCTATAGTTTTTAGGGTTCTTAATATTTATTCTGTTGTAAACACTCTTTTTGCATTAATTTTAATAGAATTATTAAATTAAACATTACTTTTTCATCTAGTTGATCAAAGATTAGTCTAGTTTAATCAAAGTTTTGCTGACATTTGAAGAGAATGAGCTACTTTCAAATTTTTCATCAATTTCTATAAATGGGTTTATTAGTTTCTTTCTCTCCTTTTCTCTTTAGTTTTATCAATGTGCAATGAGTAGTGGCTTTGTTGCTTAGGGATTTATGAATCCCCATGCCCATGTAATACTTTGAACTATTTTGTGATTAATATATGATATATGGTTTTATTCTACCTTGTAATGATCTATATGCCCATCTTATTCAAGTATATTATTATTCTATTTGATTGGATGAATGGGTTTTATGCTTGTTTGGATTGGGTATTAATTATATACTATTTTGGAGGATTTTGGCTCAGGTCACGGCTGGAATGATTTGGTTACAGCCATGACCCCTAAAAAATGATCAAAACTCAGCGTTTCATAAAGGTCATGGCTTAGAGGGATTTGTTACCATCGTGACCCTGACAATTTTGGCAAGATTTAGTATAGAAGCATTTATCACGATAGGGAAGAATTTGTTCCATTTATGACCCATCCAATGCTTAGATTTTAACACCAAGGTCATGGTGGAGACAATACTATTCTAGCCATGACCCACTCAGTATTTAAATATCTGTATTCTATTTGGCAAAGGAAGGGTGGCATATTTTAGTTTTCTCTCTAGTTTTAGGGTTTTTAATATTTCTTCAGTCTTTAGTTCTTAATAGAATTATTAGATTAAACACTAGTTTTTCATCTAGTTGATCAAAGATTAGTCTAGTTTAATCAAAGTTTTGCTGACATTTGAAGAGAAGGAGCTAGTTTCATAGTTATTCATCAATTTCTACAAATAGGTATATTAGTTTCTTTCTCATTTTCTCTTTAGTTTTATCAATATGTAGTGAGTAATGGCTTTTTTGCTTAGGGATTTATGAATCCCCATACCCATGTAATACTCTAAACTATTTTGTGATTAATATATGATATATGGTTTCGTTCTTCCTTATGCTGATCTGTATGTCCATCTTATGCAAGTACATTATCATTTTATTAGATTGGATGAATGGGTTTCATACTTGTTTGGATTGGGTATGAATTATATACTATTTTGTAGGATTTTGGCTCAGGTCATGGCTAGAATGATTTGCTTATAACTGTGACCCCTTAAAATTAATCAAAACTCACTGTTTCATAAAGGTCATGGCTTGGACCAATTTGTTCCCATCTTGACCCCAACAATTTTGGCAAGATTTAGTATAGAAGTATTTCTTATGGTAGGGAAGAATTTGTTCCATCCATGACCTATCCAATGCTTAGATTTTAATAGCAAGGTCACGGTGGAGACAATACTATTCTAGCCTTGACCTGCTCAATATTTAAATATCTATATTTTATTTTACAAAGGAAGGATGGCATATTTTAGTTTTCTCTATAGTTTTTAGGGTTCTTAATATTTCTTTAGTTGCAAACACTCTTTTTACATTAATTTCAATAGAATTATGAGATTAAACACTAGTTTTTCATTTATTTAATCAAAGATTAGTCTTGTTTAATTAATGTTTTGCTGAGATTTGAAGAGAAGGAGCTAGTTTCATATTTCCTCATCAGTTTCTACAAATGGGATTATCAGTTTCTTTCTCTCTTTTCTATTTAGTTTTATCAATATGTAGTGAATAGTGGCTTTATTGCTTAGGGATTTATGAATCCCCATACCTATGCAATACTTTAAACTATTTTATGATTAATATATGATATATGGTTTCATTCTTCCTTGTGCTAATCTGTATGTCCATCTTATTCAAGTATATTATCATTCTATTAGATTTGATGAATGGCTCTTATGCTTGTTTGGATTAGGTATGTGTGTACTCTATTTTTTATGCTTTTGTCGTAAGTTTAATATTGATTTCAAAATAGAGGCTATTAGATCCTAATTTTATGCATTGTCGATTACTAAAATAGATAAAAATTGAATAGGTATTGGATTGATTGGCTCCGAAATAGGAAGTCAATCTATATCTATGATTTTGAGACCCGTGCTTACGCTAGTTAATCAATATGCTCTAGAATGGGAAATTGAATAGCTAGAATAGGTAGCTCTAAAATGGAAAACTTGGTTTTTGACAAGTTATCCACTACTAGATCATATTATCTTTATGTTAAAATCAATTTCATTAGGTATGGGGAGGATTAAAGACTTTAGTAGCTTTTTTTATCAATTAGTTAAGACTAAAACTCAGTTTTTTATTTTTATTACATTTAATTACATTACATTCTCATCTTTAATTAATTTAATTTTTCCCGATTAAGTTTATAATATCAATCATAAAAAAGAATTGGGAAATTCTTTACATATATAATCAATAAATTAAATTTTCCTTGTAATCACAATATATAGGGTTCAATAATTTCAGGGCTTTAATTATATTTCCCCTATATTACTTAGCTGATTTAGTACATTTGCTGATATCTGGTCACTAGCTAACCTTCGAGATATATCGTCTAATAGATAGCCTATAGGAGCTGATGTGGGATGAGATTGTGGTGGTGCCCTTGAGCTGGATGTACTTGGGTAAGGATGTGGCATGTACCATCGTGATGCATAAGAAGGTGAAGGTTGTGGCTAGGCTGAAGAAGGCAACTGTAGGGATGCTAGACAAGAAAGTAAATTGTTGAGTAACTCATCCACATCTACCCTCATGTCCATCTCTAAATCCATATCCATGTCTTCCCTTTATGGTTCATATGGCAGAGACTACAGTTAGTCTGATTATGCCTGATCTTGAACCTAATCCTCTATTGGTACCAATAAGACCAGTGCTAGACCACAGGCTACCCTAGTCTCTTGGATCATCAGTAACTTGTACTCTTCTACTCAACCTTAAATTGGCACTACTATCCTCATAATCCAGGCTATAGAAAGGTACACAAAAGTCTCCTTCTCAAGTGGCGACTCAAATTATCCTCTTGTCTGCCCCTCAAATGTAAGAGCTATCAAGTCACTACCCTTTTTGTACAGATTGGTTTGGTGGGCTGCATAGCTAGTCTGACTAGGGTGGCAACTATCTCATGATTGATATCCACTATTTTGTGCCTGTACATGGCCCATAAGTAGAAAATCTCAATGACATTGACCAACCCAAGGGTATTGATGCATCCTAAATAAGAGGTAACTAGAACCCTCTGTATATATCAATACACATGTATGGCTAGCAATGTGCTCTTGATCAAATTCAAGTGGTAAATAGTGCTAAGTAGTGCAATCTCAATCTAGTGCTACCACTCTACCCCCCTTTCTATGACTAAAACTCCCTTTCCTATAGGCAAGCCCATAGCCTCCACAAATTGGTGTGGACTGATGTTATACCTCTACTGACGAACCCTAAAGGTGATGACCCCCTCTTTGGTCTTAGGTTTTTGAAATCCTCTATAATGTAGCATTGCTAAAAACTCCCTAACTAGCTTCGAATATGTAAGGAATGAAGGGGTAAAGAAATCAGTCCACCCTATGGCTCTAGTAGCTCATCTACCTCGCCTAGCATCCCCATAATCTTTAGGAACTATTAAGACATAAATCTACTAGCCCGATACTGAACTTGAACCAAAGCCTCATTTCTCCATGCCTCTTTCACCATCATCCACTCTGGAGTTAGTGGAGCAATAGTAATGTGTGGCTTTCGATACGGTGCCATCTGTGGAAAAAGTCAAAGTTACTTCCATTGAAGTAACCTAGCAAACAAATAATAGCATCAAAATTAAAATTGAGGAAATTTAAAATATTGGTAGCATATCAGCTTATACCAGGATAAGCCGCCCTTCACAAAAATGTGCAGTAAGTGCTACATATAATGATAAAATAACCTAAATGCATCAACGAGCGCTCTAACAATCATGCATAAAAATTGAGATAAAAACTAGGTTATTTATTTCCAAAGTTCTAACAAAATTTTGGTAGCATTTCAGTTAGAAATATGCCCAACCTCTTAGGAGAAATTTGATCTAAACAATATAGGCAATGCGCAACATAGGCCAAAAGGCTGCTAGGTAGTGTGAAATTTAATTTATGTTAATTCAGGCCAAGCAAATGTGATTCTTATTTTATTACAATTAATCTTGACTAAACACGTTTGAGCAAAACTGACAAAAATAAGTCCATGTTAAAGAAGGCGGTATATTCAATCCCTGCCATACTTTTGTATCTAACTAAAAAACAGAGGCTAAAAAATGTGTAATTGACAAAATTAACTTCATACATTATCTACCTAATGTCAAGAAATGGCAAGTTCAGCACAAAATTCAATAGCCCTCAAAAGACTTTATTTGTTCAATATTATTTTTATTTTTCATTTTATTTAGTGCCAAAATATACATTGCCTAGAAAGTAACCAAATGTAATTATATGGAACAATAGTGTTCAAACATGCCATGTAAGACCTTACTATAACCGAACTCAAACTTTTCTCTTCTTTTTTTTTTCCTATTTTGTTTTTTTTTCTTTATTTTTATTTTTGTTCTCATCATTATTCAATTCAACTACATTCTACCTACTAGAACTAACAAAAAAAATACACACATTTTTTCCTTCTCTTTTTGCCTTTTCTTTTCCTTTTTATTATGTCATTCTATTGTAAATAAAATACATTAAAAGAAAATAACAAAGAAAGAAAAGAGGGAAATTAGATTTCAACATTCACAGGGTCATATTAACATGACAAACATATTGCATAAACAACAAGCAAAAAGCAATTCTAATAGGCTAAGTAGAAATTAAATTAAAAAAATATACAAATAAGAATAACAAAATAAAAAAATAAAATAAAAAATAAAAAAAGGAATCAGAAAACTTACTTGGAATGCTGAAATGGTTTTTCAAAAAAAATTGAAGAAAATCAAAATAACTACAGTCTTGAGGTATGTGGTGATTTGAGAGAAATGTCAGCATAAGCTATTCATAAAATGGTTAAGAAATTGGGCAATTATGCTTGAAAAATGAGAAAGAAACTTCAAAATTTGCAACAATGGCAGTTATGGAGAAGAGAGAGGACGAAGAAGAAGAAAGGACCATTTTCTCAAAATTCAAAGTGATAGACAGGCTGACTGTCTATCACAACGAGCGATAGGCATGACTAATGTCTCATATGTCGCTCTAAATTTTGAATTTAAATTATTTTTCAACCAAAATTTGATAAAAATATATTTTTTACTATACTATCGACATTTTTAATATTAAAAAAACTATTTTTAATCTTAAAAAAAACTATTTTTAAGGCCTAGTTAGTTAAAATTTAATTTTACAATATTCACAATTTACATACAATTTACTAGTTTATTATTTTATTTATCCTTACATGTCAGATACTTCCTGTGTCCGTATTCCTTGTATTTTGAAGATTCCATGAATTTGATAGCATCAGCATATCTTCAGTGTTGCCTACACAAATAAACAAAAATGGATGCAAGAATGTATATGTGCAATGCATGAACCATGTAGAAATCCAAAAAAAAACCCACTTAAGTGGTCTAAGATTAACAGATGGCAAGACCATTAGTCGCTCATGAGGGACTTCCGTCTATCAAGGCATATCTATAAATGGGCTTAATTTTTCCTTAGAATTTGTGCCTCAACTCTCCATCTACTCAGCCAGCCACCTTTCTTAAGTATTCCTCTTTCTCTTTTCTCTCTTTTCCTTTTATTTCCATTTTATTTGCAGCCTTTTTTATTTTATTTCTTATTATTTTATACATATAGATCACCTAAATGCTTATCATGTTGACTTCGACCATTCATAGATTGCACCAATTTTTAAATAGTACCAGAGCCTACAAAAACCTTATTTTTGCCCTATATTCTGACTTGAGGTTCTTGAGATAAGTGAAACACTATACCACACTCATTTTATCGGTGGCTCGGCATTAGGACCCCAAGGTTTCAAATTTTCCATTTCACACACTAAGAGCTATACCCCCTAGCTGAGGAGATCACCGGTATCTTTAGCTCAAGATTCCCTCCTAGCACTCTTCCTTGCATGCCCTAGGGTGTAATCAACTATCTGAGGGAGGTAGCCCAGGCTTTGGGCATTCATCCTTTTGTTGTGGCTGGGTTAGTATCATGTGGAAAGCCCTTTTCACTGGATGTCTTAATTAGTGCTCTGGATAGTTTTTCTGATATTTTTGCATACCAGACTATTATCATCCTGCTATGTAGCTTTGCTGAGTACCTTACTGTGACTTCAAATAGCTTGACTAAAGATTATGGATTGTTTACCATTCTAGAGGGTGTATGCAATGGGCTAACCCCTTTTTCATTGATTCTGGCGAAAACCATTCTCAGCTTAGATGTTGTCTGTGCTAACCCCACTACTCATCTCACTAGCAACCCTTTATTACTCTACTTAAGCCATTATTTTAATGTAGTGCACCCCTTGTGGGTTTTCACACTAACTTTTCTTATTAGAAAGTGTGTCCATTTGGATTTTCACACATTCCTTTACCTTATTTTTGCTTGAGATAAATATAACTCACCCCAGCAGCTCTTTTATTTTTCAAGTTTGGTTGCAAGAGAAGTTGAGATTACTAATATACCCTCCTCCTAGAGTGATTGGCACTTATTCACTAAGGCATCATATACCTATATGGAGGACATATGACTCCTATTCACCTCATGAAAGGGCCATCTAGATGGCTACTATGGCAGACAGTGATATCAACTTCTAGTGCCTATGGCTGCCTATACATTTTATGACACGAGATTGAAATCTGAGTGCATTCCTTTGTGTGTTCTATATCGAGCTTCAAGGTTGCCTAATACACCCGAAGAGTAAGGAGCAAGTAAGAAAGAGAGAGAAAGAGTTGATAAAGGAGTTAGAGAAGGAGCACAGTGAAGAAGAACCATCCCCACCTAAAAGAGAAAATACTTCTGGACTTAAACTCTCCCTTCACATTTAAAGTATGTATTTTTAAAGGATAATACAAAACCAGTAATTATTTCTTCACTTTTGACAGATTTAGAGGAGGAGATGATCATAAAAGTGTTGAGAAAGCATAAAAGAGCCATTGGTTAGGAGGCATCCGATCTTAAAGGAATTATCCCCAGTTATTGTACACACCAGATCCCTATGGAGAGTGATTTAAAGCCGGTGGTATAACCCTAAAGGAGACTCAACCCAGCAATGCAAGAAGTGGTGAAAAATGAGGTATTTAAGTTGTTTGATGCAGGCATTATTTTTCCTATTTCTGATAGTATTTGGGTTAGTCCAGTCCAATGTGTACTTAAAAAGAAGGGCATGACTGTTGTGACTAATGAGAATAATGAACTCATCCCTACATGCATAGTAATAGGATAGAAAGTGTGTATCTATAAGAGACTGAATAACGCCACTAGGAAGGATCATTTTCCTTTACCTTTCATTAACCAAAGGTTAAAGAGGTTGGTGGGTAATAGATTTTATTAGTTTTTAAATGGGTATTCAAGGTATATGCAAATTTGCATAGCCTCAAAAAACCAAGAAAATACCACATTCACATGCCCTTATGGCACATTTAAATATAGGAGAATGCCCTTTTTGTCTATGTAATGACCCTGACACTTTTCAAAGGTGTATGATGCCCATATTTAATAATTTTATTAATGAATTCATGGAGGTTTTCAGGGATGATTTTATGTTTTATGGTCGTGATTTTGAGTCTTATTTGTCTATCCTTGCATTGGTCTTAGAAAGGTGTGAAAAACTAACCTTGTCCTTAATTAAGAAAAATGTCATTTTATGATGAAGAAAGGTATAGTTCTAGGGCATAAGATTTCTGAAAGAGGTATTAAATTTGATAGAGCAAAAGTAAATGTGATTGATAAATTAACTCTTTCTACAAGTGTTAGAGGTATTAGGAGTTTCTTGGTCATACAGATTTTTAATTATTTATTAAGGATTTTTCTAAGTTTGATAAGCCACTTTCCAATTTACTACTTAAAGATGTCGCATTTAAATTTGATGATGAGTGTTTGCAGTCTTTTAATCCATTAAAGTAAAAGTTAATCACAGCATCGGTCATAGCATCACCGGATTGGAGTTTACCTTTTGAAATTATATGTGATGCTAGTGACTATGTAGTGCGAGCGATTTTAGGCCCGAGGAAGGAGAAAATCTTTCATACCATTTACTATACAAGTCACACACTAACGGGACCACAAGTGAATTACACCACCACAAAGAAGGAGTTATTGGCTATAGTGTTCTCTTTTGAAAAATTCAGGCCATATCTCCTTGGTACCAAAGTTATAGTGTGGTCGAATCATGTAGCTCTTAGACATCTCTTCGTAAAGAAAGATTCCAAAATGAGGCTAATAAGATGGGTTTTTCTATTTCAATAGTTTGATGTAGAGATTAAGGATAAGAAATGAGCTAAAAACTTTGTAGTCGACCATTTATCTAGATTGGATCATGCTTATACAAAAAGGGGAAATTTTTTATTTATTTCCTAATGAATGTATTTGTGTAATTTATTCTTGCAAAATTTTGATTCTTTGGTTCGCTGACATATTTAATTTTCTTGCATGAGGTTACCTTCTAAAGGATCTAATTTGGCAATAAAAGAAGAAGTTGAAGGTAGATGCAAGGCATTACCTATGGAATGACCTATATTTGTTCAAACTATGTCCCGATCAAGTGCTTAGGAGATGCATTCCAAAGGAGAAGTAAGTGGAAATTATAAGACTATGTCACAGATGAGAGGTTGAAGGTCACCATGGACCAAATCGCACAGTGACAAAAATCTTATAGTCAGGCTTCTTTTGGCCTTCTCTTTTTGCTGATATTAATTATTTTATAAAGTCATGTGATAGGTGTTAATGTGTAGGAAATATATCGAAATGTGATGAGATGCCCATGAATAATGTTTTGGAAGTTGAAATTTTTTATATCTAAGGGTATTGACATTATGGGGCAATTTTTTAACGCATTTGGGTTTGAGTACATCCTAGTTAAAGTAGATTATATGAGTAAGTGGGTAGAAGTAATAGCTGCTAGGACATGTGATGCTCGAGTTATGTTTGAATTCCTTAGAAGGAATATTTTCACTAGGTTCGGGGCATCAAGGGCCATCATTAGTGATGGGGGCATGCATTATGTCAACCATCAATTCAAAACATTGCTTAAAAAGTTTGGTGTTAGGCATAAAATTACAACCCCACATCATCCCCAAGCAAAATGGGCAAGTGGAAGTGTTTAATAGGGAGTTGAAATCAACCTTAGAGAAAATAGAGAATAATGCTAGGAAAGATTGGTATCATAAGTTAGATGAGGCTCTTAAGTCCTACAGAACTGTGAGGCCCCAAAGCATATCCTAATAGGATTGGTGTATAGTGAAGAGAGGGATTGAAAAGGGTTCAGTGTAAAAGGATTATTAATCATGTAATCGGGACGTAATTGGTATTAATGTAAAAGTAAAGGACAATTTTGTAAATTATGACTTTAGGGGTAAATGTGCAATATTAATAAAGAAGTGGGGATTAATGTACTAGAAAGAGTTATTAGGATGTGTAATTAGTAATTAAGAGTAATATAAGGGAGTGAATGTGTAAATTAAGTTAGTCAAACTATAAACCAATGAAAGTATGACACATAGCATCTCTAGAAGAATGTAGACATAATATGAAAAAGGAAAAATTTGATGGCCTTTTTGAGTGGGTTGGTTGGCCACTTTTGGCCAAAGAGTTCCATTAATTTCCTCTTCCTTTTAATGTCATTCTTTTGCCCATAGCCTAGCTTAGAAAGGGGTTTATGTATATTAGCAAATATAAGGTAAGTTTTTATGGGATTTTGACTCAAGTTTCGTTCTTTATTTATTCTAAACATGAAGAGTTGAAATCTTATATGGGATTTGGATATTGATGTGTGTTTATAACATGTTCTAGTTGGAGAATCTAGCAAGGGTAAAGAGAAGGAAGGAGAAGGAACCCAAAGAAAGGGTTAGAGCTTGCCAAGAGGTTTGGGAGTTTTCATTTCCATGTTATGTGTATTATTTGATTTAAGTTGATTCATGTGCTACAATTGTTGTGTTATTGATGGTATAACTAGTTAATGATGTTTTTATTATATGAAAATGATAATTATGCGTGAAAAAGTGACTTAGTGAAAATTTTGCCCTAAGGTTCACTTAAACCCGTTTTAGTGTAAAAGGTATAACGTTTTCTATAGATTCCAAAATGGGGTGAATCTAGTTAGAAATGAAACCTAAAACATATATCTATAAATTTGTAGAGACATGAAAACTCGAATATGTCCCCAAAGTCCTCGAAATTTAGCTTGAATTTGAGTGATGCCTGCTGCCCTATCATCTAGATCAGTCCGCACTCTTTTAGCAATATCTTGAGATTTAGGCATCCGAATTGAGTGATTTTTAATGTTTTAGAAACTAGAGACATAGTGGAACAACCTTTTAGACGAACACTTTTCCTAAAAAAATCTTTTATGGTGTCTAAATTGATGTGAAAGTTAGATACTGAAAGCAGTCAGCAGGATTTCGTGAGCAGGGAGATAAGCCCTTTATCGCGGTTATGACCCCTTTTGCGCTCACGACAAAACATACCCACCTCCACCAAATAATGCCCTATTTGATGCCAATGTAATATTTAAGTGTTCCAAATATTATCACAACCCCTATGGACACTTTTGAGCCTAATGAGACCCCATTAAGCATGGAATTGAAAGAATAGATACATATATGATCTCTAAGTGTATAATGATGCAATGTGATAACTATGATCAATGATATGCCTAGTATTGCATGTTTTATGAAGTGTTAACTATATTTTAAGTGCATTTTTAAGTGAATTGATACCTTGTGCTATCTAATGATTGGCACCTTTTGGTGTCTAGTGAATTAATACCTTGTAGTATCCAGTGATCGGTGCCTTTTGGTGTCTAGTGATACAATACCTTTACGGTATATATTGTTTCCAAATGTCCACGCCTATACCGAGTATAAGCTGTAAAGGTGATTATGAGAGAATGGAAGTAGTGCTAGCGACGAATATGATATAAAAGATAGTTGATTTATTCTTGTTTATTATTGTTAAAACTAAAGATTTATACTTGTTGCATATATATATAAGGTAGTTAATACATATGCAAGATTAACTGTACAATGACGGTAATGAGATGTGCTTGAGTAATGAATGAGTTGTAAAATGTATGGTTGATGTGTTATCTATTAGTTAATATAGAGCATAAATAAACATTTAGAACTATGTGGTTCTGATTCTCGATTTTGAGATATTGAGGAAGCTTGGAATATAAATTCCAAATTTGAACCAAATGTTAGATTTAAATGTTAAGTATACTAGTGTTAGTAGTCTTATAAAGAAGTGACATGTATGAGTAGTTTGATTGTTATTAGCAAAGTCAAGGTACTAACTCAATATAGCAGTTAATGTGAATGTGTTCTGAATAGAGTGAAATGAATGACGAGTGGAGGAAGTTAAACTAAAATAAATAGTCAATTTGTTTATGAGCTTAAGTTCGATTATAGCAAAGAATTAGATATGTCCTTAATTACATGAATTAAATTACTATTATCTTTGTAAATGATTAGTCATATGTATTGCATGAGTAGGTTTGAGTTGAAGATGTCTTAGTGGCTAGATCGTTGGCATTCATGAAGAATTCCTCGAAGACGTAATGTAGACTCTAGAAAGTAGTACATTTTATACATCTTTTATTGTATAGCTAATTAAGACTTAATGAAAAATATGTAACTAAAATTTTGTAATTGTTATAAAGATTTGAATTTTTCTTTATGTGTCTGGTATTAAGTCTGAACAAAGCATTGTATTGAAGCTTATATGAGCTATATTGACATTTTGATACGACTATAACAAGTGTAGCAAATCTAATTACTCCTGAGGGGTGCAAGGGTGTTACAAGAACTGCTTATAATATCCCTATAGGCATGTCCCCATTTAGGTTGGTTTTTGGGAAAAACATGTCATTTGCCGATTGAACTAAAGCATAAGGCATATTAGGCTACAAAGTTGTTTAACTTTGATTTGAGAAGTGTAGGTGCTAAGAGAAGCTTGCAACTCAATGAACTTGATAAGTTTCAATAGTGGTCTTATATAATGCTACTCTATATAAGGAGAAAACAAAGCATTGGCATTACAATAAGCTAAATCAAAAGGAATTTGCTTCAGGGATGTTGGTCTTGCTATATAACAGTCAATTGCAATTATTCCTAGGTAACTTGAAATCTAGATGGTTGGCGCTATATCAAGTAGTTTCTAGCAATGCATTTGGAATGGTCACCATCAAAAATCCAAAGGATGGATGTGAGTATAAAGTTAACAGCCACAGGTTAAAACCTTATTTTGTAGCTCATCAGGAGGTTGTTAAGGCAACTTTGATTCTACATGACAAGTAAGGCAATTCTAAAAGTCTAGCTGAAGACCTTATAAATTCAAAACTAAACTCTTTAGTTTTTTTCTTTGAATTTTTGTGTATTTTTTTCATTTTTACTTTGATTTGTTTGTGTGTTTCTTTAGTTATTTCCATTGTTTAGGTGTTGTTGGATTTTATTTGCTTGATGATTCATAAATTAAAGGGAGATTTATTTATTGGATAAGCTAAGAGTAGATTTTATATATGTTGTAACTAGTTTATAGGCTTTCATAATGTGTTTACTTGGTTTTGATAGAGAATTGATTTAGAATTGGTTGATTTGAGTGAGTTGTGAATCATAGATTGATGATGTTTTGTGGAATTTGATTAGTTTGGTGGAGGCTAAATTAGGGTAGAAATGGAAAAAGAACAAATAAAAATTAAGTATTTGGGAGTTTTGAGTTTTAAAACTTGAAAAATCGGAACCTGGAAATTTTTAGTCTATGAGTGCCGAGAGAAAACCCTCAGCCGAGGTAACAAAACCCTTTCCCGAGTTGTTTCCTACCTCTCCCGAGTAGTTTCCTACCTTTCCTAAGTGTTTTATGACCTTTAAAGCCTCTTTAAGTCTAGTACCAAAACCCTCGCCCGAATATTAAAAATACTCACCTCAGGGCTTTTTCCCTTCACATGCCGAGGACAAACACTCTACCGAGTGTTTAAAACACTTTCCTAAGGGATTTTTTCCCTTATAACCCCCACAACCCAATTTTGGCCTTCATTTGCCCACACTTACCCAAATTACTCTGTTCCTCACCTGAGCAATCAATTCCCTCTACCAAGGCATTTAAGTTCAAGACTCAAATTTTCATCTTTTCACATCACAATTAAAGTAAGTAAGGGCATATTACTCAGTTAATTCTTGAATTAAAATTTTAGGTTTACTTATTTTGAATTGAAATTGGGTTTTTGTTCTTGAACTTGGGTTTGATTATAATTAACATTTGAGCTCATTTTTTGTTTCTTTTGCACTCTATCTTCATTTAGCTTGCTTATTATGTGCAATTGATGCTTATTTTCATTTGTTGACTTAAATTGGAGTAGAGATTGCTTGCACTTTAGCTTTGCTCACTTGTGCGTATAAAGTGTTGGTTAAAATGCCCAAGTGAATAAGTATACTTATTCGGCTTAAATTTTCTTAGTCTAAACCATGTTTAATCAACCGCATGTTACATTGTTTTCTTTACACTCTTAATTTCTATGTTGTGATGACTAGATGATGTGCATTTGACATGATTAAACTTGAGTCAAATTCACTTGTTTCTATTAGGATAATGTTTGCACTTTCAATGATATACATTTATTTTTGCTAATTTTCTTTATGTAGTGGCACCTAAAAGGACAAGACATGGTGGGGCTTCAAGTTCTTTAGGATTGCACATTCCACCATATGTGGATGAGGATAAAATCCCATTATATGAATACTTTGGGACTATAACTTATATCAAGGCAATTTACTTGAATGATTTCTTCTTGGATATTGCTGATGGAAGTTTATGGGATAAGATCCTGCCACTTATTAAGAACATTAATTGGGAAAACTTCATCAAAAAGCAACCAAAAATCTATCCATGTCTTGTAAGAGACTTCCTCACTTCATTCCATTGCCACTTTAAGGATGAGGAGGATATTGGCACTGTGAGTTTCAAGTTTCGTAGGAAGAACTGCACCATGCCTTTTATTAGATTCACAAAGAAGTTAAGATTTCCATTAGATGGAATAAGTGAATTTCCTAATGCCACCCTAAGGGAAAATTGGGTAGTGATTAGGGATCCAATCAACCCAGTGCCATGGCATGCAAGCCGAACGAAGGCTCACTCTTTGAGGGATCATGCACTATGAGTTTTTCACTAATTCCTTTCAATGACAATTTACAACTATCTTGGTGGCCTGAGTGCTATAAACGAGGGTGAGTTAATGATATTGAGGCATATGGTTGAAGGGATTCAAATCAATGGTGTATTCCAGGTATGGCAAAAGATAGAAAATCTCCAAAGGAATCCTAATGCTCTCAAGGTTATTTCTATTTGATGGATTGCCACTATAATGGCAAAGGTGGTGAAACACCTAGATAGGGGAGATATTCTTGATGGTGATCTCCAATATATTGACCATGCTATGTTGAAGCACATAAAGGTAATGTGGGACACGCCATGTCACCATTGGACAACTAAAGATGAATACTGGGAATTGCTGCATGTTGGTCACGAGAGGCCACCAAGAGAAGAAGATGTAAAGGTGTATGAGCATCCAGAGGTACCACCAGTTAAAGAAGCTCCTCCACTCCAATTGGAGACTTTTATAGACCAGGTGAATGCTTGACTAGACATTCAAGCTGGGCAAATCGATACTTTAAAACAAAGCTTAAAGAATCTTACCACACAGCAAAAGCATCTTACCTCTCACTTTATGAGCTTCACCACCAATTTTTGGGATCGGTTTCCACCACCACATCCACCATAGCAATAATTGGATATCCTATTGCTGAGAACAGCAAGTTTCTCAGAGGGGGGTAGAGCTTATCTAAGCTCAATTTTGGCTAAGATTTAAGAAGTGAAATTTCAACCTCCCCTTTTTAATTCACGAAAGCTTTTATCTTTGTTTTGTGTTTTCTATTTTTATTTTGTTGCTTAGTTACCTTTTATTTGTAGTTTGTTTCTTTTATTGTAAACTTAATTCTAGTAACTTTGTAATTTACTTTAGTAGTAACAGTAATGTCTTTTATTTTGCTAGTCTTTTAGTAGTTTATTTTGTTTCTTGGTTTTTGGCTACTAATGATATAATTAGTTCATATTGTCACTTAGCTTGAACTAAGCTTAGTTCGCCCTAGTTTTTGTTAAAATTGAAAATATTGAACTTTAACTTAGAATGTGCAATAGTCAAATTCGTTATTTAGCACTAAGGCAAGCATGTTGTTTAATAAAGTTTTAGCTAGTTTAGCATTCAACATGATGTATATTTGTTAGTTTTCACTTTTTGAGCACTAAAGACCAGTTTTAAATAGAAGAAAAACCAGTTCATTAAAATAGTTAAGCAAGAAATTTTAGGACACTAGAACCTTCCTTATCACCCTTTAAAGCACAGAAACAACTCAAACAAGCTAGAAAGTGATATAAGCAAATTTTTCTTATTAAGCCATGTTAAGACTATTTACCTACCTTATTAGTGCATTTGTCCCTTGTTAGCCATTTTGAGCCTAATTAGGCATGCTTAATGCATGCTATATTTATTTTCTTTGTTACACTTATGTTTACCATATAACCTAAACAACCTTTATCTCCCTTTCTAAGAATTGCCCACTGTAGGATTGGGATGGATTAATAGTTGTTGGGTAATTGAAAAAGTGTAGTTAAGAGGATTTTTGGTACTATTGGCAAGGGTTATAGATGAAGTTAATGTAATTAGTGAAAAAATTGACCTTGTAAACACCTATATTGTCATCAATTGCCAACAATAAAGCTAGTATAATAATAAAAAAGAGTAAAAGAAGGAAATATTGAAATAAAGCTAGCATTTATGGCAAAACTTTAAGTGTGAATTTTTTTTCTACATGGGAAAGAAATTTTTGGCTTTTCACAAATGGTGGAATTGAGGAATTTAAGAGGAACTCCAGTATTGTTTTCTCTTGAATGTGCTTGATGTTTATGGGATTGAGCAAACAAGCATAGTAAAGGGGTATGTACTTAGTAGATTGAAATTGTGGAATTTAGTCTATTCAAGCATAGAATGGCTATTCTTTTTTATTATCTTTTATTCATTCTTTGATAACCAAAACTTTAACCCCATTACAACCTTTGAAGACCTAAGTGATTTTAAGTTTGGCTTTGAGTTTTTTAGCAAAGACGACCTTTGGATTCCGGTGCTAAAAGAGAGGCCTATGGTGTTTCTAGAGTTTTAACTGTGAAATCACTTGTACACCAAAGTGTGCATCAATTCTTAAGCTTGACTATGAATTTGTATTGGTTTTTTGATTTTGAAAAGAGCTAAAAATGTTTTGTTATTGCACACACACATATGGAAACTAGCTTATATTGTCTTGCTTGAATTTAATCTAGTTAGAGTTTTGTTAAATGATCTTGTTAATTGTTAAGCATGGTTTTGAAATACATAATTCTCGGTTGAAGTTTGATTCTTTTGAGAAGTTGGTTTGTTTAAATTTACTTGAGGGCAAGCAAAAACCAAGTGTGGGGTATTTGATAGTTGTTAATTATACTATATTTTTTTTATGTTTTTAAGTGTTTAAGTTGATTAATTTAGTGTTAATTTGGTGTTTAATTTTATAATTTGTAATTCATGAGGAATTAATTGCAATTTCGTGTTTTTAGGTGCTAAATTGAAGTAAAAATGAAGTTATGTGGAAAAATGGAAGATTTTGGTGTAATTTAAAAAGATTGAAGAATTTGGTGCAAAAAGGAAGCTTTTCTTCACATGAAGTACAGAAGCAAAGTACTCTCCCGAGTACTTAAAGTACTCTCCTGAGTATGCAAAACACCCACCCGAGTGTTTAAGCCCTCTATAGAGTATTTTCATAAGGAATAAAGGGAATTAAAAACACTTTCCCAAGTGTTTTAAGCACTCACTCGATTGAAGCTATTCTAAACACGATAAAACTCTTCTTTGATCTAGTTTAAGAAGTTACAAGGCATCAAACTTCTTCTTTTGATAGTATTTAAGCACACTTAAACATCAAAATTAAAGGAGGATAGTTAGAATTATTATTTTTTTTACTTAAGTTCTTAACCTAGTTTTTGAAGACACAAGAACAGAGGGGTTAGAGGCTGAAGCTTGGTGTTCTAAAAAGAGATTAAGAGACGTTTTCTATCTCTATGTGTTTGTATCTTTAGTTAAATTTTTCTTTTGTCTTTAAGATAATGAGTGAGTAGTTTTCTTTAATTTTGCTGAAGGAACTTGAACCCTCATACTTCTATTTGTAATGACTTTAATTTGAGCTTTAATCAATACAAGTGTTTTATTTCTTAATTCCTGAGCAAATTATTATCTTGAGTTATGATTGAGTTGATTGTTAATGTATTGAATAAATGGTTAATGATCACTTTCAAGTATGACTTATGATATGCATGTTCTTAGTTAATTCACTTGTATTGATACATGATTATGTTCTAAAAATTGAGATAATTCTATGTTGGTAAAGAGTGAAATTAAAGCTAAGAAAGTTGAATTAAGAATAGATTGCGGTTAGATCTCTTGAGAAAGGGTCTAATGAATGTTTAGGAGTTAATAAACTGGATTTTTTATGCTATGTATTAGATTGTTCCTAATAAGAGGATTTAATCCTTAGAATGATATTTTGAATAAGATATCTAAATTTAGACTGGTTTTTCATAAATACTTGTGTTATCTTTAATTGAGTCATTGCAATAAAAGTTGAGGTGAATAGTCCTTCAGCAGAAGTGCCTTTTATTATTGAATTTTACCATCTTTTCATATCTTGCTTTGTTTAAGTTTATTTGCTTAAGTCTATAATTGATTGTTTTGGTTCATTGCCTTAGTTCTTTAAGTTCTGCTTTTGGTTTAGTTAGATTGTTATCATTCTAAAAATTAGGAATTCTTTGCACACATCACTCATTTCTAAAATAAAAAATACACAACTTTTACACAATTTCCTTGGGTTCGATATTTGACGTCTTAATTATTTTTTTCTATATTACTAGTTGATGTAATACACTTGCTAGACACCGATCAAATACAAATGTGATATTTCTGTCTGATTTCATTGCACATAATCATTATTTAACATCAAGTTTAAAAATACAAATCATCTAATCTCAAGATAAAACCTTAAAAACATCAAAACTCTTGTCATCAATCAGCCTTCTCTACTTTTCTTGATTGATTATTTTCTTTCAGCCCCTAATTTTTACCTAGGATGCTTTTTTTCTATTTTCACCCTAGTGGGGTGCCTAATTTTAGCAAAGCCACCGTTTTTTCTGACTTTTAACATGCGGGATTTTTATTCTCTTTTTTTTCTCTAAAGTCTAGCCATAGAGCCTCTTCATTCTATCGATGTTGACCAACTCTTTGAAGTCATTTCCATTGTTGTCAATCTAGATAGCTACTCTATTCAATAATAGCTTCTTCAGCACAAAAGGTCCTTTTCAGTACTACAAGAAATTACACTTTTTATGATGCAAGAAATCATCATGAAAAGTTCCATTTTCGTCGCTAAAAAGATAAGGTGACGAATTTTCATCGTCATAAAGAACGTCACGGTATCCACGTAACATAAAAGTTTATGTGGCGATTTATTATTTGTCATTATAAGTATAATTTTTTGTGACGAAAATGATTATCTTCAACTTTAGTTCTCACTTTTCATGAAAAAAAATTATGTCATAAATAAAATTATATTTTATCACATGATATTATTTATCGTCACAAGAAATTGATATTTTTTATGACAAATTAAAATTCATCATTGAAATAAATACTTTTAGTGACAAAAATTCATTCATAATCAAAATTATTAAATATTGACTACGTAATTATTGTCATAAATAAATGTAATTTTTGTCATAAAATAATTCATATCATCACTAAATCTAATACTTTAAATGACAATAAATGATTTCGTCATTAAGTTAATTTATATTAATGATTAATATAAATTATCATAATATTGATAAATTAATGACATAAATATGAATAAAAATAATTATCACAAAAGGATAATTTTAGTGACAATTTTTTATTGTCATTTAATAACACTTTTTTTTATGACAATACTAATGTCGTACTTATAAACATCATATCACCATTTATGCACTAATAAGTCAACAAATGATCACAAATATATTGGTCATCTATTTATTGCACTAAAAATGAGACATTTCAAATCTAATATCCTTACAATATTTAGTAAAGCAAATTGCCCATCAACTAATATAAAATATTTGGTTTTAAACAAAAAATCAATTAAATAAAAGTCTACTAACTGCAAAAATTAAAATATTCTAATCCATAATTCAAAAATAAACTTTGCTGAAACTTCGACTTTGCACCTTGTTTCTACAAAAAATAAAATAAAATAAAATAATATATTAAAATTCCTATGGCATTACAAATAAAAAAAAAAAAAGAAAGAAAAAAGAAAGCAATGTTAGCATTTAAAAATAAATATATCAATATCAGAATTCCTATGGAATTACAAATGTAATAATGCAAGTCTAGTGAAAAAAAATCCAATTTATACCATTAACATGGTAATATATGAAATTTTCTAGTCTTCAAATAATAGAAATTACATGAAAAAAGAAAGAAATAGAAAAAGGGAACAGGGCAATGGATGCAATGAATCAGATAGAAGTAAATAAAGTGGTTGATTGGCATTAAGTGATGGAAAGGACAAATGGTTGGTTTGATACATATGAAATTGTATCACAAATACAAAATTAAAATCTAAAAAAAAAACTAAAATTTATTGGTGCAACAATCACCTTGATGTTGCCAACGTGTTTAAATAATATGTACAAATGAAAATATATTGTCATCAAAGCTTTGAAAAACTAGGATTGGAGAAGATTTCGATTCCTTATATGTGCAGTCAACAATAATATAAAAGAATAAACAAGAAAATTTTGGTTCCTTATATGTCCAGTAAACAATAAAAATAAAAGATTCCACACAAACTAAAAATCTTCATGGAGAATTTATACCCCTAATAAGGCAACTAGGGACTAAAGCTTAAGATTTTTAAATTAAGTATTACAAATACCAATGATTATGAAGCTATATTACTTATTAATTATGACAAATACTAAAATCTAAAATAGCAATGAACTTAGATTTATAGTAGCAATCAAATTTCCCTCGCACTGCATTATATAATAATAAGACTAATAGAAAAAACAATTGAAGTCACTGGGTCCAATAGTTTCATCAGATTTCTTATCATGTTACTACCATTAACAACATCTATAATTTTTTACTGCCAAGATCTTCATTCAATTTTTTAAAAAAAAATAACTCCTTAAATATTTTGAAAAAAAAATAATAATAAACGAATGTAATATTATGCATGCCAATTAAGAAAAAGAAAAGGAAAATCATACGCAACTGATTTTAATATCCCAAGAATCAGGAAAATTAATGTGCTTTAAATGCGTAAGTAGAGAAAGAGAAGACTCCATTTATCTAAACACCCTTTATGATATGATTATGAATCAGTAAACTAAAAGACTTTCTGCAAAATCAATGGCAAATAAGGCTGATCGACAAATCATAGAAGGAAGATCTTCACTAACCCAATAGAGAAAGAGAAATCTCAGCTTTTCTTTTCTTTGGATCATGCTTGACAACATGCTTTGTCCAATAAATATGATAAGTTTCAAATAACAAACATCCTAAAACAATCCATAAATTCATTTCATTCTCCTGACTATATGTCTGATATCTTAAGGATTTATCCAAATATGATGTGATCTTTTATTATTCTATTAATTTGGCACCATAGCCATTACTAAAATTGTGATGTAAAACAGATAATAATATAAAAATATTATTTTAAAAATACATTGCAAAGTAACAAAAATAAAAGATTCCACACAAATAAAATATAATCTCCAAACACGATTTCAAGATATCTATTTACAATGTTCACATAAAATTAATGTTTCACAATATCTTAGCTCTTTAACAAGATCTGCAGACAATAAGGAACTAAAAAGACAGCAAAATTATACTTAACAAAGATGAAAAAAATACCCCAAAGTTCACACAGTATGCTTAACAGACATCCCTACAATAGAGCAACATTATACTTAACAGACATGTGCAGTTAACAAAGCACATCCAGCAAAAATTGTACCTAAACTTCAATTAGCAAGTCTTTCTTGTTTTACGCAGTATGCAGGATCAAAACTTAGAAAGAACACCATGCCTAAAAATAATCAAGAATTAGCTAGTAACTTAATAAATTTCAGAATTTGCTAATAAAATAATCAACGGAATTAGCTAAAAACAATAAGAAAAGAATGAAAAAACAAAATTTTATTATTCTTTTCAATTTTTTTTAAATGTCACTCTTTCAATTTAGTCGTTAGCTATCTCCATCAAAATATATTTAAGAAGCTAGTATAGAAGTATTAATTGTCCCACAAATAAAACTGAAGCATAAAGAAATTGTTTGAAATCTATATTTAAGATTACTATTTTCAATGGAATATAGAAACAATATCATAACAAATATAACTTGAAGTACAAAGTAAAACACGGGGTGGACATGTACAGCCAAATAGTGAAAAAAGATAAATAAAACAGATGCTCTGATATTAAAATCTTCTCATATTTCAAATTTTTTTTATAAACTGTAAATTTTATTGCAAATATGAAGCCAAACAGCAGCTCAAAATAGATACATGACTAACAGACCCAAAAACAGAGTGCAAAGACAAAAAAAAACTCTGCAAAAGAACAGGACAGCAGCAACAAAGTCCAGACAAATTATCTATAACAGCCCCCAAAGCCAATAAGAAAATTCAGATACATCCTTTCAAGACAGAAAATAAGTTTAAAATAATTTAAACTCCGCCCAAAAAAATTAATTAATTTAAATTATTTAATTCCTAAGGACCAAATGCCCATCTTGGACTATATATAATTTTATATTCATTGGTGAAATATACAAGAAACACATATCCTCAAGAAGGCATTGTTGAAATTTGACATGGAGTCAAAATGAACATCTATTCACCAAATGGAAAAGGAAAATCCCATATTCTTTTTGAAGTCAATTAATCAGATTATGGAATTGGAATCTGCTATTCAAATCAAGAGATTATACCAATCATATTCCTAAGAAAATGTTGTTTACTTCTATGCCAATCATATTCCTAAGATCATGCTGTCTACTTCTAGTAGTTTCTCTTTTTATATGTTGTATATGCATTGTAAATAGTTGTCACAAAAGATAAATAGGATTTACAGAGCAGTTTGAAACTCCAAAAATTTCAGTTAGAAAGGAAACTGAATCCTAACTTTACCTTTAATTCAGCAAGTATTTCAGCAGAGCTCCTTCCAGATGCAAATATGAGAAACACAAAACCAAACTTCTACCTATACTGGACATTCCATTCATTGAGTTCCAGAAAAGACGCACAAACCAGAATCATAAAAGAAAATGCTAGGCAGTTCCTAAAGATATAAACTAAACATAAAGTGACAAGGAAGCAGCATCATAAGCACACCATACGAATTGGATAAAGAAATAGATGCCAAAGAAAAATATACATATTAGAACCTAACTAGTCAAGATACAAGCAATTAGGGCCAAAACATCGAAAGTCACTAATAGAAAAGGAAACGTATCAGGATGAATTAGAAAATAAATATGAAGTAGCTGGTAATTACTAGTTACTAGTACGGATTGAGAGATTGGGTAAGAGATGGAAACTGAAAATTTCTGCCAAAAAACAAACCATTCCCATCAATTTTTTTCATTATTTTGGGATTTTTCCTTTTAAAAAATCTTTGATTTCCTTTTTATACAAAAAATAATTATAAAAAAATAAAAAATTATTTTCTGCAAGTAAACGCATCATATCATTTTTCAATGAAGATATATATATATATATATATATATATATATATATATATATATATTCTTGTCATAAATAAAAATATTTTTTATAATATGATTTATTTATTTTAAATTAATATTACAATTAATTGTGATGAAATATTATTATTGTCACTAATTAATTGTATTAACGACAAAAGTATATTTCATCACACTATATTCATTTTTTGACATATTTATCTATTATAAATAAAAATATTATGATAAAATAATTTTATCGTCAATAATTCATTAAATTGTGACAAAAATAATTCATGTCACAAAAAATAAATATTTCATAATGAATTTATTTGTTATAAATAGTTATTTTTTTTATTAATTTTTTTTCCTCCAAAAGAAAGAGGTTGAAAATTTTCCTTCCATATCAAATGTGAAATTGTAACTTATCATAATATAATCATTTTTATGACAAATTTATTTGTCATAAATAAAATTATTTTTCGAACTAAAATTTTTTGTAAAAAAGTAAATTATAAATTTTTTAATCTCGATATCTTATATATGATGAAATAATTTTTTTGTCACTAATTTATTTAATTATGACAAACATAATTCGTAGCAAAAAATAAATATTTTGTGACGAATTTATATGTTGTAATAAGCTATTAGTTTGTCATTAATTTTTATTCTTCAAAAAAAAAGGTGAAAAATTTTTCCATCTAAACAAAACATGACGAAATATATTTTTCATCATAAAATTAATCTATTAGTGATGAAAATTAAAACATAAACTGACGTAAAACAATTTTGTCACGATAATAAATAGTATAGTGATGTTTTAAAAATTTCGTCACTGTAAGTAATAATTGATGACGAAATTTTATGCTTCACTAAAATATTTATCACAAAAAGTAAAATTTCTTATAGTGTAAGTAGGTCTAAATTTGACCCAAATGTCATGAATTCCCCACCTTATTTGTTTGAACACTAAATCTCCTTCTTTTAGAGGATGTTTTCTAATCTTCTTCCCAAATGAATGAGCTAGCATCTTTAAATAGATCTAATTGTGATAATAAGCTCACATTCTATCTCCATCTAGCAAGTTGAGTTGTAGTAACCTCTATTGTGCCCACTCTATTTCTGGAAATTTAGCTTCCAAAACTACCTTTAAAGGCTAATGTTTGATCTCTACTAGTAACACGACTTTTATACCATAAACTCAAGAGAATGGAGTGGCTCTTGTTGAAGTTCTAGTCGTAGTCCTATAACCCCATAATGCAAATGGTAGCTTATTCGCCCAATCCTTGTAAGTTCAAACCATCTTAGATAAAATCCTCTTAACATTTTTGCTACCTACTTCAATTGCCCTATTCTTTTGAGGTCGGCAAGGAGAAGACTTGTGATGATGAACCTATACTTCTTAAGGATTTTCTTTATTTTAGCCTGGAAATGTGCCTAGTTATCTAACACTATGTGGTGAGGAAGTTCATATCTATAGATCAGATTCTTCTCAATAAACTTAGCCATTTCGCTAGCACCTAACTTCTTGAAGGATTCTGCCTCTACCCATTTCATGAAGTAGTCAATAGCAACCACAATAAACTTATGTCCATTTGATGTCATCAGATGAATTATTCCCATGATGTCTATACCCTATGCAGATTTCGATATTTAAAAATGTCTCAAGTATGCATACTGCTAGCATAACTAACATTATATTACATACTTAGAACTATCTGTATCCAATGTAAGCCAGAAGAATCCTTAGTGAATGATCTTTTTAGCTAAAATTAAACCGTTCATGTGAGCACAACATACACCAGTGTGTGCCTCTTCTATGACCTTTTTAATTTTTTTTTCATTTAAGCACCTTAACTAGATACCGTTATGCTATCTCTTGTAAAGCACACCACCTAAACTAATGAAGTAGACAACTTATAGATCATCCTTTGGTCCTTCTTAATGGCTTCTTCTAGAAACACTGACTTCTCTAAGTAGTTTTGAATGTTATAAATACTAAGGCTTCCCATCATCCACCTCAATATCCATTACTTGCTCAATCTCAAAATACGGCTTATTAGAACTAGAGATTAACACAGGCTTCATACTTACCCCCTTCAGGTTGTCCCATAACAAAATCAAAGTAACTAATGCATTAGCTAGCTGATTTTCATCTCTAGGCACATATCCATGATGGAATATGACATGGTATGATAATCATGATAGCACAGCGGAAAAACAAAAATTTTATCATACATACCATACATATCCAAAGATAGAATCGAAACATGCAATTTTAGGGTTATCGAACTTACAACTTTTGATGCCTTTTAAAACTTTTATTCCGATGATGACCAGCAACAAAGATGGCTTTGTCCGCCTTAGATCTCGATCACCAATGCCAAGGAATAGCCTTTTGCGCCACTCCCTCTATTCTCACACACACAATTACACCGTCGGCTTAAAAACGAGATTGCTAGATCTCTTTTTCGGTATTGTGTAAGGGTTATAGTTTGAAGCTACAAAACTTGATTTTGTACTTCTTTAGATTGCTATTACTGCTCAATAACACAAGAGAATGAGGAACAATCCTTTCTCCTTGTGAAAAATTGAACAAAAGAATTAAGAGAGAGAGAGTCACTATTCACGAGTTACTATTCACGAGTTACTATTCATGCCACAAAAAAATTAGGTTTAGGGTTTTATTTCTTTTAATATATATGCTTATCCTTTGGCAAGTCATTAATCTGAATTCAACTATCCTAAGATAATTAATTCAAACTCTATCACTTCCTAAAGATAAGTAATATATTTTGAATTAAACTCCTTTGAATTTAAATTCAAATTTGAAATAAAACATAAGACATTTAAATAAATGAAATCACTTAATTTAAATATATAGCATGTGCCGAAATTCCTTGATTTCCCTCTTGGAATTTCGGCCACATCATTAAATATATAAGTGATTTAATTTAATTTAAATTCCTTTAGGCTTTAATATTCAATTAACTTAATTAACACAAGATAATTAATTAATTGAAATTAAACCTTATGGGCTGAATTTCTCTCTCTCATGGACCAAAGCCCAATAGCAATATTATAACCCATTACATACATTAATTTGACTTTAATTAAAAGCCCAAATTAATGTCCAATACTTAATTTAAATATTTTAAGCCCAATGTTTTGTGTGCGATCCTATAGGTCCATTTAATGTTGGCAATGAATTAATAAATTAATTCAAAGGCTATATATATTCTCTAGCAAGATATTATAGCATTCCAAATTAAATAAAAATGCATATGGCATTTGGTGACCTAATGCAATTTCGCATAGTCCCTTACACATAAATATCAGAATTAATATAAGGCATGGAACTAGTCATCCTTATATACATTAATTCATTTCTTGATATTCCAATGACAGTGAATTCTCAGATAAATAATGATTACTCATTATTTCATCTCGGTATGGCCATACACTTCTCAGTTCATTGATCAAGTGGCCGGTGATATTTTTCTCTCTTATCGAGAGGGGTAATCCCTTCACTTCTCTCATGCTCTCTAACATGAATCAGTGCATACCCAATCATACCCGTACTTGTCACTCTGTTACGAGCACGTTAGGTGTATGTCAAAGTACACAGTAATTCATAAAGAGTTTCATAGAGATTTCAGGTCTAAGAACTCCGATACAAAACTTGCATATGAGAAACACTTATGACTTGTACCATGTAGTGTTCTCATGAGCGGATCGAATCCAGATACCATGTTCTTTAACATGTATCTATGATCTCTGATTGACACTCTTGTCCTAATGATCCGTAAGACAGAACTCATAAGATCAGAGAGAGCATACTAGTCTTAATTTATTTGTTATTCCCATAACAATGACTGACTAGGGATATTTAGAATGATGTCTCATTTGTTTCAAGGTCTTACAATCCATGTGCCTCACACATGATAACTTAAACCGAAACAACACTCTTGGATAGTTTTATCAATTGATATGCACAGGAATACAAAGGATAAAACAAATGCCTCATTTTATTAATTTCAAGTGTTTCGTTACAATGTATTGGGGCTTGTGGCACTTGAATTTCTCCAAGTTCTACTTTACTCCCACTGTCTTTCTTGAGAAGGAACTCCTTTTCCAAGAAAATAGCCTTGCGAGCAACAAATACTTTGTTCTCGGCTTGTGAGTAAAAGTAGTATCCCTTTGTTTCTTTGGGATAGCCCACAAACAAGCAGACAGTCGATTTGGACTCTAGTTTGTCAGATGTTAATTTCTTAACATGTGCTTCACAGCCCCAAATCTTGAAAAAAGACATATTAGGTTCTTTCCCAATCCATACCTCGTATGGTGTCTTCTCAACTGCTTTAGTTGGAGTACAGTTCAATAGAAACGCAGTAGTTTCTAATGCATAACCCCAAAAAGAGATAGGAAGATTAGCTTGACTCATCATAGATCGAACCATGTCCAACAGAGTTCGATTTCTCCTTTTGGACACACCATTCCATTGCGGTGTTCCAGGAGGAGTGAGCTGTGAAATAATACCACACTCTTTTAGATGATCATCAAACTCTTGGCTTAAGTATTCGCCACCTCGATCTGATCGAATGGCTTTTATACTTTTGCCAAGTTGGTTTTCTACTTCGTTCTTAAACTCCTTGAATTTCTCAAAAGTTTCAGACTTGTACTTCATTAGATAGACATAGCCATATCTACTGAAGTCATCTGTGAAAGTCACGAAGTAGCTAAAACCACTTCTAGCTTGTGTACTTAATGGTCCACATACATCGGTATGTATTAGTTCCAATAAGCCATTAGTCCTTTCACCTTTCTTGTTAAAAGGACTCTTTGTCATTTTTCCATGCAAACATGGCTCGCATGTGTCATAAGACTCTAAGTCAAATGACCCAAGCACTCCAGTTTTGTGGAGTCTTGAAATGCATTTTTCGTTTGCATGTCCTAAACGACAATGCCAAAAGTAAGTAGGGTTCAATTCGTTTGATTTAACCCTCTTTGTATTAATGTTGTATATCGACTCTTTGTTTTGTAAATCAAGGATATAAAGGCCATTTTGCAACATGGCATTGCCATAAGAAATGCCTTGGCGACGAATATGAGCATTGCCATTTTTAATAACAAAATCAAATTCATCATTATCCAAACATGAAACTGAAATAATGTTTCTGCTCATAGCAGGCACATAATAACAATTATTCAAAACAACACAAAGTCCGGAAGGTAAAGTGATGTGATAGTCGCCTATCTCCATGGCAGCAACTCGTGCTCCATTCCCCACACGGAGGTCCACTTCATTCTTCCCAAGTAACCGCCTATTTCTTAGCCCCTGAACATTTGAACAAATGTGAGAACCACAACCGGTATCCAATACCCAGGTGGTAGAAATAGAAAGGTTAATTTCAACAACAAAAATACCAGAACTGGACGCCTTGGCTCCATTCTTCTTTTGTTCTTCCTTGAAGAGAGCGCAATTCTTCCTCTAATGCCCTATCTTGTTGCAATGGAAGCAAGTGCTCTCACTCTCTTTGAGTTTTGGCGCCTTGGGCTTGGATTGGGCCTGAGGTGCACTCCCACTTGACTTGGGTTTTGCCTTTCCCTTTCCCTTAGCGGGTCCCTTCTTAATTCCCTTTTGAACCATTAGAACGGGATTGGTCTTTCGAATGTTCTCTTCAGCATTCTTAAGCATCCCATGAAGCTCAGTGACTGACTTGTTCATTGCATTCATGTTATAATTCATCACAAATGGATCATAAGCAGCAGGCAATGATCCTAAGATCAAGTCAGTGGCCAATTCCTTTGGCACTAGTACCTCAAGCTTCTCAAGAGTATCAAGATACCCTTTCATCTTGAGTACATGGGTACTAACAGGTGTACCCTCAGCCATCTTGCAAGAAATTAATGCCTTTGTTGTCACGAACCTCTCGTGACGAGCTTGCTCTTGGAACATCTCCTTAAGGTGCACCATGATCGCATAAGCCTCTTGGTCCATAAATTGCTTTTGCAATTCAGGCACCATAGTGGCCAGCATCAAACAGGTCACATCATTAGAGTCACTCTTCTTGGTCTCAAAAGTTTCCTTTTGAACCGCAGAGGTGTTCCTTCCTGGTTCTTCAGGTAAGGGTGCATCCAAAACATACGACTTTTTCTCTTGCTCAAGAACTATTCTTAAGTTTCGAGACCAGTCTATGAAATTGGTGCCATTTAATTTTTCCTTTTCAAGGACCGATCGCAATGAGAAATTGTTATTTGAAGATGCCATTTTCAATCTACAATAAAATTTAGCAAGATTAAATGAGGTCTTATTGATCCCACAAACCGAATTAATATCCCTTTAAATAATTCGCGTTAGTGATTCAATGTGGGCCAAGATCCACTTTTCACAACAACTTATTAGTCAAGCTGAGCTTGTACACCTAACAAGTTAAGTTACTTAGGTAGGAAAACTCCAATCATGTCTCGTACATGACTCTTGGATCAAATGGGCTAACATCTTTAAGATGTTATAGCACAACCCATTTATTAGTTGCCTAGGTCCGGGCATCCCTTTCCATGTTAAGTCCAACCTACATTCACAACCCATGCCTCACAAAGATAATCGGGCGCATCTGGGACTCCTAGTCTACGTGACCGATGATCGATGCCTTGACATGTTTCGAATTAGGAAGGCAACTTTGTGACTTACTATTTTTAGGGATTCATTTTATTACGGCTTACATGGCATACGCTTTGTCATCCATACATAGCATGCATATATATATAATTGCATAAAGTAAAGCGTGACAAACATGGGCCCAAAAACCTACAACTAAGATTCTATACTATTACATAAGAATCTTCGAGTTGGGCTTCTCCACTCTGGTGGGCTTCGTCTTGATTTACAAAGTCTTCAAATAAATTCTATTCTAAGAAATAAATGAAACTTTTACAATAAAATATAATGGCACGCAGGCCATATTTAATTACAAAAACCCAGGGCCCATGAATGCACCATGCATATCCATTCATCACACCAAACAAGCAAATAAATATACATAGCATTCATGGATCAAACAAAGTCCAATTTTAATCAATTTAGCCAAGCCCATTAATGGAAATTGTGTACTTGAACCTTTAAGAGAAGACCCCGTGATGGGCCTGGGCCGAAGCCCAATGGACTAAATCCTCTTATTGAATAAGTTCTCTTAGAAGCCCAAAACACAAACTAGTTAGATTTGTGCCATAAATCAACTCTAGTATAATTTCCAATTTTGCCATTTTTAATTTTATGTCATACAGCCCATAAACATTAAAAATACATATAATATGTGCTAACATGAATTAAAAATAAAATCATGAAGAACACATATAATAACACACGGCATTCATGCAAAAACAAACAAACAACAAAACTAGTTGTTTAATGCTTATGTAATGCCATGAAATGCACAAACATTTAAATCAATTTTATGAGTCATTTAATATTCTAAATAAGTCCATAAATATTGATTTAATATTCTATACCATTTTAATCTAAATATGTTTTTACCATTTTAATCAAAAAAAAACAAACTATGTTGATTAAACATGTAACAAACACAAACTAGACATAGTTTTAAGTGATTTTAAAATTAATCAATTAAATTGTCATGGACCAGAATTAAAACCAAATTTAAAATATGTCCAGACCTGATAATTAATCTTTAAATATCACTTACAAACATGCCAAAAACGTTTTTACATTTAATTTTGAAAACTAGTTGTTAAACTAGCAATTTACATGCCAACTAGCACCTAGTTTCATAATTAACATGTACCATCAGGTATAAATAATTAAATCCGACCATTACCAGCCCTAATAACATCTTAGGACAGTATATTAACATGTCATATTAATTATAATACCTATCTAATCAATTAAAATCATTTTTACACCAAAATAATGCAAAAAACTCAAAACAGGAAATTTCAGATTTGGATGTTTTCAAAATAACGATTTTTAATTAATTTTTTCATGCATCTAAAGCACTAAAATAAGCATGTCTTGGCTCTGATACCACTGATGGAATATGACATGGTATGATAATCATGATAGCACAGCGGAAAAATAAAAATTTTATCATACATACCATACATATCCAAAGATAGAATCGAAACATGCAATTTTAGGGTTATCGAACTTACAACTTTTGATGCCTTTTAAAACTTTTATTCCGATGATGACCAGCAACAAAGATGGCTTTGTCCGCCTTAGATCTCGATCACCAATGCCAAGGAATAGCCTTTTGCGCCACTCCCTCTATTCTCACACACACAATTACACTGTCGGCTTAAAAACGAGATTGCTAGATCTCTTTTTCGGTATTGTGTAAGGGTTATAGTTTGAAGCTACAAAACTTGATTTTGTACTTCTTTAGATTGCTATTACTGCTTAATAACACAAGAGAATGAGGAACAATCCTTTCTCCTTGTGAAAAATTGAACAAAAGAATTAAGAGAGAGAGAGTCACTATTCACGAGTTACTATTCACGAGTTACTATTCATGCCACAAAAAAATTAGGTTTAGGGTTTTATTTCTTTTAATATATATCTTATCCTTTGGCAAGTCATTAATCTGAATTCAACTATCCTAAGATAATTAATTCAAACTCTATCACTTCCTAAAGATAAGTAATATATTTTGAATTAAACTCCTTTGAATTTAAATTCAAATTTGAAATAAAACATAAGACATTTAAATAAATGAAATCACTTAATTTAAATATATAGCATGTGCCGAAATTCCTTGATTTCCCTCTTGGAATTTCGGCCACATCATTAAATATATAAGTGATTTAATTTAATTTAAATTCCTTTAGGCTTTAATATTCAATTAACTTAATTAACACAAGATAATTAATTAATTGAAATTAAACCTTATGGGCTGAATTTCTCTCTCTCATGGACCAAAGCCCAATAGCAATATTATAACCCATTACATACATTAATTTGACTTTAATTAAAAGCCCAAATTAATGTCCAATACTTAATTTAAATATTTTAAGCCCAATGCTTTGTGTGCGATCCTATAGGTCCATTTAATGTTGGCAATGAATTAATAAATTAATTCAAAGGCTATATATATTCTCTAGCAAGATATTATAGCATTCCAAATTAAATGAAAATGCATATGGCATTTGGTGACCTAATGCAATTTCGCATAGTCCCTTACCCATAAATATCAGAATTAATATAAGGCATGGAACTAGTCATCCTTATATACATTAATTCATTTCTTGATATTCCAATGACACTGAATTCTCAGATAAATAATGATTACTCATTATTTCATCTCGGTATGGCCATACACTTCTCAGTTCATTGATCAAGTGGCCGGTGATATTTTTCTCTCTTATCGAAAGGGGTAATCCCTTCACTTCTCTCATGCTCTCTAACATGAATCAGTGCATACCCAATCATACCCGTACTTGTCACTCTGTTACGAGCACGTTAGGTGTATGTCAAAGTACACAGTAATTCATAAAGAGTTTCATAGAGATTTCAGGTCTAAGAACTCCGATACAAAACTTGCATATGAGAAACACTTATGACTTGTACCATGTAGTGTTCTCATGAGCGGATCGAATCCAGATACCATGTTCTTTAACATGTATCTATGATCTCTGATTGACACTCTTGTCCTAATGATCCGTAAGACAGAACTCATAAGATCAGAGAGAGCATACTAGTCTTAATTTATTTGTTATTCCCATAACAATGACTGACTAGGGATATTTAGAATGATGTCTCATTTGTTTCAAGGTCTTACAATCCATGTGCCTCACACATGATAACTTAAACCGAAACAACACTCTTGGATAGTTTTATCAATTGATATGCACAGGAATACAAAGGATAAAACAAATGCCTCATTTTATTAATTTCAAGTGTTTCGTTACAATGTATTGGGGCTAGGGCTTACACTAACAATCCATAAGTGGAAACCTTGAATTGACTACTCAAACCCTTTAAACACTTGATGTAAGGCAACATTCATTCTTCCTTCACTGACTATTCACCTCACACCTAGTAGACAACTAGAGATAAATCCTTAAAAGTTTCTACAGTGTTTGTCTCTATAGCTAGTAAGGTTTCCAATCTAAAAATACATGCTTCATATTCAACCTCATTATTCATGGCCTTATACCTTAACTTCTTAACTAAGGACAACTTTTTGCCTTAAGGGGTAACTAATCACTCTTACTCCAGCACCTTTGTTGTTCATAACTCTATCAAAGTACACTTGCCAATATTACATTAGTGTGGCTATAATATCCTCATTAGGTAATTTATAAACCACTTTATCTCCTTCTAATGGTCGATTAGCTAAAAATTCTACAAGAGCTCATTCTTTAATGGTCTTCCTAATGGCATACTCAATGTCAAAATCTTACAAGAGAATTAGCCATTTGCCCATCTTTCCTAATAATGAAGGTGCTTCCTGAAGGTACTTGAGAGGGTTTTACTTAGCCACTTCTTATACTCTATAGGAATGGAAGTAATGCTTTAACTTCTTTAAAGACCAAATGACTGCCAAACAAATTTTCTCAACCTTCACATGCTTCATTTCATATGGCAGGAATTTCTTGCTGAGTTAATAAATTGTATACTTTATCCCGAATTCATCCTCTATGGCTTGGTATAAAATCAGAGGCTTACCTAGCTGTGATAGTCTTATCACTGGTAGATGCACATGGTATTTCCTGATTGTATTGAATCCCTTCTGAGAATCTTCATTCCAAACCACTAGCTGTTCTTTTCTAAGCAACTTAAAGATTGGCTCACAAATTAAAGCTAGTTTGGCTATGAACCTACTGATATATTAAAGCTTGCCTAAGGATCCTTTAACCTCCTTTACCTTTTGTGTCATGGGTATTTCTTTAATAGCTCTCACCTTGTCTAAATCTATCTTTATACCCATTTGGCTTACTATATGTCTTAACAATTTACCTGAGGCAACCTCGAATATGCACTACTTTAGGTTGAGGCAAAGGTTGTACTTATCAATCCTGTGAAAAAACTTCTCTAATGCCTCAAAGTGACCTTCTCCAGTAGCTGATTTGATCATCATGTCAAGCATATAGACTTCTACCTCCTTGTTGATCAAGTGATCTAAGATCCTAGTGGCCATCCTTTGATAAGTGGCATCTATGTTCTTAAGACCAAATGGCATGACCCGATAAACATAAGTTCCCTTAGTGATAAAGGTTTTCTTAATGCTATCCGTAATTTTGTTCAAGATCTTATTTATCCAGCATACCCATCCACAAAGTTAGACATAGTACAAGCTACAGCACTATCTACTAAGACATTTATATGGGATAATGAAAAGTCATCCTTGGGACAAGCTTTGTCCAAATCTCTATAATTTATGCAAATCTTGACCCTTTCGTCCTTCTTAAACATAGGGACTACATTGGTTAACCAAGTTGGGTACTAAACCTCTATTAAAAACTTGGCCTCCATCTATTTTCTCACCTCTTCTTTGACCTTTTATACCTACTCTGGCCTAAGTATTCTAAGCTTTTGTGTGACTGGCTTATAACCTAGGTAGGTATAAATGGCATGTTCGGTGATTTCTCGATCAATTTTTAACATATCCTTATAGGTCCAAGCAAAGACTTTTTCATACTTTTTTTAAGATTCTTTCAAATTTTTCCCTTTCTTTAGGAGTTATGTCTGATGCTAGAAAGATTTCTTTTGGGTTTTCTTTCGTACCGAGATTAAACAAACATGTATTGGTTGAATTGATGTCAAATATGAATGACTTATACTTATGATTATGCATATTAAAATCAAAAGAAACATCACACAAGTAAGCAAAATTGTTCATCTTATTAATATAATCAAAGGAAAAGCATTGTTCTCATCAAAAAGTTTAGAAGCATAAACAATATCTATGAAAAGATCATTATCTTCAGTCTCTAGCACAGCTGTAAACATCTCTTCAGCTTTTTCCTTTGGCTCTAGTGATGCTTTAGCTCCCACTTTCTCTTTACTTTTGGTCTGAACAGTAAGCAAATCTGGGGTCACAACTTCTTCTAGCACTTCTTGATCCCAAGCTAAATGGTGCAGAAGGATCTCTTAATCCCAAAACCCCTCTATTGGCTTAATAATACATTTTTCCTAATCAAACACCTCATTAAATACCTTAAAACTAGGTACAATCTTATTTCCCACAAACTGAGGCTCATCCTCCTTACAATAGTTACAAAATGCTAAAGCTAGCACGAAGCTCTTAAAAATGTGAGGCACTTACAACTATTGCTTTTTTCCCTTTGCTCTTCTTCTCAAATCCAATATAGCCCAGACCCTTATTATCTTTCTAGCCCTTAATGGAGACTAGAGCTTGAGGCATTTGAGATTCTTTACCTAATCTATCCCTAGGCAAGAAATGCATTTTCTTGAGCATATTAATCACTTGGGCATTATTATTTAAACTCTCTCCATCATTTTAGATCACTGACACACGGAAGCCACTAAAAGGCTATTTGGCAATCTTTAGCATATATACTTAATTCTCTCTACCTGCGATAATGGTGACCACTTGACCATCATATAGTATCTTAATCATCTAGTGCAAAGTGGAGGGTACACTTCCTAGCTTATGGAACCATGGTCTCTTTAACAGCACTGAAAGTTGGCGGGAATAAGCAATACCACAGACTCAGCCTCGGTCTCTACTAGCCCTATCTTTACTACAGCTTTGAAAGTACTTATAGTATATCTCCTTAAATTGTCATAAGTAGATATGGTTAAGTCAAACTTACTCAACATAGACTCATTCAACCTAAAGGTAGGGATAGCCATTAAAGGACACATATTAATCAATGACCCATCATCCACCATCACATAAGTAGTGTTCTTGTCATTCACTTAGCCCTTGATGTGGAGGAGGTGGTTATGGTTCCTACCTTCAACTGGTAGGTCTGCATCTAAATACTCCACATTCACTCCCGTTCCCTATTTAGCTAAGTCTGATAGCTCTGATGGTGAAATGGTAGTTGCAACTGTGGACTCACACAAGGCTTCAACTAGCTTTTGCCTGTGTGATGGAGATTGCCTTAGTAAATCCAAAATTGAAGTCTAAATTTATGTCTTCTTAAGTTTTTTCACTTTCTGACTTTCCTTTACTTCCTTTTCTACAAGTATAGCAACTGGAGCAATTTGCTTTTCAACTTCAAGCACAACCCTTTCACTTTTGGTGACTGTCTTTACTTTCTTCTCTACCTTCTCTTCCTCATTCTCACTCCCTGAACTCTATGTATCATTTAGCTCTATTGGCCCCTTATCTTACTTTCACTGGTGGCCTACGAGCATTCAATCATAGAAATTGGCTAATTTTCTTTAACTTGCTTTGTTACTTTGGGATTGGAATGAACTACACCCACATACTCATTTCTAAACAAATCCCTCATGACATACTACTCTGGTAAATTGGATCCAATCATAAACACAGGAAGTGGCATAGCATTATACCCCCCCTCCCCCTTCTTTTTTTTCTCTTTTCTTTCAGGATTTGAAATTTATTTGCTATCTATCAGACCCTGAATATTATTCCTCAAAATGAAATAATAATCTGTCAGATACCCCATATGCTAATAGTAAGCACAATACTGATCCCCTCAATGATTAAGCATCTTTTGATTCTTTAAAGGTCTTGGCGATAATGACTGTAACTTTCCTTCCTTACTCAACGAATCTAATACTGAGGATAAAGATTTCCCTAGGTTAAAGTAGTACCCCTGGTTGGCTTCCAAGGTAAATACCTCAACCATTTTCCCACTTCTATTTTCCTCACAGCTACTCCCAGTAGACTTGTTACTGCCAAAATTTCTCCTTGCACATTTATTATTAACCCTCTTGGCCAAGTACTCACCCTCTACCTCTATGGCAATACCCTTCAAAGACTCCCAATCTTTCATCCCTTTATCTTTAAACCATCCCTTAGTTACTCCTAATGAAAATCCTAATTTGGTCAGCGGTGTCAGACTTCCTTTTCATTTCCATAACCATATTCCTCCACCTTATCAAATACTCATGGAAAGATTCATCATGCTTTTGTTAAAGCCACTTTAGGTATTTTAAAGTGACCTCTACCTTGTTATTAACAAGTCCTAATCCTCTTTGGTCCTCCTGTATAACCTATAGTACCAATCTATCATCATGCCTACCAAACTCAGGTAGAAGTACTGCACCTTTTATTCTTACTTAAGGTAGTGCCCTTTATAATGAATATATAATGCTTCATATGGGTCGAGGGGTCTAAAGTACAATTAAACGTTAGCAGGTTCGACATTTTAAACCTTTGAGGTAGTGGCTCATCCCCATCAGAATCCTTATCTTTGGGGTTCATCTCTCTACCAACAATTAGCAATAGAGCCATAACGTCAATCTTTTCCTTCATCTTTTAAAAAGTTGCATCTTCTAGTCTGTTGGTGGTGCTCTAGGTATTATAGCATCTATCATAGGAGCATCCCCAACATGGGTTGGCTCTGTTAACCCGTGAGTAGGTTCTATAGGCCAAGTTCTAGAAGGAGGTGCTAAAAAAGCCACCAACCCACCAATCATGTCAAGCATTATCTCCTAATATTCTTAAAACCTCCTATCTAATCTCCTATCTAACTCATCCTATAGTACTAAAGGCATTGAAGCGAAGGCTAACTTATCCCTTATAGCTGCCATTCTCTACTTTATTTCTTCTTATCCAATTTGTTGTGTCTCATCATCCATCTCTATTTCTGGTATGTTATTTAAATCAACCTCAAATAAATCCCCCAAACCAAATTTTGAACCAGTTTCAAACCAGAGATCATAAATAGGCCACTTTAGATTAAAAAAGGGATTTTGACCCAATTTTACTACTGATGGTCAACTTATGAAGGCATCTAAGTGGGCTCAAAAGGTAGGCATCATAGAGTTGCCACCTAACAAAACGTTAGGAAAGAGAATATAACCTGTGATGCCCAAACAAAGATGGTGTCTCAGACATGACTCTTACTTATAGCCTAATTAGGTGTTGTTTATAATTGGATTTTTATTATTAGTCCACTACCTCTCTTTTCATAAGGTTCATTGTATGAAAATAAACAAACATATCAAGCAGATCAAAAATCAATAAATAAAGCAATAAATAAATAAGCAAAATATTCCACTTAAATTATTACAAAGGCAAATCGTCCAACTAAAAAATAAAATAATATACATAAATCAAAAAAAATTATTTAGGTTAAGAACATTGGTTCCCTCATACATATTTACCAAAGGGTTTTCTCTCATTTTGTGATTTTAGGGTAAAAATTGGACATTGGTCCATTTTATTTGAGGAAAACCAATTAATTAGATAAAAAATTTTGATTTTAAGTGAATTTTCCATTTAATGTACAAAAATCATTTTTTACTAATTATTACATTCCCAAAAATTGAATACATATAAAATAAATAATAACAAAATAAAGAAATAACCAAATAAATAGTCACATAAATAAAATGAAATGGAAAAAAAAATGACAAAAGAGGCAAAAATAAAAACCATCTGGGGCGATTCCCAAGGCCCATTAAACTCTTAAAAAGAACTCCTCATGAAACATAAAAGATAAATGTTCAAATGAAACAAAGAAGATAAACAATTAGCATATGAAAATACAATATATTAAATTATAAAATTTAAAGTAAAATAAGCATGTTTTAGAATGAAGATTAAGCATACAGAATAATAAATATGCATAAATAGACAGGGAAATTATGTTAAAATACAGTTAAACATGCAAATGAGCTAATTATGTCATAAAACACATAAAAATAAAAAATAACTCCAAAAAGGCCACGGATGGCCAAAATAAAAATGAGAGATAGGATAGGTGGAAGGCACCAAGATTTAGCAATCGACGGCTATCTGTCACTCGAAATATAGGCAAAAAGCAAGAAATATAGCCAAACTCAAGGGAAAAGCATTTTAATCCTAAACATGTACATTTATAGTTTTCTTAAAGAATTTAGGTTCGTTGGTGGCATTTAGTATTCAAGTCTTCTAATGTACTAGGGATAGGGTATTATAATAATGTTCCTTATATAAAATATTGTGATAATCTCAGGTCTAAGGATTTGATAATATAACTATTATCAGATCACTAATGACACTAACCCATGTAGTATCTCAAAACGGGTCTATCTAGTACCTTTTTCTCTAAGAAGTACCTACAAGTTTGATTTATATCACCATATATAATAATCCCATGATTTATTCAAACTCATACTAGTCTTAATTTATCATTATTCCTTTCATGATAAATGACTAGGGATAGTTAGAATAACATAAGATTGTTATTCTCAAATATTATTATAATGTAACATGCCAACAATATATTAATGTGAAGAAAGCCTAATTTTATAGAATGAAATGTAACATTACATAAAGGTCTAAATGTTTGGCTTAGGGAATAACCACTAACAATCTCCTACTTGCACTAGACCTAATCATATATGTATCTAATACCCATTGACCAAGTATGTGTTGGAATTTATTGGTTACATGCATCGCATACATGAGCGGAGTTTTAAAATTTTTTAACCAATATTACTGATCTTGCCATGAATATACAATATAACTATATGAGAATAAGAAAATCACCTTTGATTTTTGTTGAACAGTTGATTTTACTTCGCATCGGGTTGTCGCAAACCACAGTGTCCAAAATCGAACACCTCCAATGAGTAATCCACACTAGAGAAGGATAAATTGAACCAACAATTGGTGTAGAACAAGGAGTGGCCGAAAACCCTAGAGCTAGCAAGGGAGTGGCGCAAAAGGGAGAGAAAGAATAGAAGAATAAGACTTTCTTATGTGTTTAATCACTTAACCCTAATTCCTCATTAGTTGGCCTTTTATAGTTAGGTTAAAATTCCAACTCCTTAATGAGATTGGGCTCTTTAAAATTTTTGGAGAATTATAATCATTTGGGCTTAATTAAATCCAAATTAAATCTTTTCATAAAAGACTATGCACAAAACCCACAAACTAGGCCCTTTGTGCAACTAATTGGATTTAAATACCCAAATGGATTCCAAATCCAACCAAATTAAATATGTAGGTTCCATAACACTTATGTAACATATATAAATTAATTTGGTCTAAGAAATATTTCATTAAGGCCTTCTGTATGGAGTTGGCATGTGGCCTTGTCCAGAAGGGCTTCCACACCAGCTCCATTCCTCTGGTCCCTTTATAACTCCTCCAATGGACTTATTAATTATTATATCAGTCTAATAACACCTATTGTAGTCCTATAACACTTATAAGACAATAATAATTAATCATAAAATATATTATTTCAATTAGGTCCAATTTACAGAATATTTCTCAAAAGTTCCGCGGACAATTTTACTTGATCATAATTAATTAAACTTTTTAATTAATTATTATCTTATTCACTTCTCTACCCTCATAATAATATCAAATATTATTATCCTTGTCATTTTACCATTTTATCATTTTCTCTATATGTGTGTGACCTATTGGATTCTTGTCCATATTGGCAGTATAATATGTAATTGAGTTCTATCCAAAACTCACATGATTTAAACTCCTTCAAATCATTTTATCAATCCCCATTGATATTTTTGATATATCATTATACAAGTCATGATTGGCCTCTATCTAGGCATCATGACTACCCAAATGTCAGGAAAGTCATGTGGTTTGACTATACCCTTCCATAGAAACAATTACCATGCAATTACTCCTTTCACCAATCTTATCTCAATTAGATTCTAAGTATGGATTTCTGTCAACTCGTATAAATCTAATTATGTATGTTCTATTAATTTAACCATTGTTCCTAAAATGCCCTCCATGGATCTCTATCCATCTTGGCATTTTACTCTGGCCAGAGATTCTCTGAACAAGGTAATTATAAAATCATGCGAGATAACTTCCCTTATTAAATCTGGGATGGTGAATAGTTTGTCAATCACTCAACTATCTTCAAGTAGGTCATGATATACCCAATCTCCTAACTATGTTCACTCCCAGTTGGAAGTAATCAGTTATGGAGTCAAAGTATACCACTTGCTACTTAAGATAACTTTGGTGATCTCAAGTCTAAGGATACTTGCACAACCGCTATGAAGAGATTCCTCACTGACATAGATTTAATATCCATGTGAGGATTCTCTTTGCAGGTCTCCAATGAACTTGTTCTTCTAACAAGCATCCATATGTTAGCTTTGATTATCTTCCATAATCACAGTTATGAGAACCACTGCTTGAACCATTCAAGAAGCATAACTTGTGCTAGTCTGTCCGAATTAACAATGTCCTATCTTGTTAATTCTATGACTAGGGATATTTAGATATTAACACATTTGCATGCAATAGACATCTCACATCATGAACACCTTCATGATTACCTTTGCACTATGTTTATAATATCTAGGAGTTCATTCATTAATTTAAGATTTACAAACTCATGTATTTAAACATAGCATTAATAAATGAATGATGCCTTTTATTAAGAATATTAATTTTATACATATGAATAACATCCCTATTACATGGGCTTTAAGGCATACTCTCTAATAGTATGACCATCATGTTTGGCTTACGGGAGAGCCTTTGTAAGTGGATCAACAATGTTGTGCTAATACCATATAAAATGGTCTATTAGTTAATGCATATTTTCTTTACTTCAGGTAGCTAAGTATGTTAAATTATTTATATTTTATGTGTTTTTTTTATCTAGTTTATGTGTTTGCTTGTATTTTAGGTAAATTTGTGTCAAAAAGGTAAAAGAAACAATTCCAGATGCAAGCTTGAGCATGAGTCATGAAATTTGTCGGACTCATGATGAAGAGAAAGAGTGAGACACAACTCATAAAGAATGTTCGAGTCATTATAGAGAGCAAAGCAATCTGACTCATGATGGTTAATCGAGTCGTGAAAGGAAGCATGAAGAGAGACACGACTCGTGAAGAATGACTGAGTTGTTATAGAGGCAAGAGAGACAAGACTCATAAAGGTTGTTTGAGTCGGTCCAGTCACAGGTTCTCAAGAGATAAAATTTTTCATCCCACCTGTTCTCAACCACCAAGTCTTTTCATCAAGCCTTTTCATGGCAACTTTTCACCATCATACCTATTCTAAATAGGCATAATTAGGGGTGCAAATTTCTTTATAAATAGGGACAAAAAAAAAAGATAGAAGGGATACAGTTGTTATATAAAAATATATACAATCTTTGTTTTTGGATGAACAGTTTTACTTAGTTATTAGATGATGACAAAGGAATAAAGCTACAGGAACAAGGGATTTATCAAAAGGTTTAATTAGAAAGTAAAATTCTAGGGAGTTTTAAAGTTTCTTTCCTAATTTTATTCTTCTTTTCTCTTCTAAATTTTTCCTCTTATTCTCTTGTTTGACTTTAATTCAAATTTGTATTTTGGCTAGTTTCCTTTGTACATTAGAAATGTGAAGTGATATTTGTTTAAGATCATGACTATTTTTAGTATAAATGAAGTATGATTTAAATCCATTTGTGTGATTTGTTTTGCTATGTATTCTTGATCACCATATTTAACACGCTAGTCAATTTATTTGCAATGAGAATTGGAATTTATTGATGGAAAGACAAATGAATTTACTTAAAGTATTGAATTCATTTAAAGATAAGGAATTCTCTTTGAGGGATTAAAGAATTAGCATTGAGCTTCATAATTTTTGTTTATCTCTATAATGACATGAGAGTGCTTATAGACTCTAAACAAGAACATCTTTAATGACAATGAGAATTGCTTGAAAGAATCTTTGGTTAAATTCTCCAATCACTTTATTTATACAATTGCTTTTACTTGTACTTAAATGAATTATTCTCTTTATTTTTATGTATATTTAAACTATTTACTAAGTTATCTTTAATTTAATATGATTCAATCTATGTATATTAGTTTAGATATTAAATAAATACTTATTCTTCATTATTCGTTACCAATCCATCTACTTCTTGTAGTTTCAATACAAGATTTACCCCGTTCCCTTTAGAACGATACCCTACTCATTCTATACTTAGTCTAGAAGGACTAAGGGTTCTAATAATTTCTTACCAGATTTTGGTGTCATTGCCAGGGAATGGCTTAATTGAATCTTTATTGATTAAAATAAAGAAGTGGTTGTTTTAGGAATAAATATATTAGTTAGTTAGATAGTTACTGCATATGAATTTTTATTGTTTATTTTAATATTTGTAAAGAAACTAAGATTTATGATAGTCTATTTTAGATTTTATGATTTTAAACTAATAGAAATTTCCTTTTGTGTAGGGAACGTAGGAGAAAACAAGAAAAAGAACTTAGATTGAAATTAGAAGAAGAACAAAGGTCCAAATTGGAGAAAGATCAAAATATCAGAAATATGGCATAACAAGAATGGAGAACCCTTGGAGATTTTGCTATGCCTAATATTTTTGAAAGTTTTGGAGGTATAGTGGCACCAGCCATTGCCAACAACAACTTTGAGATCAAGCCTGTTGTCATACAAATGGTTCAGAATAACCAGTTTGGAGGTTTGCAAGGGGAAGATCCTTATGCTCATATTCTTACATTTCTTAATATGTGTGCTAGTTTCAAAATCAATGGAGTAACCAATGACACTATAAGGCTTAGGTTATTCCCATTTTCCTTAAAGGATAAAGCACAGATTTGGTTTGCTAGTATACCTAGTGAAATAATAACTACTTAGGATCAATTTAAATAAGTTTTTCTTCATAATTATTTTCCACCCCATAAAACAACAAAATTTAGAAATCAAATAACTACCTTTAAGCAAATGAAAAATGAGACCATTTATTCCTCTTGGGAAAGGTTTAAAGAACTCCAAAGGTAATGTCCTTACCATGGCTTGTCGGATTGGATGATTCCTCAAATCTTTTACAATGGCTTAATGGATGAAAATAAAAATATTGTAAATGTTGCTTCAGGTGGGAAGTGGATGGAGAAAATGGCCAAAGAAGAAAAAACTTTTTTGGAAGAATTGGTTTCACAAGGTTACACGATAGAAGAACCAATAATGGCTAAAGCTAAGGGACTTTTGGAACTTGATTCCATTAATTTATTGACAGCTAAGGTTAAAGCCTTAACCAAATTGGTAAGTAATTCTCAATCTAGTAGTGAAAATTTTAGTCAAGTATATAAAAAATGTGGTGGACCTCATTTATATACTTATTGTAATGACAATTCCAATGAGGATGTGAATTTTGTCTAAGGTAATTATAATCAAAGGTTGGGGTCAAAAGTCAAATTATTATAATTACCAATGGTGGAATCATCCTGGTTTTTCTTGGTCTAATCCAAATGTAACACCCTGAAATTTTATCTATCAAGTACAATATGTTTTAGAGCATGCACAGTAATCCTAGGATAGTTATCAGCGTGATTATATTGGTATAATATAGAGAAAACCATAGAAACTCAAAGATTAAGTGTGCTCATCCCTGAGCAATCAAAGGATGGATGACCCGTCTGGAAAGTGGAGTTAAATGTTTGATGAGAAAATATGAGTTAAATGGATTCCGGTGGTACAATTTGAGGAGAAATTGACCTTAAATAGGCCTCTGAAATAAGTAGAGAGGCACTTTCTCGGTTACCATAAAAAGGGGTTGACCAGAAGTTTGACTGGGCTCTGAAAAATTCTATAGATTTTTAAAAATTTTTATGATCATATAGATCCATTAGAAATAATTGGAAGTGAAAAATAAATTTTTTGACTATTTTAGAATTTCGGGTTTCGGATCAACTGAATTTGCTTCCAGAGTTGAAAGTATGCCAAAAAGACATCAGAATCAGTTAAAATTTTAAACACATGCTCCTACATATGCTAGTGCATGTGGAGAAAAATTTCAAGGCATTATGAATTAAGGATCAAAATTTTATTTTTTGAGGTACAAAATCGAGACAAAGTCAAAAGAGGAGTCAAATTCGAGAATTTGACCACATGGAGACATGAAAGTTGTTATTATAAGATTATAATTAGGTGTGTAAAAGTTCAGATTAATTAGATAAGAGTAAGTGCTTGAATTGGTGACAAGTGGCTTAACTTAGGGCCATTAGATTTGATAGTTAGCAATTGAATCTTGGCCCTTCCTTTGGTATGCTTCAAGGCACCATATAATAGCCCATGAATATCTAAAAATAACTCCAAAATTTTTGCAACTCCCCCCTCTTCTACAGCAAAATCCAAACCTCCCATATTTGGCCATTTTCCACCATTTTCTCCATTTCTTCTTCCTCCCATCAAATCTCAACCCCAAATTTTTACCACATACTCCAAAAATCATCCTATAAACCCTAGAAGTTGGATTGCATCAAGGTAAAGCTTGGATTTAGAGAATTTATGGAGAGAGAAAAATGACCCAATTAGCTAACACCTTGTGTTTTTGTTAGATTTAGTTAGGAAAATTGTTATGGGCTTGTAAAGAATGGTTATTATAGTAGTTTAGTAGGTAGAGTGACATGCCATAGCATCTACTAATTGGTCAATGCTCGGGAATGGGTAGCAATCCTTCGGGTAGGCCTTGTTGAGATCAATAAAATCCATATAGATTCTCAATTTCCCAATTTTCTTTTTTACCAAAACAACATTGGTAAGACATTCTGGGTAATCGACTTGTTTAATAGTTTCTGCACTTAAAAATCTATTTATTTCTTTAGAAATGAACTTTTTCCGATGAGTGCATGCCTTTTTAATTTTTGTTTGACTAGTGTATGGTTAGGATCCATATTGAGCTTATAAGTGATCACCTTTGGATCTATACCCTGGAGGTCTTCTGGTTTCTAAGCAAAGGTGAATTTATTGGCCATCAAAACTTTCATTATTTGATCTTCTACCTCTTTTGACATATTTGAACCAATTTGTAATGATATTGCCCTCTAGATTCAATCTTGGGCCAATCGTCTTCCTTTTATTTTTCCAAACCAAGTTGTACTATATACGATTGTTTTGCCTCTTTCACCATGGTGATGTAAGCTTCCCTTGAACCTTTTTTATTTCCTCTTAGGATTGCCACTCCTTTTTTAGTGGAAATTTTCATTACCACGTATCTTATACTGGTGACTGCTCCTATCTGAAATAATAATGGTCTTCTAAAGATCACATTATATGCAAAATTTACATCTATGACCATGAACAGAACTTTATAGGTGTGAGTTACTGCTTCATCTCCCATCCCACTATTAGAATAGTGACATTGCCATGTCCAATCAGTAGGGTAGTTTTCGGCTTCAGTTCCTCCATTGGTAAACTCATTCATTTGTAAGCTCCTATGATGAGGATGTTTACCATTCTACCATTATCCACCAAAATTCTTTTTATGAGGAAATTATTTATCGTTGTTTGAATTACTAATGCATCTTTATGAGGAAATTTCAAATCAGTCGCATCTTCTGGGGAGATGGTAATTGAGGGTGATTTTTTGAATTTGGCTAAGAAGTATACACCTTTCCCTTTCTTTCTTTTCACAAAGTTCTCTCCATAGAATGATCCTTCAACAATCATGTTGATTATGTCGAGTCTCTATCTTTACTGATTGACATCCCTGGGTTTATGCCTTTTGTTGTCTTCTTTTAAATCTGATATTCCCTTATTACCTATTAGTGTTTTGCACGCTTCCTATGGTGAAGATCTGATAAATCTTTTGAAGGACACTTTTTGTATGAGTCTCTCGATTTCTTCTTTCAATGATTTGCATTCATCGGTGGTGTGACCTACATCGTTATGGAATTCACAATATCTGGAGTGTATGACCGATCAAAAAGCTTTTTAGGCCAAATTACTTTGTTATGTTTTTCATTTGTCCATATTAAAACCTTAGAGGGAGAAGAATTGAGCGGAGTGTAGGTTCTGGCCGGATTACTTATATGGTGATCTGAACTATTATGTTCATTCTCCTTCCTCTTCTTGTTGTTTTTCGAAATGCTAGCCTTTTCATAATTTTTTACTTTTAAATCCTCCTACTTGTAGGGCTACATTCTATCTGTCACCAAATTTATGTGTCCTCTAGCTTGTAGGGCACTATTTAGTTATATGTATTGGTTAGCCCTCTCGATCAGATCGGTAAAATCCATTAGAGATGGATTTAAATAATTGAGTGCTTATTAGGTTACGAGCCAAAGCACTTATGGCCACTTTAGGATGTAGGTTCCTTATTTTAGAGGCCTAGCTCTGGAACCTATCAATATAACTCCTTATAGTTTCATCTAGTCCCTGCACTAAATTACACAAATAATTTATAGTTTTAGGGGTTCTAATCTACACTATGAATTTGGTTGTGAACAGATCATGAAGCTGCCTAAAGCAGTGAATATATTTTGAAAGAAGATCATGGAACCAATCCAAAGTGTCTCTTACTAACGTTTTGGGAAACACACGACAAAAAATTTTGTCATCAAACGAATACATTTGTATTTGTCCTCTTGTACTCGACACCTAGTCCTAGATCTAAGGTCAGTTGGCTCTTTAATTCACAATGGAACATTTGTGCATCATCTCATATCCCTTTCTTTACTTTCTCCTTCTGATTCCCTCTCAAGACGTCTTCTCCTATGTATGGAATTCATAATGCTCCTACTAAAATCCCTTAAGATTATCCTCAATTTTTTTACAGTAATGGGTGGATTCATTACGAGCCATGAAACTCTCTCTCAAACTCATTCAAGAGATAATATCGCACTGGGAGCCTAGAAGGGGTTCTTTCAATGTCATTTGTTCTGACAATGGATCTAAGCCTCTTTCATTCGTTGTCGGAGTAATTTTCAAATTTAAGGTTGCTTAGCTGCTTATGTAGGCTCCCATCACTCTCAACGAAAGCACCAAATAATATTTCCCAAAATATCAAAAATAAAAAGAGGGTAAAGGCCCAAAGGTGAAAAGCCTCTTGGAACTTGTAAAAGAGAGGCTGTCCAATCGGACTAGTGTAGGCTCCAATGCTTAAGTCAAAAAAAATGTCTTTTAGAGAGAGAAAAAAACAAATGGAAAGAGTTTTAGAGAGAGATTGGCATTACTAAGACTCTTTGTGATATCTCTATTTATAGGGTTTTGATAATTCATAAGCTATTAGGCTTTTGAGTGCCTAAAATAGTGACCTAATGGTGGTGATGTGATTGCATTGTAGGAACCATACTTAATTATATAAGTAATATTAGGCGAAGATATGGAAGCCATACCACAGGATTGATGTGATAGCCTTATCATGTCAATCTAATCAAATTGTTCGAAATGCTCTCATGTGGGCCTGTGTGAATATTAGCTTTTAGGTCTTGAGGCCCAATTTCAGAGGATGTTATCACTAACCTTAGCCCTTGCGCTTCTTAGTTACGTTCATAATTTTTATTTAACCCATATAATATTTTTCTTTCCTTCTTCATTAATTCTCTTTCTGTTGATCGATTTAGGTCACATAAGTTTTATAGTTTATTTCCTAATTATTGTCTTATACCTTTATAATTGCATTTTAATTCTCCTTTTATCCTTTATTTACGTTTAATTCTCCCTTATTGATTTACTTATGACTCCAACTGTTTTCACCATTTATTGTATGATTACTCCTTTTTAACTTTTATTTTATTTCTTTATCATAATTTATACTTTAATTCTCACAACTTCTTCACATATTGACAATCTACCTTTTAATCCTTATTACTTGATTATTTATCCATTCTTACCCTTATTTGATTTAATTTATATTTTTAATTCCCTAATTACCTTTCTGCTCCCTTTTTTTTTATTATTTCCACCTTCTACTTATTTATTTCTTTACTTAGATGACAATTACATTCTAGTCCTTAAATTTTTATTTTATCATATAGTTTACTAATTAGAACCCTAATTTACTCTTTTATATTCTTTATTTAATTTCTATTCCTTGATTTACATTCTAATCCCTCACATACCTTCACGGAAATGTAAATTGCCATCTAGCCCTACCAACTTTATTTTCTTATATTGTGAGGCCCTAATTTTGACCCTGGTAGAAATTATGTCTAATTAATAAAATTAAGACTTCATTAATAGTTAATTATGATGAAGGTTTTATGGAAATCAAGATTGTATGTGGGGTAAAATGGTAATTTTTCTAAGTAAGTTATTCCTAAGGTTAATTTAGAGAATTAAATGGAATTATGGGGTAAATTCTTGAGATTGGGGTTAAATGCAAGGGTAATATGTGAAATAGAATTTTAGTGGGTCAATTTTAAAAATGAGAATTTAATGCAAGGATTTGTAGGCATTTTGCCCACTATAACCTTATGGGGAAACTAAATCACATGAGAGAGTGTGGGAAAAAGAGACCATGGGAATAAATGGCTTTGAGGACCTTTTAAAAAATAGAAATTTTTGTTCATCTTTCTCAAACCTCTTACTCTCTTCTCACTTAAAGAAATTGATTCCTACCTCTTACATGTGCTTATATGTTGAGAGTTTTCAAAGGCTAAGATTTGTAAAGGGAAGAAGGCAATCAAAGGTGAAGGAATAGGAAACAAGATGTGTTGAAAGGGAATTTGAGGTTCTAATAAAAGTTTTGGGAACCAATAGTTAATATGAAATTGCATGTGTGTGTGATTTTAAGAATTAAAATGAAAATAGCTAAGAACAAGGAAGTTTAAGATAAAGACTTTGCATGAGTTTAATTTTAAGCTTAATTAAGAAAAATGAGTTAATGGCTCAAACTAGAGTTTAATAATGTTATGCATACAAGCTAGGGGTGTTCAAATGTAGGTTGGGTGGGCTACAGTTGGTTTTCTCTCTAACCCATCTAAATTAGTAAATGGGTTGAACCCAATCCAAACTAGGTGGGTTATGAACTAAAATTTTTTATGTTGGGTTGGTTGGTTTATGTGGGTTATATGGGTTATGTTAATTTTTTATATTATATTATAAAGATATATATTATTTATTTTTATATATTTTTAAATATAAATAATTAATTTTATTTTTATAAATATTTTTTTAAATACCGCAAGCTTATAAATTTATAGTGCCATAAAATTTAAAATTACATATAAATTTCATAAAAATAATTAAACATGTTCTAAAATTTAAAATTATTTTTAAATTGATTGTATATGCTGATCTTTTCAGTGCATGTTTATAAGTTGTATATGCCGATCTTTGAAAATAATTGTTTGTTATGAAGTTAATATATATAGGAATATAATATATAATAAATCTACGGTAAAATTTAATTTTCAAATTGTATCATTGTTGTTGGGAATGTAAAAAAAATCATACAATATATTATCGACATTAAAAGTCTAATGAATACAAAAGTGAAATCATACTACAAGAATCTTCTTAGTGAATAATTTTTACATATTTTATTAATTTACTATGGGTAATTTCAGATTCCAAATAAAAAAGATTGAATAGGACCCCATGTAAAATTTTAGATTTGATTTTTTTAATGATAATTTTATAATTAGTGGTTATATTCTTCTTTTTAATAATTAAAACAAAAAAAATTAAATACGATAATATTTTTCATAAATATTTTTTAAATACTGCATACATATAAATTCATAATGTCATAAAATTTAAAATTATATGTAAATTTCATAAAAGGATTAATATTATCCTAAAACTTAAAATTACTTATCAATTGGATATGTGGCATGTGATTTAGTGTCACTTGCATTAGACAAAACTATTTTCAATTTTTAAAATTTAATTAGTTAAACAAGCTAACTAACAATAGTATTAGATCCATAAACTTTCAATTAGCTAGAAAATAATGCATTATGTCGGATGCAGCAGTGGTATTGCTCATGTTATTATCTACTGCAAGTGATTGGAACATTATGCTATAAATAGTCTGCAAGTGATTGGATCCACATCGCCACCACCATCCTATGCCATACTGCCACTACTGCCACCACCACTATTGTCGCCCCTATCATAATGCTACCGCCGTCATGATAAAATTGCAGCTGCCGTTGTCATTACCACTGCTACCTTCATTGAAATTATTATTATAATATAAATAAATAATTAAAAGAATATAATATATTTTTATAAATAATAAATAATAAAAATTAAAAACAAATGAGTAAAGGGAAAAAAGTGTGAGTGAGAGTGTATTTAAAGAAGAGTATAATGTGGGTTAATTGGTTGGGTTATATAATAACCCATAACCCATATGTATATTTTTAAAATGTTAAAATGGATTGTATGGTTTATAATAACCCACTATAATTATAAAAAAAAACTAGGTTAAGTGTATTGGGTTAGATGGGTTAAATGGGTTACACCAAAATTGAACACCCCTATTATGTACCTATGACTAAGTTAGGAGAACTTGATGATTAATGATGTCTTAAGCAAGATTTAGGCAACATAATGGGTAGAGAATGTAATGGAAGTTATGGAACATAAAAATAATAAATGTACAAAATTTTACCTAAGTGAACATAATGATGGAAGTTAAGAAAACTTTGGAATTATAAGGCAAAGTGTATATGTATGGTTATATGAATAATATAAATGACATTTGAAACATATTTGGCATGTAGATGAAAATAAAATGGCAAGGTAGGTATGAGATCCTAACTTGGCCGAATGGTGAAAGTGGAGAAATGTCATGTTCTTATAACTTTTATATACTAATGTAGATATTTATGATAAATATATATTGTTTAATCCTAATTGGGCACTAATTAGACATGTAATAATTATAACATAATATGGTTAGTAAGGAAGAACATGTAAAAAGTGACATAAATCATAAAATATAATTGCCCTTAGTGTACAGTGGATAATCCGGGATCGTAGGATATAATAGCTAGCCATAGGGACATATAAACCACGGTGCTACTATGAAATTATCATGAGATTTGAATTATTACATACACTGAGGAATTACCGGCATATGATATGGCATATGGTGGGTTAGCTAGATCGCATAAAATTATGGCCCCTCTACCAGCACTGGAGCAGCAGTATCATGCCAAATGCAATCCCTCCAGTCTATTTATACTATTGGAGTTCTTATCCCACATATTTGTTTTGAGAATTTTCATTGATCATGTTAGTGGCAAATTTGTAATTTGGTGAAAAATTGAGGACTAAATAGCAAATTACGCCTAAAAGATATTAAAGATGTAATAAAATAATGAAAAAGATGAAAAGTGGGAGTAAACGGGTGAAAAAGGACAAAAATGTAATTACGGGGGAAAATAGTGGTAAAATGGTAATTTGGCTTTGAAATTATGATTGAAGAAGTTACATTAATGAACTAGGTGAAAAGGGCAAAATTGTAAATAAGAAAAAGTTCAGGGACTAAAATGTAATTTACTACCTTATAAGCTAATATGAGGACTAAAATAGAAATTTGCCATCTAAGGTGAAATAAAGGCCCAAGGTAACAAAAAGGTGAAAATTTTGAGTTAAATAAAATAAGAGTGGCAAAAAGAAGGATTTAAGGACTAAATGGTAATTTTCCCTAATGTAGGAGATTATATAAAATTAAATGAAGAAATTAAATAAAATAAGAATTTAATAGTAATTTAACACATTAAGTAAACAAATTTTTTAGGTTATTTAAGTAAAATTAATATTAAGGGTAAAATGGTAATTTTGCTTAAATTCATGTTAGATGAAATTTTATGTATTTGTATCCACCAATAAGCAACAAAATTGCTTAGCACATGATTTATTTTGACTGTGCATAGGGACAGGTCAAGGAAGGAGGTATTGAAGAAGCACAAGTGACATGTACATATGAAGACCTTTTAGATATGTGATGTATATAAATAAAAATTATGTAACGTGATGTGACTAGATATTTACACTTTGGACTCGGTGTATGGAATGCAATATGTAATAAATTTTAAATGTTAGTGGATGCCATAAAATATGTGATGTGAGCACTATATTTGATTGATGAGTTATGAGTGATATTAGAAGTGCCATGTATGAGATTGGAGTATTGGAGGTGGAGATCACTATTTGGGAGTGTAAATTTACCATTTGCAGGTTTGGGCAGCATAAATTATAAGCCGTTATGCTGCCAAAAAATTTACCAAGTCAATAGTATACTAGCAACACTAAGTAAATGTAAGCATCAAAGTGATAAATTAAACTATCGATCCACTATCCAGATTTAAAATGCATCGCTGTAATATCATGGTAACTATAACAATATCATTCAACTTATAATAATATGACGAAATATAGGGCGTCACATTTTTTGGTATTAGAGCGGGTTTAGGCAATCCTAAGATCGAAGTATTTGAATGTGTGGGTGAATGATTGAAAGATATATGTACATGCCACATGGGATTAAGTGAATTAGAATTGAATCTTACCTATCCTTTTGTGTATTTCGGTGAAAGCTATGGCTTTTGGATCTAGGCGAGCACATGAGCTGGCAAGCGATGCAGAGAGCGGGGCCTCAATGTAGCACCCCCTATACAAAAACCCTATTTATCTGATAATTTAAATACTATTAATCATCCTTATACAACATATTCGCTTAACCATCATTTTACCATTAATCATGTCATACGGTTTCATATACTTATGTACGCTACAAGTCTATTCCTTGTTTGCATTTCAAACTTAGTATCTTGCATACTATACTATATGAATATTACTTTATGTATATCACATGCACACATACTCTTTCTTAGCTTTAATACTAGTGAGTTACAACACTTTGCATAGGTTAGATACATATTTATAAGATAACTTGCCATAATACAAAACTTATGATAATAGTAATACAAAAAAACATCCTACATCAAGATTTAACAGTTTGTAGTTGGCCCTTCCTGATGCAGAGATCGTCCCTGAGCAAAAGTCTTGATAACTGAACCTACACGGATAAATAACCCGTGCTAAGCTATAAAGCTTAGTGGGGAATGTCTACAGATGGATGACCACTCACAACAGTCATCAAAATACACATACAGTATATATATATGTATATAACATGTACAACATAACATGTCAATAATAACAAATACCTTAAAGCTTAAAGCATATCCTCATATACATAAACATTATACCCAAGAGAGTATCAAATATTCCCATTTTCATAATTCATATAGATGACAATTTACCATGTGAACATATTCAAATGAAGCACAAATTTCTATGGACAAACCAACAATATGATCCACAATAACGATCTTTAGTAAGATAAACTTTAACTGATTAATTATTATCATTACTATAAATAAAGTTTAGCCTACCTTAGTTTTATCAGTGGATAACGGGAACTGTCAATACACTTCGGTATCAAAATGAGGAATATCCGAAGATATCGAATCTATAGACCCAAACGGGGCCAAATTATACTTTAGACCGGTCAAGCAGACCCAAACGGGGTCGCCTAACAACCCAAACGGGGCTGTTCATGATCCAAACGGGATCAAAACATACTTTAGACCCAATTGGGCCAAACTATGGTAGCTGCAATTTTTCCTATAGGCGCCTATCTATCCACATCTGAACTCTATTGTAGGCAGAACTATATTCATGTTCAATTCACATATCAAAACTATATTCATAGTATACTATTTGCACATATACAAAGTCTTGTAAAACTATAAGTTCTCTAGTGCATAGATAGATATATGCACATTTCATATAACAAGTTATACATGTAGCTCATCCAATCCGTGTGACTATAAAATTTGCATCACGACATATTGGCATGACATATAATCATCACATCATATACTTGAACATGTTCTCATTAAGCATCTCACATGTTCATAGTCATGCTAAAGCATTTTCTATCTCATAGGGCAATTGCATGCTCATACACTCATATAAATAATTATAATTGTACATACCTGTAGGTACATTTGCATATAGTAGGCTTATTTTTATAAGCATGTCTATCAATATATATACCTTTATCATTATTCAAATCATGTGTTATACAAAATATCGACATTTTTCTATATGGGCATATACATATGACATGGTCATACTATTATATTCCCTATTTCATAGCATAGGTACATGTCAAAATATGCACTTTCATGTCATAGGATTACATATGTATACATAAATTTTGCATATGACAATCATGTACAAATCCATTTACATATATATAGGTTAGATATTTTCATCACTAATTTTTATCTATGTACACATATAAATATATATGTATGCATATGATCCTTCATTGATAGTCATATTACATGCCCTAACCAATTTATTTTGCAATCACATAAACACCTTTTTATCTCAATTAATTAAAAGTCATAAGATAAAGTATAGCAAAAATCTGCACAGGGCAGCATTCTAGACTCGACTTGTGAGCCACATTTGAAATTGAAGATGTCATTTTTAGGCAAAATGATCTTCTAAAATGTTATTCCCCTATGTGTCTAGTTTCCATATCATCAAAATTCACCTCAATATCTGACCTATAGGTCGAGATATTTGAAAAATACTATAGGCTTTTCATAGAACCAAAACAGTGTATACTGTCACTTATAAAAATTCATATCATAACATTAAGAGGGATTTAGATCAAAATTTCTCGATAAAAGTTATACTTTCATGTCTCTAGTTTTACCATAATTTTACTTTGTAGCATTTCAGCATCTTTACAAAATGTTATGCCCATTATTGTAAATTCTGTTTCTATGAGCAGTCTAGGGGACTAGTCCGGATTCAACCCTAAATTCTGTGTACTTAGAGGCAGATTTAAGCTTAGCTTCTTCTTAATAATTGTAGATATAGAAGTATTTTTCCATAGAAATTAACTTTGCATCATTGTGATCATTGTACACTAAGTTATCTCAATTTCATTACAAGCTATTCCAGAATCTACATTAACTGTTCACCTGATTTTTCAATAAATTATAAACATTAGTTAGAAGTAGAATAAAAGCCTAGTCCCTTCTACAATTTTGTAGGTTTATGTCTCATTTAACTATATAATTTTGAATTGGTTCATTTTGAGGTCTCTAACTCAATTTACAATAGAATTTCCATTACTAGGTCAAAGAAACCCTATCAAGGTTTCAAATGCAACTTTATCTCTCATGCTCAACAAATCATTCAAAACTCAAGTCCAACTCATCATGTCCAGCATAAAATTACATGCACATGAACATCCCTAAATTCCCATACCTTGGCCGAAATCCCTATGTCTTCAACCCCTTACAATTTCCTTTCATTTACTCTTTCTACCCTCCTCTTCTCCTTCACAAACATCATCATCATTCAATTAAAAAATTTCCAGCACCTTATTCATCAATTACCTTCACCAAAATGAGTAAAAGAAGAAGAAGAAGAAGAAGAAGAAGAAGAAGAAGAAGAGGAAGAAGAAGAAGAAATTCAAATGATTAAATACCTTTAATTTGTTGCACATATACTTCTTTATTAGATCTCATGCATGCAAGGATTAGGAAGAGAGAATTGAGAGATGGGAGAAGAAGCAAAAATCTAAAATTTTCTCCTCCCTATTGCCATCCCACTCTCCTCTCCATCCAACCAATACATTTCTCTCTCCCACATGCAAGAGTTAAGTCTTTATAAAAGGGTGAAAAAGTTCTCTTTTGGTCCCCCTAAAAATTGCATGTCTCACACTTACCTATTTACTCTTTGCATGTTAATCTTTAACCCCTCCTTTTAATTCTTTTCATACATTGGCCTATCAATTAATTCCACCTTTTAAATTGACCTCTCAATATATGCTTCTATCCACATTTGGCCCTTAAATTTTTGAAATTACAAATTTACCCTAAATTAATACTTTTTTACTTCAATTGTACCCTTAATTAATATTAAACCATAATCTTAAATTTTATTTTCATGCAATTAACATAATAACATGATAATTTACCCCCTTGACCCATAATTATTCAAAATTTTCATTTAATTTAATCTTAATCAAATAAAAATCCCAATTTAAATATGCAATTTAAATTAGGGGAATGTTAGGGATCTTACACTCAGCCTCAGCTAGACCGACAATTAGCACTCCGACTGCTCAATCACATGTGCCCACTCAGCAGACATTACCACCAGCTCCCTTGGCTTCTTAGCCAGTAGCACAAACTCCTCTAGATTTTACACAAATGGTAACAGACCTGTTATATAAATAGCTTCAGGCCCTAGCTCCCTCACAGCTACAGCAATAATCGCCAACTCAACCATCCAGAAGATCTATTTTAGAACAATTAAAGAGGATTAGAGCTAAAAATTTCTATGAGCGAGAGCAAGTTACAGCCACAGAGGCAGAAGAATGGCTAGATTAGATAAAGAGACTTTTTGAAATCACCCACAGCCCTCCAAAAGAGAAGCTAGAAGGAGCAGTAGCTCTATTCTAGGGTCCAGCCTACATATGGTGGGACACAGTTTGGCATTACACCCCACTAGAACAACTGACTTGGGACTTTCTCTTTCAGTAGTTCAAGGATAAATATGTGGGTAAATAATATCAACGAGTTATGGAAGAAGCATTTGGCGATTGCGCTAGGGTACCCACAGTGTTCAAGAATATGACAGGGAGTTTGAGAGGTTGAGCATGTACATGAAAGATTATAGTATACCACCAGCTAAGATGTGCCAACTATTTGAAAGAGGACTGCACACTGAAATCAAAAAGGTGCTAGCAGTTCATGAGTACACTGACAGGAGGGCTTTAGTTGATGCAGCCATGAGACTTGAAGCAATTGAAGTTGAAGAAGCTAGTAGCTAGTAGAAAGGCCAAATTCTAGTAGAGAAGGAAGCCATTTACAGGAATGTCTAGTAGACCTAGCAAGAAGCCTAAAAGCTCAACAACTCCCCAACAGGACTTCCCAGCACCGAGCCAGAAATCAACAACACGAGCAGCTCCACCCACAACCTCCATTGCCAATACACCTTGAGGCCCTAGCAGATATGACACTACTACTTGTGAGCATTGTAGGTGCCGCCATCTAGGTGAGTGTTGGAGATTGACTGGGGCTTGCTGGAGATGCAGGTCCAAGGAGCACAAGCAGAAGGATTATCCTCGGGGTGAAATGAATTCATCAGCTACTCCTGCTAGCAGACCTACCACTATAGCATCTAGAGGTCATGGCAGAGGTGGACCCAGTGGAGCAGCATCTACTAGAGTCAGTGCACAGGTACCTCATACTTTAGATAGACGACCAGCTACTCAAACCTATGCAGTTAGAGCTAGAGAAGACCAGGATGCACCTGACATCATTATAGGTAAATTTTACTTATTTGATGGTCCAGTTATGCCTTGATAGATTCTGAGTCCACACACTCATATCTTAGCACTAAAATTGCACATGAAAAGGGTTTAGTTAAATCACAATTAGAATAAGACATCCTAGTGAGCAACCCTCTAGGGCATGAGGTAAGGGTGAATGCAGTATATAAAGATTGTCCTATCCAAACACAGCAAACCACTTTCCCTGCAAACCTGATTGAACTTCCCTTTCAATAGTTTGATGTCATCTTAAGGATGGATTGGCTCCACAAACAATAAGTAACAGTTGATTGCCGGTTAAAGAGAATCACACTAAAGGCTCCTAAAGGATAGGAAATCAAAATAGTGGGTGAGAAATCTAACTTCTTGTCAAATGTTATATCAGCTACAATAGTATGTAGGTGTATCAGGAAGGGATATGAGGCTTACCTGGCCTATGTGATAGAAACTGAAGAAGAAAAGCCAAAAATCAATGATGTGTCTACTGTTCAAGACTTCCCTGATGTCTTTCCCAATGATTTACTAGGATTACCACCAAAAAGGAAGGTTCAGTTTGCCATTGATGTAATGCCAGACATTGCTCCTATTTCCCTTGCTCCTTATTGCATGGCACCCATGGAGTTAAAGGAACTAAAGATTCAACTATAAGAATTACTTGATAAAGGGTTCATTTGCCTGAGTGTATCACCATGGGGAGCACCAGTATTGTTTGTTAAAAAGAAAGATGGTTCTCTTCGATTGTGCATCGACTACAAGCAACTGAATAAAATCACCATAAAGAACAAGAATCCCTTGCCCCAAATTGATGATTTGTTTGATCAACCGAAGGCTGCAATGGTTTTCTCAAAGATTGACTTGAAATCTGGCTATCACCAGCTTTCAGTTAGGGAAACAAATGTGCCAAAGATTGCTTTTTGCACCAGATATGGCCATTATGAGTTTTTGGTGCTACCATTTGGCCTTACTAATGCACCAACAACATTTATGGATTTAATGAACTGCATCTTCCACCCATATTTAGATCAGTTTGTGGTGGTATTCTATAAAGACCCAATCATGACCCTAAGAGGATTATTGTTAATTAATGAGGATCATCATTAATTAAGGCAACATAGGATTATTTTGTAATTATCAAGGTTAAGTCCCAAGATAGGGATTTTGGTAATTTCAACATGTAATTATCTGGGTTAAGTTAAATTATAATTAAAGACAAGGATATAATTGAAGTGGATTAGAAAGTCTTGGGGTTAAGTTGGAAGAAATTGAAAAATGGGGTTTATTTGTGCTTAAGGGCATTTTGGGGAATTCCTTGGAAAGATATTTTTCCCAACTCATTTATTTAGGACTCTTGGAGAGATTGGGGATCGGCATTTCTCTCTCTCTCTCTCTCTTGGTTACAGGATTGAGGAAGAAAAACCTAGAGTTTTGGATGTTTCCATCTCATGAAGGTAATGTTTTCCCTTAAGATCTCTTCTCCTTTCTTCTCTTTTTAGTTTGTGATTTCTTTGGTGATGAGAGATTTCAAGATCTTGTTGTCATCATATGTATGGAAAATGAGAGAGAAAAGGGAGCTAGATCAATGAGGTTGAAAGAGTTCAAGCTTGAATAACAGGTATGGGATTTATTTGGAAAAGTTACTGTATACATTTCCCATCTCTTGTTGTATGTGCTTTTTTGTGAGATTAAGGGTTAATCTAGTATGTTTTGATGAGTATAACATGATTAGTGACTTAAATGATCATATAAGTAAGAAGGGAGGTGAGATTTGGGGTTTAAATCCATGTTATGCATGATCGGGGTTCTAGATTTTCTTCTTTCCTTCCCACACGTGGCCACTCACCCTTTTCTCCTTATGAATGCGTGGCCACGTGATGCTTTTCTTCTTCCTACCCACGGCCATGTGCACTTGTTCTCCTTCAGAACATGCGGCCACGTGTGTTGTTCTTCATAACACATGGCCACTCACTCCCTCTTCATGAAAAATGTGTGGCCATATGAAGCTTTCCTTCTTCCCAACCATGGCCAAGTGTGTGTTTCCTCTTGGAAACACATGGCCACGTGTGTGACACGACTAACAGACCTATCTGGACTGTTTTACTTATAAGTTGAGCTAGAGAGCTCCAAATTAAGTGATTCTTTTTGTATATGAAAATAGACTTCCATACCTACATTTCATATGAAGAAAACAAATCCTAAATCTGTATCTAAATGGGCTATATTTCAGCATGAATTCATGAACAGTTTGCTGCCCAATCACTAGGAGCAGACCTCAGTATTTTATACATATCTAGAAATATAGGAATTTTATCAAGATGATTTTAGATGTTTTAGAAACTAGAAACATAATGGGACAAGTTTTTAGAGACCATATTTGCTAAAAATGCCTTTTGGTTTGTCAAAAATCGTTTACAAGTTGAACTCAGAAAACTGCCTATGATTGTTCATGACTCGTAACTCCAATCACGACTCGTGACATATGTTACTCGTGAACAAGTGCATGAGTCATGAAGTTTGCTCCCTTTTACGAGTAGTGACACCTCTCATGACTCATACACTTCTCTACTTTACCCAAACACGATTTTTAAGCCCTATAGTGTTACCAAAGATGGTCTAAAACCTTTTTAAGTGACTTTGAAGCATTTTAAGCATAAAATAAGGATAAGTTGTGACACTAAACATGATTAAATGAAACATTATATGATAATAAAGTTAGTAAATGAATAATAATGTTAGAATAGATGAAAATGATTATTTGAATTTGATGGTATTATAAAGATTATACACATCTGATTTGGCTTTGCCCAAAAATATTGCACATTGATATTCCTCTACAATGATATGAGAACACTATGATATAACCTAGAGATAATAAGAGTATAGTCGCAAGGTTGCATGACCAAGTTAAAAGAAGTGGGATATCACAATTCATGTTAAATTATGAAACAGTAGAAGCTTGATTATACTCCAAGTCACATGAGGAGTTAAGGATTAGCTGTAAGGCGTAATAACCTGCTCACCTATTTTCTCATGCCTATAATACATTATGATTAGCACAAGAGCATCCATAGGGTGTTGATGACTAAGAATGAAGTGACCTCACACAACTTACCTAAGCATAAAATGTTATAAGATGAAAAATACAAGTAAGATGATTTAAGTATATACAACTACATTAAAGTGTATAACCTGTTGTTTCTACTCTGGTGAACTTTGATGTAAAATGAAAGTTACAAGTCTTCAAGTAATTTTCTAACGATTAAGATGATATAATCTTATACAACTCACCTAAGAAATAATGTTATAAAATAGAAAGTACAAATAAGATGATCATTTTTATGTGATAATGATAAGGTAGATAGTTTGTTTCCTATGATATAATAGACTATGAAAGTAAGCAAAAACGGCTAAAGATGAAATAGTGTTGACTTTAAGCTATAAGAGAACCTATTTATCCTATGATATGGATCATGAATGCTTGAGTGCTACTGTATATGATTATGTTGCAATGTACTTAATTATGAGAATAGGGAAACTACTCATGGCAAGTAATAACAAGGTACGTCCTTGAGAACTATTCTAGAGTTATGTAAGTATATGTTGTAGAATTGATTCGAGCATGTTATGAAGAGTAGCTTGATTTAATATGCGAACAAGTATGAGTAATGAAACCATGTATTGCCATGTTTAAACTGTACATATATGTACGAGTGCATGTGGGTGTAATGCTAATCATGAAAGATGACGTGTTGTTATTATTGCATAAACATGTAACTACTATGATATGAACGAAAGAAAATTGATGCAAGCATACGATCATATGACAGCGTCCAGATGTAATGGAGCCTAAAGCTCAACATTGATGTATGAAAAGAATGATATGCATTCTTTTATGAAAAGTGGCTTTAAGCCAAATGATGTGCTAAGAAAAGAAGAATATGTTAAATTAAGAGATGTATTAAAAAGTTAAGCCTGCAGGTCTTAGTTTAGTTGTGGATTAGATAGGCATGCCTAGAGGGATACAGTCGTAGCTGCTATATATGTTGACCCCGTTTGGGTCTTGTTCCTTAATGGAACCATCGTTTGACCCCATTTGGGTCCATAGTTTGTTCCTTGCTGGAACCATTGCGTGACCCCATTTGGGTCCATTGTTTGATATCTTCGGATATCCATAGTTTAATACCTTTGGGTATCCATTGCTCCCGTTATCCACCTTTCGAACTAGTACTTAGGTAGGCTATTAAAGATGTAAATGGTACAAGAAATAAAGTAAGGCATGTATCGATCGCATAACTTAAATATATTTATTGGAATCATGATAATGATCTATTCTATTGCTTTGATCTAAATTATAGTTAGCTATAAACTATTGCTATGAAATGAAATTCCATGTTATGTATTACTTGATTGTGTTGTTTTACATCAACCATGAGAAAGGTCGCCGTGTGACTGCCAGTGTAAGTTGGTTTCATGGTGAATAGTTGGGCTGCATGGGCTACAAGCTTGCAAGATTGAATTAAACATTATATAAACTATGACATGCATAATAACATTCATGTATGGGAAAATTAAAAATGTTTGCATGTGGTATGGAGACAGTGTCAGTTAATCATGAGGTGTAATACCTATTCATTGGAATGGCATGCACGTTTGTATGTATATGAACATTTATATTTATGTACGTGTATATGTATAATTCTAATATAAATCAAAGTGCAAAGCATGATATGATATTAATCTGTATGATGTTTAAAGTGCCATGATAATAAAGCATTAAGGAAGACATGTGTGGAATCCCGAACAAAAATGACAAGTTTGTATATATGTAATGAAATCATGCCTAGCAATATCTTTCACAAATGTTATATAACATGAGCACTTCCTTTTGGCTATGAATAATGTTAAATGCACATGTTAGGTAACCAAATTGGTTAATGGTATTAAGTTGATGGTTGTACGTGTTAGTGTAAGCTCTAGCCCCAATGCATTGTAATAAAACACTTTGAATTAATAAAGTGAGGCATTTATTTTATCTTTTGTATTCTTATGCATATCAATTGATAGAACTATCCAAGAATGTTGTTTCAATATAAGTTATCATGTGTGAGGCATATGGTTGTAAGACCTTGAAACAAATGAGACTTCATTCTAAATATCCCTAGTCAGTCATTGTTGTGGGAATAACAAATGAATTAAGACTAGTATGCTCTCTCTGATATTATGAGTTCTTTCTTACGAATCATTAGGACAAGAGTGCCAATCAGAGATCATAGATACATGTTAAAGAACATGGTATCTGGATTCGATCCGTTCATGAGAACACTACATGGTACAAGTCATAAGTATTTCTCATATGCAAGTTTTGTATCGGAGTTCTTAGACCTAAAATCTCTATAAAACTCTTTATGAATTACTGTGTACTTTGACATACACCTAACGTGCTCGTAACAGAGTGACAAGTATGGGTATGATTGGGTATGCATTGATTCATGGTAGAGAGCATGAGAGAAGTGAAGGGATTACCCCTCTCTATAAGAGAGAAAATATCATCGGCCACTTGATCAATGAACTGAAAAGTGTATGGCCATAACGAGATGAAATAATGATTAATCATTATTTATCTGAGAGTTCAGTGTCACTGGAATATCAAGAAAGGAATTAATATATATAAGGATGACTAGTTCCATGTCTTATATTAATTCTGATATTTATGGGAAAGGGACTATGCAAAATTGCATTAGGTCACTAAATGCCATATGCATTTTCATTTAATTTGGAATGCTATAATATCTTGATAGAGAATATATATAGCCTTTGAATTAATTCATTAATTCATTGCCAACATTAAATGGACCTATAGAATCGCACACAAAGCTTTGGGCTTAAAATATTTAAATAAAGTATTGGGCATTAATTTGGGCTTTTAATTAAAGTCAAATTAATTTATGTAATAGGCATTTTAAATGCTATTGGACCTTGGCCTATGAGAGAGAGAAATTCAACCCACATGGTTTAATTTCAATTAATTAATTATCTTGTATTAATTAAGTTAATTGAGTATTAAAGCCTAAGAGAATTTAAATTAAATTAAATCATTTAAATGATATATGGAGTGGCCGAAATTCCAAAATGAAAATCAAGGAATTTCGGCACATGTTCATTATTTATATTAAGTGATTTTTATTTAATTAAATGTCTTGTGTTTTATTTCAAATTTGAATTTTAAATTCAAAGGAGTTTAAATCAATATATATTACTTATTTTTAGGAAGTGATTGAAGTTGAATTAATTATCTTGAGATGGTAAAATTCAGATCAAACACTTGCCAAAAGATAAGGATATATATATGAAAAGAAATAAAACCCTAAGGAATAACTAAGTTTGGCATGAAAACCCTAGTTTCTCTAGGTTATGTTTGCCTTGAGGATATCAGGATACTTGAAGGCCATTTATGTTATATTTATCTTATCTATAAGCTTAATTATCTTATTATGGCATGTAATGATGGCCTGTCTTATTATTATTATTTATGCATGACCTTTACTAGGTTTATGATCATGATGATTGGTGATGATTGATGATTATCCATGGTTAATGAATTGGGGTGTTACATATTCATTGACAACATACTGGTATACTCTAGAACTCCAGAATAGCATGACAAGCACATAAGAATTGTCATGTAGATTCTAAGGGATAAGAAGTTGTATGCAAAATTTAGCAAGTGTGAGTTCTAGTTGAATGAGGCTGCCTTCCTTGGCCATGTGGTGTCAGCAGAGGGTATCAAAGAGTATCCTAAAAAGGTTGAAGCCATCCTAGAATGGAAGCCACCTAGAAGTGTTGCAGAAGTCAGAAGTTTCCTTGGATTGGTTGGTTATTATAGACAATTCATTAAGGAATTTTCTATGATAGCTACCCCACTCACTAGACTACTATAGAAGAATGCTAAAATTGAGTTGACGGATCGGTGTCAAGAAAGTTTTGAAATGCTGAAAAATATGTTGATTGAAGCACGGGTGCTTACACAACCCACCTCAAGTAAGCCATATGTTATTTACAGTGATGCTTCGAGAAATGGGTTAGGATGTATGCTTATGCAAAAAGGTAAGGTAGTAGCCTATGCCTCTAGGCAACTTAAATTGCATGAAAGGAATTATCCTACCTATGATTTGGAGCTAGCAGCTATTGTGTTCACACTGAAAATCTGGAGACATTATCTATATGGGGAAAAATACTACATCTACACTGATCACAAAAGTTTAAAATACTTGCCCACTCAAAAAGAACTTAACCTGAGACAAAGACGTTGGTTGGAGCTCATTAAGGATCATGATTGTTTGATCGACTATCATCCTAGTAAAGCTAATGTAGTAACTGATGCACTGAGCAGGAAACACTTAGTAGCATTAAGAGCAATGAAGGTCAAGCTGAATATAGCTCAAGACGGGGCATTAATAGCTAAAATTCAAGAAAAGCCTAATTGGTTACAACAAATAAAAGCTACTTGGAAACAAGATGAATGGTTGGCCTCCATCATCTCTCAAGTATAAGCGGGAAAGGATAGTGAATTCTCCCTCAACCATGATGACTGCTTATACTACCAAGGGAGGATATGCATACCAGATGATAGAGAATTGAAGAAGAATATTTAATAAAATCCTATAGTAGTAAATATGCGATGCATCCAGGCAGCAACAAGATGTATCAAAATTTGAAAGCAATCCATTGGTGGCTAGGAATGAAAAAGGAAATTGCAGATTTTGTAGTTAAATGCTTGATATGTCAACAAGTGAAGGCCGAGCATCAGGTTCCTTCAAGACTACTGCAGCCTATCACCATACCAGAATGGAAATAGGAACGTGTTACCATAGATTTCATGTCTGGACTACCACTTACCAGGAAACAACATGATTCCATTTTGGTGATAGTTGATAGATTAACAAAGTTTGCTCACTTTATACCAGTGAGAACTAATTTCTCATTAGCTAAGTTGGCAAAAATTTACATCAATGAAGTGGTAAGACTACATGGCATTCCCCTCTCTATCATTTTAGATAGAGATCCTTAATTTACGTCTAGGTTTTGGCAAAAGCTTCAAGGAGCATTGGGAACTCACTTAGATTACTATATAGCCTTCTACCCACACACAAATGGACAGTCTGAATGAGTAATCTAGATATTGGAAGACATGCTAAGGTGTTGCATACTCAAATTTGTCAGCAATTGGGAGAAGTATCTTCTACTGGCAGAATTCGCATACAATAATAGTTTCCAGTCCAGAACCAAAATGCCCCATTTGAAGCACTGTATAAGAGGAAATACAGGACACCTTTGTGTTGGACCGAGCTAGAGGAAAGCAAACTAGTGGGACCAGACTTGATCCAGGAAATCAAGGAGAATGTGAAATTAATTCGAGATAACTTGAAGGCAGCTACAGATAGACAAAAATCTTATGCCGACCTAAAAAGAAAGGATATAGAATTTAATGTGGGTGAAAAAGTGTTCTTAAAGGTTTCTCCTTGGGGAAAGGTTATTCGCTTTGGCAAAATGGGTAAACCCTGTCCTAGATTCATCGGCCCTTATGAGGTAATATAATGTGTGGGACTAGTGGCTTATAGGTTGAAGCTACCTTCAGAGTTAGAAAGGATCCACGATGTATTTCATGTTTCTATGTTGCGAAGATATAGCTTGGATCCTTCCCACGTCATTACACCAAGGAAGATTCAGTTGAGGCTTGATATGTCATATGATTAAGAACCAATACAAATTTTAGTTCGAGAAATCAAGCAACTACAGAACAAGTAAATTGCCCTGGTCAAAGTACTTTGGACACACCACAATACGGAGGAAGCGACTTGGGAACCAGAAGAAGCGATGAGACGACAGTACCCTCAACTCTTTAATTCAGGTAAATTTTGAGGATGAATTTTTTATTGAGTGGGGGAGTAATGTAACACCCTTAAATTTCATCTGTCATGTACGGTATGTTTTAGAGCATGCACAATAATCCTAGGATAGTTATCAGAGTGATTACATTGGTATAATATAGAGGAAACCATAGAAACTCAAGGGTTAAGTGTGCTCACCCCTAAGCAATCAGGGGATGGGTGACCCATCTAGAAAGTGGAGTTAAATTTTTGATGAGAATATATGAGTTAAATGGAGCCCATTGGTACAATTTGAGGAGAAATTGAGCTTAAATAAGCCCTGAATTAAGTAGAGAAGCACATTTTCGCTAACCAAAAAAAGCGGTTGACTAGAATTTTGACCAGGCTCTGAAAAATTCAAAAAAGTTCCAAAAATTTTTTTCTATCATATAGATCCATTATAAATAACATAAATAAGCTATTGGAAGTTAAAAAAAATTCTGACAATTTTGAAATTTGGAGTTTTGGACCGGCTGAATTGGCCTCCGGGGATGAAGATATGCCAAAATGACATCAAAATGAGCTGAAATTTTAAACACATTCTCTTGCATATGCTAGTGCATGTGGAGAAAAATTTCAGGGCATTTTGACTTCGGGATCAAAAACTTATTTTTCAAGGTGTAAAATCGAGATCAGATAAAAAGAGGGGTCAAATCCAAGAATTTAACCACATGGAGACATGGGAGCTGTAAATATAAGGTTATAATCAAGTGTATAAAATTTTAGACTAATTAGATAAGAGGAATTGCTTGAATTGGTGACAAGTGGCTTGATTTAGGGCCATTAGATTTGACAGTTAGCAATTGAATCTTGGCCCTTCCTTTGGTACACTAAAAGGCACCTTATAATAGCCCATGAATATCTGAAAATAACCCCAAAATATCTACAAATTTCCCCTCTTCTATAGCAAAATTCGAACCTCTAATTTTCCACCATTTTCTCCATTTCTTCTTCCTTCGATCAAATACCAACCCCAAATTTTTACCACATACTCCAAAAATCATCTTCTAAACCCTAGAAGTTGGATTGCATCAAGTTAAAGCTTGGATTTGGAGAATTTGTAGAGAGAGAATTGATCCAATTAGGTAACACCTTGTGTTTTTGTTAGATTTAGTTAGGAAAATTATTATGGACTTGTAGAGAATGGTTATTATAGTAGTTTAGTAGCTTTTATTTAATTAAATTCATTGCTGAAGCTCATGATTTTCCCTCTCTCAATTTTAGCCTAAAGAGGAACAACAAGATAAAGAAAAGAACAAGGGAGGAAAGGGCAAGAAGAAGGAGGTGTAGGTGTTTTTCAAGATACCTAGAGGTTTATGGATACAAATTACATTCAATTTCATTTATTTTAGTCAATTTAACCTAAATTTCACATTATATAAATATGTGAAATTGAGGAGAATGGTGAAATAAATTCATATAACTTGATAAATTGATGAAACAACCTAATATGAATACAAATAAGTGGAGGAAATGATATGGAAATGGTAGATGCTATAGTGGCCAAATTATGTACTTAGGACTAAGTTTGGAGAACTTGATGATTAATGATGTCTTAAGCAATATCTAGGCAACATAATGGGTAGAGAATGTAATGGAAGTGATGGAATATAAAAATAATAAATGTACAAAATATTACCTAAGTGAACATAATGATGGAAGTTAAGAAAACTTTGGAATTATTAGGCAAAATGTATATGTATGGTTATATGAATGATATAAATGACATTTGAAACATATTTGGTATGTAAATGAAAAGAAAATGGCATGGTAGTTATGAGATTCTAACTTGGCCAAATGGTAAAAGTGGAGAAATGTCATGTTCTTATCACTTTTATATACTAATGTATATATTTATGATAACTATATATTATTTAAGCCTAATTGGCACTAATTAGACATATAATAATTATAACATAATATGGTTAGTAAGGAAGAATGTGTAAAAAATGACATAAATCATAAAATATAATTGTCCTTAGAGTATAATAAACAATCTGAGATCATAGGATATAATGGCTAGCCATAGGAACACATATACCGCGGTGCTACTATGAAATTATCATGAAATTTGAATTATTACATACACTAAGGAATTGTCAATATATGATATGGCATATGGTGGGTTAGCTGGATTGCATTAAATTGTGGTCCCTTCACCAATATTGGAGTAGTAGTATCACGCCAAATGCGGTCCCTCTAGTCCATTTATACTATTAGAGTCCTCATCCCACATATCCAGTTTGAGAATTTCCACTGATCACATTAGTGGCAAAATTGTAATTTAGTGAAAAATTGAGAACTAAATAGCAAATTATGCCTAAAAGATATTAAAGATGTAATAAAATAATGAAAAAGATGAAAAGTGGGAGTAAACGGGTGAAAAAGGGCAAAAATGTAATTACACAGGAAAATAAGGGTAAAATTGTAATTGGGCTTTGAAATTATGATTAAAGAAGTTACATTAATAAACTAGGTGAAAAAAGGCAAAATTGTAAATAAGAAAAAGTTCAGGAATTAAAACGTAATTTACCACTTTATAAGCTAATAGGAGGACTACAATGGAAATTTGCTATCTAAGGTGATATAAAGGCCCAAGGTAATAAAAAGGTGAAAATTTTGAGTTAAATAAAATAAAAGTGGCAAAAAGAAAGATTTAAAGACTAAATGGTAATTTTTGCAAATGTAGGAGATTATATAAATTTAAATGAGGAAATTAAATAAAAGAAGAATTTAATAGTAATTTAACACTTTAAGTAAACAAATTTTTAGGTTATTTAAGTAAAATTAATATTAATGGCAAAATAGTAATTTTGCTTAAATCATGTTAGATGAAATTTTGTGTAGTTGTATCCACCACTAAGCAACAAAATTGCTTAGCATATGGTTTATTTTGACTGCACGCAGAGATAGGTTAAGGAAGGAGGTACTTAAGAAGCACAAGTGGCATGTACATACGAAGACCCTTTGGATATTTGATATATATAAATAAAAATTATATAATGTGATGTGACTAGATATTTACACTTTGGACTCGGTGTATGGAATGCAATATGTAATAACTTTTAAATGTTAGTAGATGCCATAAAATATGTGATGTGAACACTGTACTGGATTGATGAGTTATGACTGATATTAGACGTGCCATGTATGAGATTGGAGCATTGAAGGTGGAGATCACTATTTGAGAGTGTAAATTTACCATTTGCAGGTTTGGGTAGCATAAATTATAAGCCGTTATGCTACTGAAAATTTTACCAAGTAAATAGTAAACTAACGACACTAAGTAAATGTAAGCATCAAAGTGATAAATTAAACTATCGATCCACTATCTAGATTTAAAATGCATCGCTATAATATCATGGTAACTATAACAATATCATTCGACTTATAGTAATATGATAGAATATTGGGCATCACACCAAATGCCAAATTGAACCCCCTAAATAACCCTACCATCGAATACCCAACCCATCCGCTTTCCCTATTAAACCCCATTTTAACCCCCAACAACCCAAATCCCATCTTGAGACTTTGATGGAACAGTTTATTAATCATTAAATGACTACCAATAAACAAAATGAGGATCAAATTAAGCAAGTAAATACAAAGATTGACCAACTTGTTACCCATAACAAAATTCTTGAAACCCAATTGGCTCAACAAGCTATTTCTAATCCTAAACCAATAGGTAAACTCCTTAGCCAACTAGAATGTTTGCCATAAGAGTATGTCCAATCTATTATGTTAAGAAGTGAGAATAAGCTTGAGAATATTATTGAGGGTAAAAAGGATAATGTTGTGAATGATGATCATGTTATTGAGTTTGCGAAAAATAATAATACTATGAAGAAGCACTCTAATGAATCTAAGGAAAAGGTGGTACCATCTAAAGAAGATAACCCTAAGGTTAATTTGAATATTTTGCCTTTTCCTCAAAGATTTATTAGAAGTAATCTTGACAAGAAATTTGGAAAGTTTTTGAATTATTTAAAGGATCCTACTATAACCATTCCTTTTGTGGATGCCATTAAGGACATGCATTTATGGGCAAAATTTTTGAAAGAAATTGTAAGTCACAAAGGTAAGCTTGAAGAGTATGGTTATATTTCATTAGTAGAATATTCTAAAGCATTGTATTCTAAATATCCACCTAAACTAAAGGATCTTGGTTATTTTACGGTTCCTTGTGTGATAGGTGGATCTCACTTTGATAAAGCATTATGTGATATGGGGGCTGGTGTAAGTCTTATGCCATATTCCATCTATAAGAGGCTTGATTTAGGTGAATGAAACCTACCAATATGTGTTTATCTATGGAAAATAAATCTATTTCACACCCTATAAGCATACTTGAAAATGTCCCTACCAAAGTAGGTAAATTTATTATATTTACTATTTTTTTGTCCTAGATATGGAAGAAGATCCAAAAATTACTTTTTTATTTGGTAGACCTTTTCTCATTATAGCTGGGACCACTATTGATATGAAAAAAGGGAAAATATCTCTTAAAGTTAATGGTGAAACAATTGAATTTGATGTATTTAAAATGGTTAAAGCATCACCTATAGAAGTGGTAAACATATTGATGCATATGATATTATTGATGGATGTATTAATGATGCAGTTCTTGATTGTATTAGCTAAGATCCTAGTATACCATATATCTTGTATGAAATTAATGATGAAGTATTGAAAGTTGCTTCTTATCCTCCTCATCAAAAATTTTCAAAATTTGAATCTTTGAGGAAGGATGATGATCTACCATCAAGTTTAAATGATAAAGACATCAAGCTTAAACTCAAGCCTTTACCCTCAAGTTTAAGGTACGATTATCTTTACTTAAAATCACAATTTCCTTTCATTGTTAATTCTTCTATTGATGAGAAAGATGTGAGTGCTTTGCGTGATGTTTTACTTGATCATAAAAATGCTATTGGTTATTCTATAAGTGATTTGAAAGGAATTGCACAAAATATTTGCATGCATAGAATTTTGTTAGAAAAGGATTCTAAGCCTTCAATTGAAGGTCAAAGAAGGCTTAGTTCTACTCTAAAGGAAGTAGTAAGGAAAGAACTTATAAAATTGCTTGATAATGGCATAATATATTTCATTAGTGATAGCACGTGTTTGAGTCATATTCAAGTTGTCCCTAAAAAGGATGGGTTAACAGTAATTCGTAATGAGAATAATGATTTAATCCCCACTAGAACTATCACGAGACGGCATATGTGTGTTGATTATAGGAAGTTGAATAAGGTTACAAAGAAAGACCATTTTCCCTTGCCTTTCATTGATCAGGTTCTTGTAAGACTAGCTAATTTTTCCTATTTTTGTTATTTGGATGGCCTAAGTGGTCTCTATCAAATACCTATACATCCAAATAATCAATCTAAAACAACTTTTACATGTCCATATAGAACATTTGCATTTAGGCATATGCCTTCTGGTTTGTGCAATGCACCAGCTACTTTTCAAAGATGCATGTTTTCTATTTTTAGTGTTTTAATTGATCAATGTATAGATGTTTTTTTGGATGATTTTAGTGTTTATGGCACTATATATGAAAATTATTTGTCTAATATTTCAAAAGTACTTGATAGATGTATGGAACATAACTTGGTCTTGAACTGGGAAAAGTGTCATTTCATGGTACAAGAGGGTATTGTCTTAGGTCACCTAGTTTTTAATAGGGGAATGGAAGTTGATAGAGCAAAAATTGGCATAATTGCTAAATTGCCTCCCTCTAAAAATGTTAAAGATGTTAGGAGTTTCCTTGGGCATGCTGGGTTTTATAGAAAGTTTATAAGGGATTTTTCTAAAATAGCAAAACCATTGTGTTCATTATTAGGTAAAGACATTGAATTTAATTTTGATGAGGCATGTCTAAAGGCTTTCGAAACTCTTAAGAATGCTCTTGTCACTTCACCTATGTTGCAACCACCAAATTGGGAGCACCCATTTGAATTAATGTGTGATGCTAGTAATTATGCAGTTGGGGCTGTCTTAAGACAAAAAATTGATGGAAAGCCTTCTGTCATCTACTATGCAAGTAAATTATTAAATGATGCTCAAATTAATTACTCTACAATTGAAAAAGAACTCTTAGCCATAGTTTATGCATTTGATAAGTTTAGGGCATATCTTGTGGGTAAAAAAGTAATTGTCTATTCAAATCATGCTGCCCTCAAGTATCTTTTAACTAAAAAGGATGCTAAACCTAGTCTCTTAAGATGGATTTTAATTTTGCAAGAGTTTGATTGGAAAATAAGGGATAAGAAAGGAAAAGAGAACCTAGTTGCTAATCATTTATCTAGATTGAACCAAAGTGATTTGATAAATAGTGATGATGGGATTCCAATTGATAAAAATTTCCATGGTGAACATCTCTTTAATATAGTTTCAAAAGACATTCCATGGTTTGATGACATTGCCAACTATTTGGTAAGTGGTGTGCTTCCCTATGATCTAGATTATAGGCAAAGGAAGAAATTCCTACATGATGTGAAATTTTATTGTTAGGAAGAACCCTTGCTATATAGAAGGTGTGCTAATGGGCTAATAAGGAGGTGTATTCCTTTAGAATATGTGAATGATGCATTGGCTCATTGTCATTCTTTGGATGTTGGAGGTCATTTTGGAATATCTAAAACAACATCCAAAGTATTACAAGCTGGGTTTTGGCTGCCTACTTTATTTAAAGATGTGAGAGAGTATGTGCTTAAATGTGATAAGTGCCAAAGAATGGGTAATATATGTAGAAGAAATGAAATGGCCTTAAATGGAATTCTAGAGGTTGAATTATTTGATGTATGGGGTATAGACTTTATGGGACCATTTCCAAGTTCTTTGGGAAATAAATATATTTTGGTTATGGTTGACTATGTTTCAAAGTGGGTGCAAGCAATTCCAGCTATTACTAATGATGCTAAGGTGGTGAGTTAAATGTTTAAGAAAATTATATTTCCTAGATTTGGAACACCTAGGGCAGTTATTAGTAATGGTGGTTCTCATTTTTGTAACAAGATTATAGAACAGTTGTTAAAACAATATAGTGTTACCCATAAGATTGCTAAACCTTATCACCCACATACTAGTGGGCAAGTAAAAGTTAGCAATAAAGAGCTTAAGTGGATACTAGAGAAAATAGTACATAAGTCAAGAAAGGATTGGGCACTTAAACTAGATAATACTCTTTGGGCATATAGAACTGCCTTTAAAACCCCTATAGGACTTACACCATATCAGTTGCTTTATGGTAAATCCTGCCATTTACCTATTGAAATTGAGCATAAGGCCTATTGGGCCATAAGGGTATTGAATTTTGATATGCAAAAAGCTGGTAGGAAAAGGTTACTTCAACTATAAGAACTTGAAGAACTTTGCATGAATGCCTATGAAAATGCTAAATAATATAAAGAAAGAACTAAATTATGGCATGATAAGCATTTGTGAAAGAAGGAATTTCAGGTTGGAGACTTAGTCTTGTTATACAATTCAAGGTGGAGGTTATTTCTTGGGAAATTAAGATCAAGGTGGTTAGGCCCTTTTAAAGTAGTCCAGTCTATTCTTATAGAGCAGTAGATATTGTTAATGATAAAGGAGAAATTTTTAAGGTTAATGGTCATAGACTTAAACCTTATTTTATTGGTGATACATTAGAGCCTGTCCAATTTATTAATTTGTTAAACTCTTCCAATTCATGCAATTATTCTTGCCTTTAATTTTTATTATAGCATTATAATTGTTGCTTTTAACTTTACTTTTAATTTGTCTTTCAAGTTATTTTTTGTTGATTGTCTTTTTCAATGTTTTTATGTTTTAGTATTTATTTTTTATTGTACTTTTAAGTATATTTTAGGAAGAAGGAAATTCAAAAAAAAATTCTATCAAGGGAGGATACGACTCGTGATAGTCATCACAAATCAATACAGAGGCTTCTTCTTCATGAGTCTTGACATTTGTTCGACTCATGTCTTCATTCACATTGCAGTGTTTGACTCGTGCCAGGATTCACAACTCGTTATAGAGGTAGCTTCTTCGTGAGTTGTGATAATTGTCCAACTCGTTTCCCTTGTCCGAATCAATTTTTGGGTATTTATTTTTCTCAATTTCACTTTATTTCCATTTTTTCTATTAATTTATTTGTTTTTCTCTTAGTTAACCACACATGGGCACCAAAAACTCAGGGAGTCATTTTTTATTTCAAAACCCTAATTTGTGAATCGACATGACCTTTGGATCAGAGAGTCATTTCAACTTTTCCCTCTAACTTCTCCTATACCCCATGCATGTTAAATACTCCATTTATTATACGTCTTTTCCATATCTTCTGCACTTTATAATCTTTTTCTTCATTTCTTCTTCTTTTTGCATTTCTTTTTCTTTTTTCTTTTTGCAAATTCTCTTCTTCTTCCTTTGGTTTCTGCATTATTGTTCTTCTGTGTTTCTTTCTTTCAACCACGATGGTAAGAACTAAGAACCCATCCTCTTCACATGCCACAGCCAAGGGACATTTCATCAACCTTTGGTGCCAAGTTTCCCTTTTTGTTTGTAGAAAAAGGTATTCATTTCTTTGCTCTTACGCGTAAGCCAATCCTGCCCTGTAAGTATTTTTCAGACTCTCTTCTTCATCAAGTTGGTATGTTAGACATTGTTAATAAAATGCTTTCTCAATGTGGTTTGCTAATTTTTGTTCGCAATCATGGCCATTCTCATGTTGATTTAATGTTAGAGTTTTATACATATTTGAAAGCTAATGATGAAAATTCTAGGCTTTCAGACTATCATTTAGATGAAGAGAATCATTCTCTTACATATTTCTTTATGCATAAATCTTTTGGTTTTAAGCAAACTGGGTTATGTGATCCCCTTCCTACTTTTCATTCAAATGAATTTTGGACATTTCTCACTGGTTTGACAACTCCATTTAAACCTAGGGATACTAAGTCTATATTTATCAAAGATTTAAAATATTGGATTTTGTATAAAATTCTTGCTTCCTTGGTTTTTAACAAAACTAAATTTAATCCAGTTTCCTATCATGAGCTTTTCTTGATGTGGTGTGTTCATAATAAGAAATTTGTTTGTTGGTCGTATTGGATATTTAATCAACTTTTGCAATGTGTGGATCTTAAAGATGCTCCTCTCACACATGGACATGTTATTTCTATAATTGCTCATAATTGTTCTCTTGATCTTAATAGTTATTCTCGCATTATTCCTTGTGTGTATTTTACTAAGCATCTTTTTGTTTGTGGTGAGTTTGTTAATAATGCTTTTCAGCCCATTCCACATCATCCAAGATCTTGTTAGAGGGATGTTCAAGGTTCATTTGTTGTTCCCCCTGTAATAATTAATGATAGTATTGATGATGATGCACAGGAGGAGTAGGATACTGGTGATGATGATATGGCTGATGCTCCTGATGATAGTACACCATTTCCTTCCATTCCAAGTTCTTCATCTAGTGACATTCCATCCATGCTCGAGCAAATATTGAGGAACCAGTCAGCCATGCAAAACATACTAACTTCCTTGGAACAAGTCAATCATAATTTGGTTTGACGTCAACACATAATAAAGCATAAGATTGACACCTTCATTGCACAGGCTGGTTATATGGTAACCTCTCCTCCACCTACACTATGGTTTCCATGGGAGATCTTTTTATCTTTTTCTTTTCTTTTATTTTACCTTTCTTTATCTTTCATTTCATTTATTCACATTGAGGACAATGTTTGTTCTAAGTGTTGATGAGTATGTTTAGCATGTTTGCATGTTTGTTTGTGTTTTATGTGTTAGTTGCATGTATTTTCAATGTTGCTTGTGTTTTTCCTAGACCTTTTAATAGTTTTACTATTAGACATTGTTTATTTGTATATAATATAGGTTGTCTTGATAAATTATTTACCTTTTATGCTCATCTTATTAGTCGTTCAAAGTTTTTAGCATGTGTTTTTTTTTTTGAGTTATCTCTTTTTACTCCTTTCAAAATTTTAGATTATTTAGTCTATTCACTAACTATGCTTTAAGGTTAGGAATTCCTCATTTAGTGTAAGGTTTTGGGATTTCTAGTTGTTTTATGAAAACTATAGCCATAATACTTACCCTTAAGCCCTTTCAATAATGGATGAGGACTCGAAACAAAAGAAAAAAGAAGAAAAAGAGAAGCAATGCAAGATGTATATCTAAAATTCCAATAAAGTATGGGGTGGAGCGTAAAACACACCTAATACTACATTCTCTTGCTATTTTAAATTCATGGGATAAATTCTAAAAGTATACCCATGCTTAGAAAAAAAAAAAGAAGAAGAATAAGAAAGACAAAACAAATAAAGTCTAAAAATGCCATGAGATTGGATAAAGGGTATGTGTGCTTACAATTGTCCTAAAAAGCAACTGAAAATTTTAGAACCTTAAAGTTTATGATCAATGTTCTTTCCTCAAGCATGTTTAGTTTTGACACTTTATATTCTTTATTTTGGAATTAGTAAATTTAGGTGATTTATTAAATTTAAAATACATGCATTAAGAATTGATTCTCTGGTATTTTGAGTCTTTAAGGTATTTGATTACTTTTCAATTCTATCACATATGCATAATGAACAATACTCTATAGTAAAGTTTACTTAGTTTTATTGGAATTGAATTTTTTTCATTCTTTTCTCTTGCTTGATGGCAAGCAAGGTTTAAGTGTGGGGGAATTTGATACCATATAAAATGGTCTATTATTTAATGCATATTTTCTTTACTTTAGGTAGCTAGGTACGTTAAATTATTTATATTTTATGTGTTTTACATCTAGTTTATGCGTTTTCTTGTATTTTAGGCAAATTTTGGTCAAAAAGGCAGAAGAAACAATTCAAAAAGCAAGCCAGAGCATGAGTCATGACATTCGTCTAACTCGTGATGAAGAGAATAGTGAGACATGACTCGTGCAGAATGTATGACTCATTACAGAGAGCAAAGCAATCTGACTTGTGATGGTTATCTGAGTCGTGAAGGGAAGCATGAAGAGAGACACGACTCGTAAAGAATGTTTGAGTCATTATAGAGGCAATAGGGACACGACTCATGAAGGCTGTCAGTATTAGTCTAGTCACCAATTTTCAAGAGATGCAATTTTTCATCCCACCTTTTCTCAACCGCCAAGTCTTTTCATCAGGCCTTTTCATGGAAAGTTTTCACCATCATACCTTAACTGAAAAGACATAATTATGGGTGTAAATTTCTCTATAAATAGGGACCAAAAAAATGATAGAGGGGATACAGTTGTTATATAGTAATATATACAATCTTTGTTTTTAGATGAACAGTTTTACTTAGTTTATTAGAAAATGACAAAGGAACAAAGCTAAAGGAACAAGAGATTTATCAGATGGTTTAATTAAAAATTAAAATTCTGGGGAGTTTTGAAGTTTCTTTCCTAATTTTATTTTTCTTTTCTCTTCTAAATTTTTCCTCTTATTCTTTTATTTGACTTTAATTCAAATTTGTATTTTGGCTAGTTTCCTTTATACATTAGAAATGTGAAGTGATATTTGTTTAAGATCATGACTATTTTTATTATAAATGAAGTATAATTTAAATCCATTTGTGTGATTTGTTTTGCTATGTATGCTTGATCACCATATTTAACATGTTAGTCAATTTATTCGCAATAAGAATTGGAATTTATTGATAGAACGACAAACGAATTTACTTAAAGTATTGAATTCACTTAGAGATAAGGAATTCTCTTTGAGGGATTAAAGAATTGGCATTGAGCTTCATAATTTTTGTTTATCTCTATAATGACATAAGAGTGCTTATAGACTCTAAACAAGAACATCTTTAATGACAATGAGAATTGCTTTAAAGAATGTTTGGTTAAATTCTCCAATCACTTTATTTATACAATTACTTTTACTTATACGTAAATGAATTATTCTTTCTATTTTTATGTATATTTAGACTATTTACTAAGTCATCTTTAATCCAATTTGATTCAATCTATGTATATTAGTTAAGATATTAAATAAATACTTAATCTTCATTATTCGTTACCTATCAATCTACTTCTTGTGGCTTTAATACAAGATTTACCCAATTCCCTTTGGAATGATACCCTACTCATTATATACTCAGTTTAGAAGGGCTAAGGGTTCTAATAATCCCTTATCATCTGCATATGTTGACATTTCCTCTTTCAATGATTTCACAAATGAGATGAAAATGCTTGAGTATATTTTTGGATCTTTGATGGGATTTGGGCTCTTTAGCCTATGCTATAGCACCATTATTGACACAATAAAGGTTTATAAGATTTATGATACTAGGAACTACTCCTAGTTTAGTAATGAATTTTTTGATCTATACTGCTTTTTTAGCTAAATCTGATGCTATATATTCAATTTCTATTATAGAATAAGCGACAGTGTTTTGTTTAGAACTTTTCCACCTAACAGGACCTCCATTTAATATAAATACATATCATGACTATGATCCATAGTCATATTTGTCAAATTGGAAGCTTGCATATGTGTAACCATTTACTACTAATTCATTTTCCAATATGCCATACGCTAAAAATGTATCCTTAGTTTTTCTCAAGTATTTAAGGTTATTCTTAATGGCTATCCAGTGACATTCACTAGGATCTGACCGGTACCTTCTTGTCATGTTCAATACATATGAAATATCTAGTCTAGTACATAACATGGCATACATGATGGATCCTATAGCCAAAGCATAAGGAATCGTACTCATGTGGTTTTGCTCATTAGATGTTGTAGGACATTGAGTCTTGCTAAGAGTAATGCAATGAGAAATTGGCAAAAATCCTTTTTTAGGATTTTGCATGCTAACCCTATTCAACACCTTATCTATATATGTACTTTGACTCAGACTAATTATCCTTTTAGATATATCCCTGTAGATCATAATTCTAAGATTATATGTAACTTCACCTAAATCCCTCTTTGAGAAAGATTTCCCTAACCATTATTTTGTCTTTTGCAATATAGGGATATCATTCTTAATGAGTAACATGTCATTGACATAAAATATGAGAAAAATCACTACACTCTCACTAACCTTTTTATACACTCAAGGTTTATTTTTATTTTTTATGAATCCAAACTCTTTGACTATTTCATCAAAATGAAGATTTCAGCTTCAAGAAGCTTCCTTTAATTTATAAATGGACCTTTGCAGCTTGAATACCTTTCTAGAATTCTCAAGATGGACAAAACCTTCAGGTTGTGTCATAGACACATCCTCAAGTAAGTTTCCATTAAGAAATGCTATTTTGGCATCCATTTGTCATATCTCATAGTCATAATACACAATAATGGAAATAAGAATCCTTATTGATTTAAGCATTATAACTGGTCAAAAAGTTTCATCATAGTCAATACCATGAGTTTGTTTGAAACCTTTTGCAACAAGTCTTACTTTAAGGTATTTACTTTCCCATCCATGTCAGTTTTCTTCTTAAAAACCCATTTGCACCCAATGGTTTTAATTCCTTCAGGTGGTTCAATCAAGTTCCAAACTTGATTATCATACATGGATTGCATTTTAGATTTCATGGCCTCTAGCCATTACTCCGAATTTGGACTTGACACAGCATCTTGACAGGTAGTAGGCTCATCTTGACCCATAAGCATTACCTCATGGCTATCTATTATGAGAAATAAAACACCCTACACCTAAAGCCTTTAATATATATTATACTATATATTTAAGTCATATTATATTTGGTTATAAACCAAATTAAATCTACATGCATTCGTATCACCTAATCTATTTAATCAGACAACCTGTATATTAAAGGGGTGTTTTATATAACTTCCATTTCTTTAATCCCATATACCCAATGACTCATTATGCAATCCATTTATCATATTCATGTTAAATAAAACTATCTTAGTAAATTCATTGTCATGCATAGCATTCAGCATTCCAATATATATATATATATATATATATATATATATATATATATATATATATATATATATATATATATATATATATATATATATATATATATATATATATATATATATATATATATATATAATCATTCTAGTTCCTATATGCTTGCATATATTAGAATTATTATGGTGAGCTTATTACAACATTACCTTCCATATGACATACAAATTTAAATAGCCTTTTCATAAATATTAAACATATTTAAGCAACTTATACAAAATTAACCCAAAATATCTCTACATAAATTTCTATGGGCTGGTGTTGGTCTGTCATGATGCAAAGAACGTTCTTGTGCAAAAGCCTTGATGATAGAACCTACACAAATAAAATAACCCATGCTAAGCTATAAAGCTTAGTGGGGATACTAAATATTAAAGAAAACCACTCACAGTGATTGTCAGAATCATTAAATCATACATAAATTGAAATCATTTAAAGTAACATATAAAAGATAAACATATGATAAAAATATAATGTTTTTAATTAACAATGTAATCCTACATTCAATTTAGCATCCATAAATTTCAACATTTCATATAATGATATGCAGATATATTTATATGCAAAAATATAATACATGCATTAGAAAACACAGTTAAACATGATATTCTATAAATCATATGCCTTATTATACTATAATTAACTATGATGCATTTATACTGTAACTTAGCCTGCTTAAGTTCTAAAGGTGGATAATAGGAACGGTGGATACCCGAGGATATCAAAATTATAGACCCAAATGGGGTCGATTGTACGGTGGACCGATCAAATGGACCCAAACAGGGTCAGTTAACAACCCAAATGGGGTTGTTCATGATCCAATAAGATCAACTACACTTTAGACCTAAATAGGTCAATGGTGGCAGCTGCAATATCCCAATAGGCATATATCTATCCATAATTAAACTCTAATTGCAGGCAATACTCTATTTAATTCACTTTTCATATATCATGCTTGCACTTAACTGATCAATTTGCACATGTATACCTATAGGATAGATATATTATTGCCATGGCATAATTATGTACGCAAAATTCATATAATGCTTCACATACTTTCTTAATCATGCTATCATCAAATATCACATATATGCTTGATCATACTATGACAATCACGTAATGTATCATACCTATTCAAGTGCTCATCATTAAACATGACTCATTATAAAAACTTTACATTATAACAGATCATATATATGTGATCATGTAAAAAGATTCATAATCACTAGTATATATAAATACACATGAATTCATATAGGCATATAACAATACAAGTATTGACAATTAAGCATATATATCATAATATGTACTTTAACATTTTATCAATAAGGCACTACATGTGAACATGGCCATACTATGTATTTCTTATTTCATAGTGTGAGTGCATGTTGAAATACACATTTAATCTTCATAGGATAACATACATATAAATAATTTTGCATATAACAAGCAAGTATATAAGTTCAATCGCATATGCATATTTGATATCATTATCAATAATCTTTACTTATGTAAATTTATGAATATGTATATATATGGACCTTTATCAATAATCACATCACATGATATATCCAATTCAATGTGTTTTCAAATAAACACATATTTAACATAACTATATTTAAACCATAATATCAGGTACATTAAATTCTGCCTACAAAAACTCTGCACAGGGGCAACATTCTTGATCCAACTTAGGTGCCATTTTTGATTTGGAAGATATTAATGTTAGGCCAAGTGACCTTCTACAAATTCATTCCCCTATATGTCCAATTTTTATAACATCAAAATTCATCTCAATACTACATCTATAATTCGAGATATTCAAGAAACACCATAGGCTGTTCATAAAATCAAAAACAGTTTTTTGTTACCAAATATAAAATTCATATAATAAAATAGGGAGTGAATCAGAAAACTTTCCTTCAACACAGTTTTGCTCCTAGGTATCTAGTTTACCCAAAATTTTACAGCATAGCATTTTGACTTCTCTATCAAGATTTATGCCTGAAATATCACAATTTGTTCCTTAACAGTGCAACCAGTTCTTATAAATTTCAAGCTAACATTAGACATTCATACAAATAGAATTAGACAATTCTTCCTTCATATAAAATGTTCATTTATAAGTCTATTTTTCATATAATTTAACCTCATAGCATTCTGACCATTATACACAACAATACATAAATTTACTACAACCTATTCTAGAGCCGACATTAACAGCTCAACCAAAATTCAATAAATTTTATGGATGACTTAAAGGTAGAATTAGGGCTAGGTATCTTCTACAAATTTGTAGGTATGTATCTTTTGTAACCTTAGAAATTAGAATGGTCTCAATTTGAGTTTTCTAATTCAACTTATGCTGGAATTACAGTCACTAGTTCACAATATTTCATAACATCTCTTCAAGCAACACTTCTTAAATCTTGTTCTCTTTTTAATTGTTCAAAATTCAAATCATTTACATCATTTTTCTACCAAAATCATCCACAAGCAAGTAAGAGAATCCTAATCCCATACCTTGGCCGAAATTCCCCTAGCATTCAATCTTGTGCTTTCCCTTTCCCTTTGCTCTTTCTAACTTTTTCTTCTCCTTTAACAACAATTCACTCTCTTAACATAAACTTTCAGCATTTTCCTCAATCCAACCACTCAACAAAATAAAAATAAGATGAAGAAAAAGATGATGAAATATCAAATTAAGATATTTCCCTTATTGTGTTACACTAATTGTCTTGATTAATTCAACATGCATGAATCTCTCTTCAAGGATTTCTTAGAGAGAGATTTAACAATGTCTTTTAGGAAAAGAAGAAAGAAAACTCAAAATTCCTTCAAGGAATTTCCATCCCACACACTCTCTCTCTTCTTATAATTGACTAGAGGGATTTTCTTTCTCAATTGTCTAATTTCCCTAGCTAAAATTTCTTTCGGTTCCTCGTTATTCCTGAAATTTGACTGCACTTGAATATCTTGCACTTACAGCTTATGAGATTCATCCGAGTGATATCTTCTAAGTATAGGCACATGAAACACATCATGAAGCTTGGCTAATTCCATAGGAAGAGCCAATCTATAAGCCACTGGTCTGACTCTTTAAAGAATTTCATATGGACTAATGAATCTCGAACTGAGTTTCCCCTTTTTCCCAAATCTAAGTACCTTTCTCCATGGAGATACCTTCAGAAATACCTTGTCACCCACTTGATACTCGATATCCTTTCTTTTCAAGTCAGCATAGGATTTCTATCTATCACTAGCTTCTTTTAGCCTCTATTTTATAACTTGAACTTTTTCCTCTATATTCCTAACAAGGACAGGATAGATTATTCTGCATTCAGTCAACTCAGTCCAACAGACTGGAGTTCTACATTTCCTACCATACAAAGTCTCATATGTTGCCATTTCAATACTCTTCTGATAACTATTATTGTAGGCAAATTCCATTAAAGCCATATATTTTTCCTAACTTTTAGAAAACTCTAAGGCACACCCCCTCATCATATCCTCTAGGAAGTGAATGACCCTTTCAGATTGTCCATCCATTTAAGGATGAAAAGTTATACTATACTTAAGCTATGTTCTCAAGGTTTGTTGTAAACTTTGCCAAAATCTTGATGTAAACCTTGGATCCTAATCAGAAATTATGGATACCAGTATACAATACAACCGTACAATCTCATTTACATACAATTCTGTAAGCTTGTCCATTGAATAATTTATTCAAAACGGTATAAAGTGAGCTACCTTTGTTAACTTATCCACTATTACCCAGATAGCATCATATTTTCTTTGAGTAAGAGGCAAACCGGTAACAAAATCCATGGTAATGTCTTCCCACTTCCACTATGGAACAAGAATAGGGTTCAAAAGACCTGAAGGAAATTGATGTTCTGCCTTCACTTGTTGACATGTTAAACATTTAGAGAACTAATCAACAATATCCTTTTTCATGTCAGGCCACCAGTAAAATTGTTTCAACTTTTGATACATCTTGTTCCCACCTGGATGTATAGTAAATGCAGTATTATGTGGTTCATGCAACAATATTCTTTTTACTTCTTTGTCATTAGGAACACACAACCTGTTATTGTAGTATATACCTCCATCTTCTTTCACTGTAAAATTTGATTGATCTTCTTCACAATCTATTTCAACTTTTCATCATCTTTCTAAGCATCTAATACTGTTTGCCTAACCATATGCCTAGCTTTAAGTTGTGCTAGTAATGCACCATCCGATACAAATTTCCATCTGCACTACTTTAACATCAATGCTGCCATTGTCTTACGACTCAAAGCATCAGCAACTACATTCGCTTTTCCTGGATGATAATCAACTATACAATCATAATCTTTGAATAACTCTAACCTTATTCGTTCCCTCAAATTAAGTTGTTTTTAGTAAGCAAGTATTTGAGGCTTTTATGATCAGTATAAATTCTACATTTTTTTCCCATACAAGTAGTGTCGCCAAATCTTCAAAGCAAACACCATAGCTTCCAATTCTAGATCGTGAGTCAGGTAGTTCTTTTCATGTGGTTACAATTGTCTAGATGCATAAGTTACTACTTTACCATCTTGCATTAATACACATCTTAAACCAACTTTAAAGGCATCACTATACATTACATACTCTTTCCCTGACACTAGTTGAGTTAACACTAGAGCTTCAGTCAACATTTTCTTCAACTAATCAAAGCTTGCTTGACAACGATCAGACAACTCAAACTTAATATTCTTCCTTAATAGCTTAGTGAGTGGTAAAGCAGTGATAGAAAAACCTTTCACAAAATGACAATAGTAACCTGCCAACCCTAGAAAACTTCTAACTTCATACACATGCTTGGGTGGTTTCTAATTAACAATAGCTTTAATTTTATTTAGATCAACCCTAACACCTTTAGCAGATACAACATGACCTAGGAAAGAAACTTCCTTAAGCCAAAAGTCACATTTACTCAACTTGGCATACAATTGATTTTCTTTCAAGGTTTACAACTGTATCCTCATATGTTCAGCATGCTCAGGTTCATTTCTGGAGTAAACCAATATGTCATCAATAAACACTACAACAAACCGATCCAAGTAGGGTCCGAATACCTTATTCATAAGATTCATGAATGTAGCAGGTGCATTTGTCAACCTAAATGGCATAACTAAGAATTCATAATGCCCATAACGGGTTCTAAATGCAGTTTTAGGAACATCCCCATCCTTAACTCTAAGCTGATAATAACTTGATCGTAAGTCCATCTTTGAAAACACACCAGCATCACTCAACTAATCAAACAAATCCTCAATTCGAGGTAAAGGATATTTGTTCTTCACTGTCACTTTATTCAACTGCCTATAATCGATACACATTCTCATCGATCAGTCCTTCTTCCTAACAAATAAAACTAGAGCACCCCAAGGTAACACACTAGGTCTGATGAAGCCTTTGTCTAACAATTCCTATAATTGAACCTTTATCTCTTTTAATTCAGATGGAGCCATTCTGTATGGTACCCTGGAAATCGGGGTTATACCAAGTAACAAATCAATAGACAACTCAACATCTCTTTCTGGAGGAAGACCAGGGAATTCCTCAGGAAATACTTTTAGATATTCATTCATAATAGGTATATTCTCAAGCTTCATTGTATCTCTTTTTGATTCAAGGACTAAAGCTAAACATGCTTCACATCCTTTTCTAAGACAATGTCTAGCTTGCATTGCTAATATAACATTAGTCATTAGCTTAGAATAACGGCCTTCTACTACCACTTCCTTTCCTTCATCATCTTTGAGAGTTACCATTTTCATTTCACAATTCACCACTGCATGATGTTTAGATAACCAATCCATTCCCAAAATTACATCAAATTCATGAAAAGGCAACACAATCAAATCTGTTGAAAACTATCTCCCCTAAACTACTATAGGATAGTCTTTACATACTTTATTAACAATTGCACTATGTCCCAATGGACTAGTCACACAAACATCAAAATCTATCTGTTGTATTTTAGACATATCTCTACCCAAATCCCCGATACAAATATATGAATGAGTAGAGTCAGGATTAATAAGTACATGTATGTCACAATTGTAGAGAGAAAAAGTACCAGCTATAACTTTTGGAGCATTATGTTCCTCTCGAGCTTTCATTGTATAAGCCTAACTAGAAACCATCTGAGCACAAGGTCTATCAACTTTTTTTGACATATTCTAAGACTGGGATCCATGATGATTTGATCCACCCCTTCCTCTGCCTCTACCTCTACCAGATGAGGGTGCATTAAAGGCTCCCTGCTACCATGTTGCTTAAAACCTTGGTCCCATTTCAAAGGACGATTAGCCATAAAATGGTCAATACTGCCACATTTAAAGCATTTTCCAGCAGTTTCCTATAGTTATCCCAGTAATGCCTAAAATATTGTGGACATTTAGGTGCTTAACCCCCACTCTGTCTTCTTAAAACTTCCTTCTCGGACTTAAACTTGGTATTGGATTCTTGCTTCTTTCCTTTGTTAGCAAAACTAAAAATAGACTCTGTGGGTTGACCTCCCTGAGCTCCTCTAAATCTCTTCCTAGAGGAAGACCACCCTCCTCTAGAAACACCTCTTTTGTGCTCCCTCTCTCTTTTAGCTATCTCGAACTTCTAAACTTTCATGGTGGTTATAACCAGTTGATTAAAATCCACCACATTTAGAGATGTAAATCCAAACAAATTTTCTTTAATTCGATCATTCAGCCCATCTTTAAAGTGTCTACATTTAAAAACTCCTGTCAACATCTCCTTGGGAATATACTTGTACAAACGGCTAAATTATTTTTCCTACTAAGCCATAGATAAAGTTTTTGTCTCAAATTTAAAAACTGCTTCAATTTCTCTTCTTGGTATGCCTCAGTAACATATTTCTTTTTTGAACTCTACTTTAAAGAATTCCCAAGTAAGTGGGTCAGGTAGCTAAGGTTGTCTTAAAACCATTTTCCACCATGCCTTGAAGTAAGGACACAACACAAGATACTTTATAATTAGTAGGATGGTTAATTTCATCAAATATTCTCTCCAAATTTTTCAAATTGTTCTAAATTAACGCCCAAAAATTCTTGTACTCTATGCTTTCTAATCTCAGATATTAGAGCTTTGGGCATTGTCATTCTTTGTAGAATTTGAGCCATATCCTGAAAAATTTTTAACAAAGCTTCTCCAGGAATAGCCACATGAATTTTATTTTGAAAAGATGATAAAGTCATTAGGTTAGAAGGATTCGATCTAACCGAAAAGTTACTTTCATCCGATTCTTATATAGCATCCCAAGAAGAATTCTCCATCTTTAATCCATAAGAAAATAGGAACTTCTGCATTAGGCCAACATGACACTATCTCATGTTCTAGAATCTTATACTCATATTGCCCAGAAAAGACTAAACCTAGGCTCTAATACCAAATTGAAACACCCTACATCTAAAGCTTTTAACATATATTATGTTATATATTTAAGTCATATTATATTAGGTTATTAACCCAATTAAATCTACGTGCATTCATATCACCTAATCCATTTAATCAGACAACATGCATATTAACGAGGTGCTTCACATAACTTTCATTTCTTTAATCCTATATGCACAATGACTCATTATGCAATCCATTTATCATATTCATGTTAAATATAACAATCTTAGTATATTCATTGTCATGCATAGCATTCAGCATTCCAACATATATATATATATATATATATATATATATATATATATATATATATAATCATTCTAGTTCCTATATGCCTATACATATTAGAATTATTATGGTGAGCCGATTACAACATTACTTTCCATATGACATACAAATTTAAATAGCCTTTTATACATATTAAAACATTTAAGCAACTTATACAAAATTAACCCAAAATATCCCTAAATCAATTTCTATAGGTTGGTGTTGGCCTGTCCTAATGTAGAGAACGTTCTTGTGCAAAAGCCTTAACTACAAAACCTACACGGATAAAAATAACCTGTGCTAAGCTATAAAGCTTAGTGGGGATACTAAATATGAAAGACAACCACTCACAGTGATTGTCAGAATCATTAAATCATAGATAAATTGAAATTATTTAAAGTAATATATAAAAAATAAGTATATGATAAAAATATAATATTTTTAATTAACAATGTAATCCTACATTCAATTTATCATCCATAAATTTCAACATTTCATATAATGATATGCAGATATATTTATATGCAAAAACATAATACATGCATTAAAAAATATAGTTAAACATGATATTCCATAAATCATATGCCTTGTTATATTGTAATTGACTATGATGTATTTATACTATAATTAGCTTGCTTAAGTTACAAAGGTCGATAACGGGAATGGTGGATACCCGAGGGTATCAAAATGGTGGATATTTGAGGATATCAAAATTATAGACCCAAATGGGGTCGACTGTAAGGTGGAGCGGTCAAATGGAACCAAATGGGGTCAGTTAACAATCCAAATAGGGTTGTTCATGATCCAATAGGATCAACTATACTTTAGACCTAAAAAATTCAACAGTGGCAGCTACAATATCTCTATAGGTGCCTATCTATCCATAATTGAACTCTAATTGCAGCCAATACTCTATTTAATTCTATTTTCATATACCATGCTTGCACTTAACTAATCAATTTGCATATGTATATCCATAGGATAGATATATTATTGCCATGGCATAATTATGTATGCAAAATTCATATAATGCTTCACATACCTTTTTAATCATGCTATCATCAGATATCACATTTTAGCATGATCATATTACGACAATCACGTAATGTATCGTACATATTCAAGTGCTCATCATTAAACATTCCTCATTATAAGAACTTTACATTATAACACATCATATGTATGTGATCGTGTAAAAAGATTCATAATCATTAGTATATATATACATATATGAATTCATATAGGCATATAACAATACAAGTATTGACAATTGAGCATATATCATAATAATATGTACTTTAACATGTTATCGATAAGGCACTACATGTGAACATGGTCATACTATGTATTTCTTATTTCATATCATGAGTGCGTATTGAAATACACATTTACTCTTCATAAGAGTACATACATATAAATAATTTTGCATATAACAAGCAACTATATAAGTTCAATCATATATGCATATTTGATATCATTATCAATATTCTTTACTTATGTACATATATGAATATGTATATATATGGATCTTTATCAATAATCACATCACATGTTATATCCAATTCAATGTGTTTTCATATAAACACATATTTAACATAACTATATTTAAACCATAATAGAAGATACATTAAAATTCTGCTTACAAAAACTCTACATAGTGGTAGCATTTTTTATCCAAATTAGGTGTCATTTTTGATTTAGAAGATGTTATTTTTAGGCCGAGTGACCTTCTAAAAATTAATCCCCCTGTATGTCCAAGTTTTAGAACATCAAAATTCATCTCAATATCACATCTATAATTTGAGATATTCAAGAAACACCATAGGTTGTTCATAAAATCAAAAACAGTTTTTTTTACCATTTATAAAATTCATAGAATAAAATTGGGAATGAATCAGACTAACTTTTCTTCAACAAAGTTATATTCCTAGGTATCTAGTTTAGCAATAATTTTACAGAATAGCATTTTGACTCCTATACCAAGATTTATGCCCGAAATACCACAATTTGTTCCTTAATAGTGCAACCAGTTCTTATGAATTTCAAGCTAACATTAGATATTCATACAAATAGAATTAGACAATACTTAATTCATATAAAATATTAATTTTTAAGTTTATTTTGCATAGAATTAGATCTCATAGAATTCTGACTAATATACACAACAATACATCATTTTTACTACAACCTATTCTAGAACCGAAATTAATAGCTCAACCAAAATTCAATAAATTTTTTGGATGACTTAAAGGCATAATTAGGGCTAGGTATCTTCTACAAATTTGTAGGTATATATATATTTTGTAACCTTATAAATTATAACGGTCTCAATTTGATTTTTTTTAATTCAATTTATAGTAGAATTATAGTCACTAGTTCATAATATTTCATAACATCTCTTCAAGCAACACTTCTTAAATCTTATTCTCTTTTTAATTCTTCAAAATTCAAATCATTTACATCATGTTTCTACCAAAATCATCCATAAGCAAGTAGGATAATCCTAATCCCATACCTTGGCCGAAATTCCCCTAGCATTCAATCTTGTGCTTTCCCTTTTCCTTCGCTCTTTCTAACTTTTTCTTCTCCTTTAACAACAATTCACTCTCGTAACATAAACTTCCAACATTTTACTCAATCTAACCACTCAAAAAAAAAAAGATGATGAACTATCAAATTAAGATATTTAGGTTATTGTGTTACACTAATTGTCTTGATTAATTCAACATGCATGAATTTCTCTTCAAGGATTTCTTAGAGAGAGATTTAACAATTTATTTAAGGAAAAGAAGAAAGAAAACTCAGAATTCCATCGAGGAATTTCCGTGTCACACACTTTTTCTCTTCCTATAATTGACTTTTTATAATGGCAAGGGAAAATTCCCTTTTAAACCCTTCTACTTTTTGCATGTCCCACTAAAACTTCTCACCTTTATGCATGTTGTACATTGGCCTCTCCAATTTTAGTTTCTCTTAAATCAACCACTAATTTCTTTCTTTATTCATAATTGGCCCTTAAAATGTCATTTTTACAAATTAACCCCTTAATTTACACTTCATGCTTCAATTATACCCTTGAACATTATTAAACTAAATTAATTATTTAATGTATTTCATGCAATTAATATGATAAAAAGAATTTATCACTTGCCCCATACCTTATATGAATTTCACATTTTTCATTTAATTTTAATCAAATAAAATCCTATAAAAGCATGCATTTTCAATTAGGGTCATGTTAGGGGCCTCACAAGAAATCCATATCTTTTGGGTTGGTGTCATGTCTTATCAAATCTACTTAGTACTTGAGTAACTTGTATAGGTTCCATAATTATTTGTGAAACCTATTGAGTTTCCATCGATGGTCCTATGTTATCTTGTGGTTCTTGAACTTCTTCAAGTTTTATTTTACTCCCTCTATTTCTTTTAGAAATAAATTCCTTTTCTAAAAAGACATCATTTCGAGCAACAAACACTTTGTTCTCAAAGGGATTATAAAAGTAATATCCTTTAGTATCCTTAAGACATCCTATAAGAAGGCATTTATCATATTTTAATGTTAATTTATTTGAGACTTATCATTTAACATAAGACTCACAGCCCTAAAGCTTTAGAAATGACAAACCAAGAGTTCTCTCAGTCCATATCTCATAAGTTGTCTTTTCAACCACTTTAGATGGAACTCAATTAAGAGTAAATGCAGTTGTTTCTAATGCATAACCCCAAAAGGATAAAAGAAGATTTGTTTGACTCATCATCGATTGAACTGCATATAATAAAGTTTGATTCTTACTTTTAGAAACATTATTCCATTGTGGCATCCCTAATGGAGTTAATTGTGAAACAATTCCACAATTTCTAAGGTGATCATCAAACTCTTGGCTCAAGTATTCACCACCTCAATCATATCAAAGTCTCTTAATAGTTTTACCAAGTTGATTTTTAACTTCATTTTAAAAGGTTCTAAAAATTTTAAATGATTCATATTTATGTTTTATTAGATAGACATAGCCATATCCACTAAAATCATTAGTGAAAGTAATGAAGTATAGAAATCCTCCCCTGGCGTTTATGCTTAATGAGACATATACATTAGTATGTATAAGGCCTAATAAGTCAGTGTCCCTTTCACTATGTTCAATGAAAAGATCCTTTGTCATCTTGCCTAATAAACAAGATTCACAATTTTCAAATGTTTCCAAAAGTCCATTTTGATGGAGTTTAGATATGTGTTTCTCATTTATATGACCAAGATGACAATGCCATAAATATGTTTTATTCAAATCATTTGTTCTGGATTTTTTTACTTATGTTATATATATCTTGATTATTATATCTTTCAAGATTTAGGACATAAAGGCGATTATATGGATTAGCAATACTATAAAGCATATCATCATAATAAATAAAACATTTTTTTATTCTTAATAATAAAAGGAAAACCTTCATCATCCAAAGAAGAAATTGAAATAATATTCCGTCTCAAAGTAGGGATATAATAGCAATTGTTAAAAATTAACAAAAGCCCATTGGGCAAAGTTAACACATAAGTGCCTACAGCTAAAGTAGCAACTCTTGCTTCATTTCTAGCTCATAGGTGTAGACACCATGACTCAAGGCAACCCAGATTAGGATTACCCGATGATGAGAAAGTGCCAATCCTAATTTTTTTCCTTGATTACTACATTTTATAAAATATTTTTGGGTTTTAACATTTTTTCCTACAGTTTTGAAAAGAACTTAAAAAGTCTTTAATTTTGGTCTTTGCTTGTGACAGACAACCATCTATTGTAAAGGGATGGTCGCCTGTAGCTAATTTTTTGTATGCGTCTCTTGGCAAACACCCCCATCTAAGCCGTCCAAGACTATCTCATGACTCAATGACCGATAGACATCTGTTAGTTAGTCATAGCCTAGAAAGTCCAGGTCAGATTAAAGGGTATTTTTGTCATTTTAGAGGGCTTGTTTGAGGGATGGCCGTTTACCAATGATAAACAACCGTCTGTAGGGGTTTTTCCAAAATTCCACCTTTTTCAATTTTATAATTTTAGTTAGGATCAGATTTGGAAAGAACTTATCTGATATGGATTTTTTGGATTTGATCTCTAAAATTTAGATAGATTAGAGTCATAGTCATTCTCTAACTTCTCTCGAGGTATTTAGAAAATATTTAAGTTTTTTTAGGGGGGATTTTTTTGACTTTGAAAGGAAGAAGTAGGTTTTAGAGATAGGGAAGGTACTCTGATTCTTGAAAATAGTAAAATCTTAAATGATCTTTCACACTAAAAAACTCATACATATATTTTCATTAAACGTGGGATCGAGGATCGAACCATTGCTTTCTACAATTATAGAACCAAATTCTTGAGAGTAATATTCTAGACTTTAGCTTTATTTCTATATTTATTTCATCATGATCACATGATTAATTTAGGTTAATTTGTTATTTTAAGATACCATGATCTAAATTTTAATGATCTTTAATTCATTTTTTGCTCCTGCAATACCATTATGATTTGAAGTTGTTTAAAAGGTTAGAATGGCATGCTAGAGTTTTATGTTCTTCCATTGATGTATGAAAATAGCTTAGTTTAATTCTTGTGATTGCATTTTTTTGTTGTTTTGGCGTGATTTAGATTATATTTTGCCATTATTCTTTAGTTTGACATGTTTTAGGGTTAAAAATGCATAATTAGGGTAAGATAGTTTGATTTCTCTCTCTTATTTGCTTTCTTTGTTTTCTTTCTGCACTTTTGAGTGACATATGGGAAGAAGATCCAATAGATAGCCTTCAGTCACAACAACCGATGGGACACCTCAGTGCCTACCTTTTACCCCGTCCCTCCATGTTCTCTTGGCCATATGTCTTATTCTTCTTAGCATCTGTGGTTGTTTTTCTTCAGCATTTTAAGCCTCTTTTCATGTGTTGTTTTTTTATATGTATATTTATTTTCATGTGTAGGCATATTTAATGATATTTTGACTTTATTCTAATATATTTAATATTTAGTACATGTAATATATGATTCCAGCATGCTTTTTTATTATTATTCTATTTTATTATTTAATTTATTACGTTCTTTATGTGCTAATCATTGTGTTTTTTTTACTTTTTTTAGCAATTTTTGTTATGCATTTGGGAGTTTCTTCTAGAGATTATTTAGCATTTATACGATTCTTCCTCATTTCCTTTTAATCTCATTTTTATTGCATTTAAGTTTTTAGCATTATTTAATTATACTTTATGGTTGGTTTATTTTTTTTATTTGGTCTTTTGTACTTTATTATTTATTTGGTTGTATTTCAACTTTAAGGATGCAATAGGTAGTAAAAAAAAAGCATTTTTGGCATGTTAATTGAGAAATTCACTTAAAAGTATTTTCCACTTAATTAATTAGGTTTTTTTAAATAAAATGGACCAATGTCTGCTTTTATCCTAAAAATCATACAAAGAGAATTTTGTAAATATATATGAGGGAACCAATATTCCCAATCCAATGAATAGCCTAATTTATGTATGTTTTTTCATCTTTATTTTTATGTTTGGATGATTTTCTTTTGTAATAATTTAAGTTGGATTATTTTATCTACTTTTTGTGTTTATTTATCGCTTTCCAAGATGATTGATATGTTTATTTATTTCCTTGTATTACATCGTGTGAGAAGGGAGGCAGTTAAAAAATCATAAAAACTTAATTATAAGAAACACCTAATCGAGATGCCAAGTAAGAGTGATATCCTAAATACGGATCTCTATTTGGACATCAAAAGGTTGAGATTCATTTTCCAATGTTCTATTGAGTGGCAACTCTATGAAACCTGCCTTTTGAGCCGACATTAGATGCCTTCATAAGTTAACCATTAATAATAAATTAGGCCTAAACCCCTTTCTATTGTGAAATGGCCTATTTGTGAGTTTTTTAAGTCTCATCCAATCTCAAACTCTAAAAGCAAGCCTTCAAAAACCTAAATGGATATAAGCGGGCTCCGACATGCATCATAATGGCAACTCCACTAGGGAATAAGAGACCTTGCTCCTAAATTATTTTGGTTAAGTTACTTATAATTGGGTTTTTTTATTAATCCTATCTCCTTTTGAAATTGCATTTATTGCATATATTTAAAGCTTTAGAACTAAGTTAGGTGTCCCTTTTTTACCCTGGTTTTATCTTAAAGCACGCCTTACATTTATTCAATATAAGGATGTGTTAAAGAGACCTACCAACTTAAGTCTTATACCAATAGGTACATAAATTGGTGACACATTAATCATTATGCTTGTGATAAGCTAGACCTATTGGCAGGGACCATGTTTGGTTAACTCTAATGTTTCATCACCCGATTATAGCCTATGTAATGGCAATAATTACTTCTCCTAGGTTATATGACCATAAAAAATCTTTCTTGACATGTGGACACTTACATATTGAACAAATTTAAATAAATTAGGTGGGTACTACTTAAAGGTTGCCATGCCTCGGTGGGGCCAATTGATTTTTTTGAATTATTTGAATACATAATGACCAAAACCTATATACTCGTGCTTTTAATTAAGAGATGCTATGCTGCCAATTTTTTACTGCACACCATACATGTCCATTGGGTTCCCCATTGACCCATGGGCCAAGCCCATCTAAGAAAGAGACTGTATGACATCCTGTGTGGGAGTAATAAGGTTGGAAGACTATGTCTTGCTTATGTGTGTTTATGATTGATTTCTAACATTTATACATCCATACATCATATTTCTACAATTTTCATGCAATATCATCATGCATCATTCTTGATGTTTGACTTTTATAGTCATCGTAGATTCATTTAGGTAGTCTAGAAGGTCAGACAATCGCCTCATCTAAGGATCCATATTTGAGCTGCCAAAAATGAGATTAAAATCTGAGTTTGAGATCAATTTAGAGTTAGGTTTAAGTGAGTTTTCTAAAAGTAGTAAAGAGACTACAATAAAAGTAGCAATGGAGGATGCAATATAGCAAATAAAAATAGGGAAAAGGATAAAAGATCTTAGGCTAAGGATGTTTTCCTTGAGAGATTGAATAGCTTCTAATTCAGTGACTCCAGTTTCGTAGGATAAACTGGACAAAAGGTTAGACAGGCGATTCCAAAAATTTAAAAAGAGAATAATGGCATTGCTTGGTGGTCTAGTGGCTTCTTCAACACCAAACTCTAAAACTCAACCGGAAGTGTCTGCTTCAAATTCTCCCATAATAAACACTACAGAGCCTCAAGGCGTACTAATGGATTAGAGGAGGGAAAAAGGCATGATCTTGAGAACAATTATATTAAAGAGAAAGAGGAAGATAAGCCTCTATAGTTGTTATGAGGAATAAGGGACCTAGTGCTAAGGATGCTACCTTTAAAAAGATAGAGGAGAAGATAAGGACTACAGCCCAATTGTTATCTGCTGGTAGAGGGATGAATCCCAAGAATAGGGATTTGGATAGGGACAAATTGCTCCCCTAAAGGTTTAAGATGCCATATTTTCCCAAATTCAATAGTACTTCTGACCCCTCTGCACATGTCAAGTAGTATACTTTGATTATAAAGGGGACCACCTTAACTAAGAAGCAAAAGGTGGAATACTTTTGTTTAAGTTTGGTGGGCCTAGTAATAAACTAGTATCATAAGCTTAATAGGTGTACTAAAGAGGATTGGGACTTGCTAATAAAAGAGTTCCTAAAGCAATACAATTACAGCACCTAGATGGAGGTCACTCTAAAAGGCCTCGAATTCCTTCAACAAAAGAATGACGAGGTGGAGGAACAGAGTGATGGAGATGAGAAAAAAAACTTATACTACTTACCAAATCAAGCTTTTTATTAAGAATTCAAGTCCCTACCTGAGGGATGGCTTGAAGATAAAGGAACTAAAGGATTAGGAGTCTCTGAAGGACATAACCATTAAAGCAGAAAGTGAGTATTTTGCCAAGATAGAGCATAATAAGGGTGCAAAGAGGAATTTTAGCAATAATAAGTCTACCGGGAGTAGGAGTGGAGGAAACAAAAGTGGTAAGATGGATGAAGTATCTACTATGGAAGCCAACCAAAGGTACTATTCTAACCCAGGAAAGTTTTTGTCCAAGGTGTTAGATCAGTTGAGTAAAGAAGGGAAGTTGCAATCAACATTGTGCCTACCATTAGCACATAAGGCACCTCACATATTACTATTGCACCCTGAGGAATAAGATTTAGGATCTAATAGATAGCAAATAGATTTTAGATCTTTAGAAGAGAGAGAAAAAGAAAAATAAGGGTATAATGTCGTACTGCCTCATGTGTTCATAATTGGGTCCAACTTGCCAAAGTGGTATGTGATGAAGGACCTATTTAGGAAGGAGTACGTGGTTGTTACTCATTCTGTCCCTAAAGTAACAAAGCCAATTGAGAAAAATCAATCAATTTTTATAATTGATTATTGAGATTCCACCAGCGAGAGTGGGGAGGAAGGGGCAAGAGTTCACATTGATGTATAGAGTTCTGATGAGGAATTTAAGGAAGAGAGGAAGGTGAAGGCAATCACTAGGAGTGGAAAGGTGGTGCTGAGGTTGAGAAATAGCCAGCTCCTACTATTGTACCTACAGAGAAGGAAGTTGAGGAGAATCAAATAATCGAGCAATTGAAGAAGATATAAACCTAGATTTTATATGGGATTTATTGAGGCAGTCTCCATAGTACGAGTAGAAGTTTGTTGATGCCTTGTGTGAGTCTATTATGGCCATTATGATTTCACCATTCGAGCTGTCAGATTTGGTCAAGGGGGAACTAGGGAAAATGTTGTGTAATCGAATGCAGATTTGCCCATTGAAGGTAGGAATCATAATCGCCCTCTTTATATCAAGGCTCAGGTGAATAGCAGGCACAATACTTGCATGATGGTAGATGACGAGTCCTTGATCAATATATTTCCATTGGTAACTATCCTTACATTCGAACTGAATGAGATCATTCTGAATAAGTCTGACCTAACCATATATGCTTATGAAAACTCAAAGAGATAGGCTATGAGTACTTTTAAGGTAGTGGTGAAGAAAAGGCCAGTTGAGACTGAGGATGATTTCATGGTATTGCCTATCCCCGCCAATTTTTCTATGCTCTTAGGAAGACTATGGCTCCATAAATTAGGCAGAGTTACCTCCATACTGTACCAAATGATTAAAATACCACATGATGATCAGGTCACCATCAAAGCTACTAGGGAGAATTAAGTGTCAGTACTAGAAATTACTAGGCAGCCTTTTAGTGGGTTTCCTACGGATATAATTGAATATAATGAGAATGAGAATATGGATCATCTAGCTGATAGCCCACAGGTGATTAACATGTTAAAGAAAATACACTTCTTACCTGAAGCTGGATTGGGTAAAAACTCATAGAGGCTTCAAGATGCAATCACCACTTAGGGTTAGAAAGACAGAAAGGGCCTAGGCTACATTGGTCCAGGAAAGAAGAGCAAGGGGAAAGAGGCAAGAGATGAAGTTCCCCATATCTCCAAGAGTTTTATGCCAACCCTGGGAGTTTTCCTTTATTATGCGAGAATGAACCTCAGTTGGTAAAGGATAAGATCATGCATGGTTTTGAGTTGTTCAATGATGTGTTTATTTGGGAACAAGGTATTATCAAGCTGGTCAAGAGCTTTTGGGATGAGGAGATCCTATTGCATCATTTAGCTTGAGATCGAGAAGTACCAGAAGAGATAGTGACAAAGAAATTGCATGTTGTTCATGCCAAGGGCAAAGAAAAAGTAAAAGGTGAAGCATCACCAGAACTAAAAGAAGCTTAAGAGATATCTATAGCTACAGCAAAGACTAATGATGATGTTTTTATAGATTTTATTTATGCTCCTGAACTTTTTAATGAGAACAATTCTATTTATTTTGATTATATTAATAATATGAACGATTTTGCTTACTTGTGTGATATTTCTTCTGATTTCAATATGTATAATCATGATCATGAATCATTCATATTTGACATCAATTTAACTAATACATGTTCATCTAATCTTGGTACAAAACAAAACCCAAAAGAAATCATACTAGCATTAGACATAACTCCCAAAAAGAGAAAATTTTAAGGGAATACTAAAAAAGTATGAAAGAGTCTTTGCCTAGAGCTATAAAGACATGCCGAGAATTGATCGAGAGATAGCTAAATATGCCATTTTACCCATCTAGGTTATAAACCCATCAAGCAAAAGCTTAGAAGACTTTACGCCGAAATGGGCTGAAAAGGTCAAAGAGGAGGTGAGAAAGCAAATAGAAGCAAAGTTCTTGGTAGAGGTCTAGTACCCAACTTGGCTAGCCAATGTCGTCCCTGTGGCTAAGAAACATGAAAGGGTCAGAGTCTATATGGATTGTAAGGATCTAAATAGGGCTTATCCTAAGGATGACTTTCCTCTAGCTCACATAAATGTCTTAGTGGATAGTGCAACCACTTGTGCTTTGTACAATTTTGTGGATGGGTACGTAGGTATAATTAAATTATGAATAAGACTATAAATAGGATCAATATAGCCTTCATCACTGAGTGGGGTACTTACACCTACCGGGTTTTCCCATTTAACTTAAAATGCAGGTGCCACCTATTAAAGGATGGCAACAAGGATCTTAGATGACTTAATCTATAAGGAGGCTGATCTATAAGGAGGTGGAAGTTTATGTAGATGATATGATGATCAAGTCAACTACCCGAGAATGCCACCTTGAGGAATTAAAAAAGTTCTTTTAAAGGATTGATAAGTATAACCTTCGCCTCAACCCCGAAGAAGTGTATATTCGGTGTAACCTCAGGTAAGCTTTTAGGACATATGGTGAGTTAGAAGGGGATAATAATAGATCCTGATAAAGTCAAGGGCATTAGGGAAATGTCTATACCATAAAAGGAGAAGGAGGTTAGAGGATTCCTAGGCAAGCTTCAATACATCAATAGGTTCATTGCTGAATTGACTTTGATCTGCAAGCCAATCTTTAAGTTGCTTAAAAAGGACCAACCAATGGTTCAAAATGATGACTGTTAAAAAGCATTTGACACCATTGGAGGATACCTTTTACACCCATCAGTGATGAGACCACTAAAGTCAGGTAAACCTTTGATTTTGTACTTAGCCATAGAGGATAACTCAGTAGGAGCCATGATGGCTCAAAAGGATGACTTTGGGATTGGATATATAGTGTACTACCTCAACAAGAAGTTCTTACTATATGAAGCTAAGTATGTAGATGTAGAGAAGATTTGTTTGGCAATCATTTGGGCTTTAAATAAGCTAAGTCATTACTTTCATTTATATAGAGTGCAGGTAGTGGCTAAACAGAACCCTCTTAGGTACCTATAAAAAGTGCCTTCATTATTGGGAAAGATGGAGAGATGGTTAATGCTCTTACAAGAATTGACATTGACTATATCACTAGGAAAACCATTAAGGGAAGAGTTGTAGTAAAATTCCTAGTTGATCAACCATTAGAAGGGGAAAAAGTGAATTACGAGTTTCCTTATGAGGATATCGCAACTATAACAATGCAAGGTTAGAAAATATACTTTGATAGGGCTGTGAATAATAAGGGTGCTAGAGTGGGAGTGATTCTAGTGACCCTAGAGGGAGAGAGTTGCCTTTGACTAAGAAGTTAGGGTACAAGGCCATAAATAACGAAGTTGAGTACGAAGCCTATAACTTTGAATTGGATGGTTTGCTAGCTGTAGGGGCAAAGATCACGAACGTATTTGGAGATTCATCTTTGGTAGTTTATCAAGTGTGAGGTGAATGATCTGTAAAGGAAGAATGGTTGTTGCCCTACATCAAGTGTCTAAAGGCTCTAAGCAGTCAATTTTAGGTTTGCACTTTTAGGTACATACCTAAGGATGAGAATTAGTTAGCGGATGCCTTAGCTACTTTAGTGTCAATATGGGATAATGTAAAGGAAGTGAGCATGAAGCTTGTGTTGATCTCTAGTTCTTATAGTCTATATTTTAAATTTGAACAAGTGATAGACATTGAGGCAGATGATGGGAAGCTGTTGTATTTTGATATCCAAAACTACTTGGAGAGGTCAGTGTTTCCAAAAGGAGCCAATGAAAAGGATCTAAGAATGATCCATAAGCTGTCTACTCAATTCATCAGTGTAAGTGGAGTACTTTATAAGAGGCTACCTAATGAAATTTAGTTGCAGTGCTTAAATGAAAAAAAATCTAAAAAGGTCATGATGGAAGTACATGTTAGTGTATGCGGTGCTTATATGATCAGCCTAGCTTTAGCAAAGAAGATTATGCGCTAAGGGTTCTTTTGGCTTACAATAAACATAGACTATTCTAAGTATGTGAAAGAATGTCAGTTGTGCCAACAATATGCAAATTTGAGGCATCTGCTAGTTTCAAAATTGTGTAATCTCACATCACCTTGGTCATTTTCCACGTGGGGTATAGATATCATAGGAATGATCCATCTACCAACATTAAATGAGGATAGGTTTATTATGGTTGCCATTGACTATTTCCCAATATGGATAGAGGTAGAGTCATTCAAGAACTTAGGTGCTAAAGAAATGGCCAAATTCATTAAGAATAATCTAATATAAATATATGGGCTTCCACACCATATAGTGTTAGCTAATGGGTCTCACTTCTAGTTTGAAACTCAAAAATTATGGGGGTCAACATCACAAGCCTCCTTCGTATCGACCTTAGGCGAATAGGGCAGTTAGAGTGGTTAATAAGAATATCAAGAGGATTTTGGCTAAGATGGTTCGGACTTATAAAGACTAAGCTAAAAAGTTACCTTTTGCACTGTGGCGTTATATGAGTACAGCTAGAACTTCAATAGTCCATTCTCTCAGGTTTATGGGATAGAAGTTAAGTTGCCTATGGAGGTTGAACATCAGTCCTTAAGGGTAGTTTTGGAAGTTGAATTGCTTGAAATGGAATAGGCATGACAAAGGTTGTTGTATCTTAATCTGTTCAATGGGGATAGAATGCAAGATTATTATTGTAACTAGATCTATCAGAAGAGGCTAGCTTGCTCATTTCGAAAGAAGGTTAGAAAGCATCCTTTGAAGGAAGGAGATTTAGTATTCAAGCAGATGAGACCAGGAATTCCAAACATTCAGGGTAAGTTCATACCTACCTAAGAAGGACCTTTCATACTGAAAACGTTATTGGCTAAAAAAATAGCTATTTTGACTGATAATGATGGCAATGAGTTCAAGGAGTCAATTAACATTGATAGGCTAAAGAGGTTCCATGGCTAGGCTCCAAGATGAAAAGAAAAGAATGAACCCCTACAATTCGAAAATAAAAAAAAATGGTAGCCATTCTAAAATTGAGCACCCCGTCAAAGTGAAAACCTAAAAAAAAAAACCATCCTGAGCAAAAATTATGGGCTAAGAGAAAATGATTAATGAAGAAAACTTGAGAGGGTTGATTCATGACAAGAGTTTTGATACTTCTAGGATTTCATCCTGAGGTTAAATAACTTGTATTTTGAGTTTGATGTTAAATAATAATCATGCATAATGAAACCATATACCAATATCATATTTGTATCCAAATGTTTATTAATATATTCAAAAGTTGTTATTTTGCATGTCTAAATTTCAAAGTTCTAATAAAAACAAAAACACATTCTTTGCTTACATCTAATATACTCTCTATGCTCAATTGCTCTCACCCTCTAAAAATCTAAGCTGATGTGTCATCTTGTCAACTACTGGGCTAATGAACCATCTCTTTTATTCAACTATGGTAGTGAAATCATAAAAGCCAATCTCAAGTATAAAGGTCTTTAGGAGAAGTCAGGCCCAAAGCTAATGGTAACCTGTGATGAAGCTAGTTGAAAGAATGCCACCACAAAAGGCCAATGGGCATCTAACAATGTCTTGGCACTCCCGAAACTGACAAGCACAATAGGCAATAATGCAGAAAGTGGCTCACTACAATCCACACCAAATAATGCATCCCAAAGGTCCGTCTCTAGTCACTAAATGTATAGGCTACCATGGACACCAAAAGCTAATGTCGTTGTCTGCATAGTAGCCATCTAGATAGACCCCTCATGAGGAGAGTAAAAGTTATAGGTCCTCTATATGGGTATATGGTGCCTTAATGAATAGGTATTGATCACTCTAAAAGGAGGCTCCATCAGAAATCTCAGCTTTTTTTGTAACCAGATCTAAAAAAATGGGAAAAAAAAAGAAGTCATTAGGGTAAGTTGGTTTCATATCAGGCAAAAATAAGGCAAAGAATATGTGAAAATCTAAAAGGATGCATTTTCTAATGATAAAAGCTAGTGTGAAAACCCATAAAAGGCATACTACCTTTAAATAATGATGTACCTAGAGTAACATGGGACTTGATGGGATATCACATGGCATATACATGAAGATCACGCAACAGAAAAATAAAAATATTGATCATTCATGCAATATACGACATAGAATAGAAACATGCAATTTTAGAGTTTTAAAAATTACAAGCTTGGATGCTTTTCAAAACTTGATTTTGCAATGGAAAATGTATAACATAAACTTATACACTTCAAATCTGGAACACCAATGCCAAAAGGAGCAGCCTTTGCACCACACCACTCTATGTTCACACACACACTTGCAAAGATAGCTTAAAAACAAGAGTGCTAGCTCTATGATTGTCTATTTCACAATGGGAATGGTTTAAAGCCATAAGATCTAATCTTGTTCTTCCTTTAGGTTGCTATTTCTGCCCAAGAACACAAGAGAACAAGAAATAGTTCTTTCCCCTTGAGTAATTCGGCCAAGAGAGAAAAAGAGCAAAACGGCTACACTTTTATTCTTTTTAATTCATCAATATATATCACTTATTTTAGGTCAAGTGTGAATGCCAAAATTAAGTAGTAATTCCAGCCTCCATCACTTCCTAATTAAGAGATATATCTTAATTTAAATTCTATTAGAATTTAAATTCAAATGGCATTAGTCATTTAATCAAAACATACTTATTTAAGGTGATTAGTTGCCGAATTCAACTAGGATTCCTAGCTTGAATTTTGGCTACTTTAATTCCCTCTTAAGTATTATATTTTGATTAAATACAATTTAGGATTTAATACTCAATTTACTTAATTATACATAGATAATTAATTAATTGACATTAAACTTAGCACATGTAAATAAATTTCTCTCGTGACCAACTGTTTGATAGTTTTGCTAAAACAGCTAGGCCAAAAACCTGTTTAACAATTTTGAAAGATTTGCCTAAAACAGCAAGCTATTTAAGGCAAAAATTTGTCTATCCATTGCATACATTAATTTTACTTTAAATAAAAGCCCAAATTAATTTCCAATACACTATTTAAATATTTTAAGTCCAATGCTTTGTGTACGATCCTATAGGTCCATTTAATAATGGCAATGAATTAATAAATTAATTCAAAGGCTATATATATTCTCTAGCAAGATATTATAGCATTCCAAATTAAATGAAAATGCAAATGGCATTTAGTGACCTAATGCAATTTTTCATAGTCCCTTACCCTTAAATATCAGAATTAATATAAGGCATGGAACCAGTCATCCTTATACATACTAATTCCTTTCTTGATATTCCAGTGACATCAAACTTTCAGATAAATAATAATTTCTCATTATTTTATCTCGGTATGGCCATACACTTCTCAGTTCACCGATCAAGTGGCTGATGATATTTTCTCTCTTATTGAGAGGGGTATTTCCTTCACTTCTCTCATGCTCTCTAACATGAATTAGTGCATACCCAAGCATACCCATACTTGTCACTCTGTTACGAGCACGTTAGGTGTATGTAAAAGTACACAGTAATTCATAAAGAGTTTCATAGAGATTTTAGGTCTAAGAACTCCGATGCAAAACTTGCACATGAGAAAAACTTATGACTTGTACCATGTAGTATTCTCATGAACGGATCGAATCCAGATACCATATTCTAAACATGTATCTATGATCTTTGATTGACACTCTTTTCCTTATGATCCGTAAGATAGAACTCAAATTATCAGAGAGAGCATATTGTTTTTAATTCATTTGTTATTCCCATAACAATAACTAACTAGGGATATTTAGAATGAAGTCTTAATTGTTTCAAGGTCTTACAACCATGTGCCTCACACATGATAACTTAAACTGAAACAACATTCTTGGATAGTTCTATCAATAGATATCCATAGGAATACAATAGATAAAACAAATTCCTCATTTATTAACTTAAGTGTTTTATAACAATGCATTGGGGTTAGGGCTTACACTAACAATCTCCCACTAGCACTAGTCCCAATTGGGCATAGCCCTAAGACCGAATGCTCTTAAATGAGCTTCGTGCAGATTTGGATGCAACTGTTTTGTCTAAGGATTTGTTACATTTTTTTCACTTGCTATCTTGCTAATCTTGACGTACCCACGATCAATGATGACTCTGATCAGGTGGTACCTCTGAGTATGTGTTTGGATTTCTGGTGTGATCAGGGCTCCATAGCCTGTACGATGGCTCCGTTATTGTCATAGAAAATTTCTAATGGATCTAGGATGTTTGGGACCACTCCTAATCCAGAAATGAAATTTCTAATCCAAACAGCTTCCTTTGCAGCTTCACTCGCTGCAATATACTCAGATTCTGTAGTTGAGTCGGCAACGGTCTCTTGTTGCAAGCTTCTCCAGCTGACAGCACCACCGTTCAAAACAAAAACAAAACTAGATTGCAATCTTGAATCCTGAGTACTGGTCTGAAAAGCAGCATCGGCATAACCTTGTATGACGAGCTCTCCTTGACCACCATACACCAAGAAATGATCCTTAGTCCTTCGTAGGTACTTAAGAATCCCCTTTACAGCAGACCAGTACTTCTCACTAGCATCTTGCTGAAACCTACTGGTTATACTCAGTGCATGAGCAACATCCAACCTAGTACATGACATAGCATACATGATAGATCCAATAGCAGATGCATATGGGATTCTACTCATATTGTTCCTCTCCTCTTTAGTTTTAGGACACTATTCTTTAGTCAAAGGAACTCCCAAAGCCAAAGGTATATACCCTTTCTTTGAGTCTTCCATAATAAAATGCTTTAGTACCTTTTCTATGTACTTTTCTTGACTTAGTCCCAAAAATTGATTCGATCTATCTCTATAGATCCGAATACCAAGTATTGTTTCGGCTTCACCTAAGTCTTTCATTTAGAAACACTTCCCCAACCATTGCTTAACCTTTTGTAATGTTGGAATGTCATTCCCAATGAGAAGGATGTCATCGATATATAGGACCAGAAATACTATTATGCTCCCACTAACCTACTTGTACATACAAGGCTCATCTTCTTATGCAATGGGTTCTTGTTCCACACCTAGTTGTGAACTTGATCCCATTTCCAACTCATCCTCTATAGAAGTTTGTGGCACTTGAATTTCTCCAAGTTCTATTTTACTCCCTCTGTCTTTCTTGAGAAGGAACTCCTTTTCCAAGAAAATAGCCTTGTGAGCAACTAATGCTATATTCTCGGCTTGTGAGTAAAAGTAGTATCCCTTCATTTCTTTGGAATAACCCACAAATAAGTAGACAGTAGATTTGGACTCTAGTTTTTCAGATGTTAATTTCTTAACATGTGCTTTACAGCCCCAAATCCTGAGAAAAGACATATTGGGCTCTTTCCCAGTCTATACCTCGTATGGTGTCTTCTCAACTGCTTTAGTTGGAGTACGGTTCAATAGAAACGTAGCCAGTTTCTAATGCATAACCCCAAAAAGAGATAGGAAGATTAGCTTGACTCATCATAGATCGAACCATGTCCAATAGAGTTTGATTTCTCCTTTTGGACACACAATTCCATTATGGCATTCCAAAAGGAGTGAGCTGTGAAATAATTCCACACTCCTTTAGATGACTATCAAACTCTTGGCTTAAGTATTCACCACCTCGAACTGATCAAATGACTTTTATACTTTTTCCAAGTTGGTTTTTCTCTTTGTTCTTAAACTCTTTGAATGTTTCAAAAGTTTCAAACTTGTGCTTCATTAGATAGACGTAGCCATATCTACTGAAGTCATCTGTGAATGTCACAAAGTAAGTAAAACCACCTCTAGCCTTTGTACTTAATGGTTCACATACATCAGTATGTATTAGTTCCAATAAGTCACTAGTCCTCTCACCTTTCTTGTTAAAAGGACTCTTTGTCATCTTTTCATGCAAACATGGCTCGCATGTGTCATAAGATTCTAAGTCAAATGACCCAAGCACTCCAGATTTATGGAGTCTTGAAATGCATTTTTCATTTGCATGTCCTAAACGACAATGCCAGAAGTAAGTAAGGTTCGATTCATTTGATTTAACCCTATTTGTATTAATGTTGTATATGGACTCTTTGTTTTGTAGATCAAGGATATAAAGGCCATTTTGTAACATAGCAGTGCCATATAAAATGCCTTGGCGATGAATATGAATATTGCCATTATTAATAACAAAATCAAATTCATCAAAATCTAAACATGCAACTAAAATAATGTTTCTGCTCATAACAGACACAAAATAACAATTCATTAAATCTAAACAAAGTCTAGAAGGTAAAGTGAGTCGATAGTCGCCTATCTCTATGGTAGCAACTCGTGCTCCATTCCCCACATGGAGGTCCACTTCACTCTTTCCAAGTAACCGCCTATTTCTTAACCCCTGCACATTTGAACAAATGTGAGAACCACAACCGATATCCAATACCCAAGTGGTATAAATAGAAAGGTTAATTTCAACAACAAAAATACCAGAACTGGATGCCTTGGCTCCATTCTTCTTTTGTTCGTCCTTGAAGAGAGCACAATTCTTCCTCCAATGCCCTAACTTGTTGTAATGGAAGCATGTGCTCTCGCTCTCCTTGAGCTTTTGCACCTTGGGCTTTGGTTGGGCCTGAGGTGCAGTCCCACTTAACTTGGGCTGATCTAGGTCATACTTGGATTTTGCCTTTCCCTTCCCCTTTTCCTTAGCAGGTCCCTTTTTAATGCCCCCTTGAACCATAAGTATGGGGTTGGTCTTTCGAATGTTCTCTTCAGCGTTCTTAAGCATCCCATGAAGCTCGGTGGCTATCTTGTTCATTGCATGCATGTTATAATTCATAATAAATGGATCATAATCATCAGTCAATAAACCCAAGATCAAGTCAGTGGCCAATTCTTTTGGCACTTGTACCTCAAGCTTCTCAATAGTATCAAGATACCCTTTCATCTTGAGTACATGGGTACTAATAGGAGTACCCGCAGCCATCTTACAAGAAATTAAGGCCTTTATTGTCACGAACCTCTCATGACGAGCTTGCTCTTGAAACATCTCCTTGAGTTGCACCATGATTGCATAAGCCTCTTAGTCCATGAATTGCTTTTGCAAATCAAGCACCATAGTGGCTAGCATCAAATAGGTCACATCATTGAAGTCACTCTTTTTAGTCTTAAAAGTTTCCTTTTAAACTGCAGAGGCATTCCTAGCAGGTTCTTCGGGCAAGGATGCATCCAAAACATACGACTTCTTCTCTTGTTTGAGAACTATTCTCAAGTTTCGAGACCAGTCTATGAAATTGGTGCCATTCAATTTGTCCTTTTATAGGACCGATCACAATGAAAAGTTGTTGTTTGAAGATGCCATTTTTTCAATCTACAATAATAAAATTTAGCAAGATTAAATGAGGTCTTATTATAATCCCACAAACCAAATTAATATCCCTTTTAAATAATTCGCGTTAGTGATTTGATTTGGGCCAATATCCACTTTTCACAACAACTTATTAGTCAAGCTGAGCTTGTACACCTAACAAGTTAAGTTACTTAGGTTGAAAAACTCTAATCATGTCTCGTACATGACTCTTGGATCAAATGGGCTAACATCTTAAGATGTTATAGCACAAACCCATTTATTAGTTGCCTAGGTCCGGGCATCCCTTTCCATGTTAAGTCCAACCTACATTCACAACCCATACCTCACAAAAATTTGATGGAATATGACATGGTATGAATGTGATGATAGCACAGCGGAAAAACAAAAAATTTTTATCATACATGCCATACAATTCCATGACAAGAATCGAAACATGCAATTTTAGAGTTTTAAACTTACAACTTTAGATGCCTTTAAAACTTGATTTTGATGATGACCAGCAACCAAGAAGGATATGTCCACCTTAGATCTTCACCACCAATGCCAAGGAACAGCCTTTACGCCACTCCCTCTATTCTCACACACACACTTGCAAAGATGGCTTAAAATCAAGAGTGCTAGCTCTATGATTGTGTATTAGGCAATGGGAATGATTTGAAGCCACAAGATCTGATCTTGTTCTTCCTTTAGGTTACTGTTTCAGCCCGAGAACACAAGAGAACAAGAAAGATTTCTTTCCCCTTGAGTATTTCGGCCAAGAGAGAAAAATAGCAAAACGGCATCCACTTTTATTCATTTAATTCATTAATATATATCACTTAATTTAGGTCAAGTGTGAGTGCCAAAAATTAAGTGTTAATTTCAGCCTCCATCACTTCCTAATTAAGAGATATATCTTAATTTAAATTCTATTAGAATTTAAATTCAAATGGCATTAGTCATTTAATCAAAACAAACTTACTTATTTAAGGTGATAAGTTGCCGAATTCAACTAGTATTTTAGTTTGAATTTTGGCTACTTTAATTCCCTCTCAAGTATTATATTTTGATTAAATACAAATTAGGATTTAATACTCAATTAACTTAATTATACATAGATAATTAATCAATTGAAATTAAACCTAGCACATGCCAACAAATTTCTCTCGTGACCAACTGTTAACAGATTTGCCTAAAACAGCAAGCTGTTTTAGGCAAAAAGACAGTTCAATATATTTGCCTAAAACAGCTAGTTGTTTTAGGCAAAATCGTGGCTTAACAGATTTGCCTAAAACAGCTAGCTGTTTTAGGCAAAATCGCACCTTGACAGTTTTGCTGTTTTAGGCAAAAAAACTGTTTTTACAGATTTGCCTAAAACAGCTAGCTGTTTTAGCTGTTTTAGGCAAAAATCTGTTTACCCATTTTATGCATTAATTTGACTTTAAATAAAAGTCCAAATTAATTCCTAATACACAATTTAAATATTTTAAGCCCAATGCTTTGTGTGCGATCCTATAGGTCCATTTAATGTTGGCAATGAATTAATAAATTAATTCAAAGGCTATATATATTCTCTAGCAAGATATTATAGCATTCCAAATTAAATGAAAATGCATATGGCATTTAGTGACCTAATGCAATTTTGCATAGTCCCTTACCCATAAATATCAGAATTAATATAAGGCATGGAACCAGTCATCCTTATATATATTAATTCCTTTCTTGATATTCCAGTGACACTGAACTCTCAGATAAATAATGATTACTCATTATTTCATCTCGGTATGGCCATACACTTCTCAGTTCACTGATCAAGTGGCCGATGATATTTTCTCTCATATCGAGAGGGGTAATCCCTTCACTTCTCTCATGCTCTCTAACATGAATCAATGCATACCCAATCATACCCGTACTTGTCACTCTGTTACGAGCACGTTAGGTGTATGTCAAAGTACACAGTAATTCATAAAGAGTTTCATAGAGATTTCAGGTCTAAGAACTCCGATACAAAACTTGCATATAAGAAACACTTATGACTTGTACCATGTAGTGTTCTCATGAGTGGATCTAATCCAGATACCGTGTTCTAAACATGTATCTATGATCTCTGATTGACACTCTTGTCCTTATGATCCGTAAGACAGAACTCAACTTATCAGAGAGAGCATACTAGTCTTAATTCATTTGTTATTCCCATAACAATGACTGACTAGGGATATTTAAAATGAAGTCTCATTTGTTTTAAGGTCTTACAACCATGTGCCTCACACATGATAACTTAAACTGAAACAACATTCTTGGATAGTTCTATCAATTGATATGCACAGGAATACAATAGATAAAACAAATGCCTCATTTTATTAATTTCAAGTGTTTCGTTACAATGCATTGTGGCTAGGGCTTACACTAACAATCTCCCACTAGCACTAGTCCCAATTGGGCATAGCCCTAAGACCGAACGCTCTCAAATGAGCTTCGTACAGATTTGGACGTAACTGTTTCGTCAAAGGATCTGCTACATTGTCTTTACTTGCTATCTTACTAACCTTGACGTCCCCACGATCAATGATTTCTCTGATCAAGTGGTACCTCCTGAGTATGTGTTTGGATTTCTGGTGTGACCGGGGCTCCTTTGCCTGTGCGATGGCCCCGTTGTTGTCACAAAAAATTTCTGATGGATCTAGGATGCTTGGGACCACTCCTAATCCAGTAATGAAATTTTTAATCCAAACAGCCTCTTTTGCAGCCTCACTTGCTGCAATATACTCAGATTCTGTAGTTGAGTCGGCAACGGTATCTTGCTTTGAGCTTCTCCAGCTGACAGCACCACCGTTCAAAACAAAAACAAACCCAGATTGCGATCTAGAATCCTGAGTGCTGGTCTGAAAAGCAGCATCGGCATAACCTTGTATGACGAGCTCTTCTTGACCACCATACACTAAGAAGTGATCCTTAGTCCTTCGCAGGTACTTCAGAATCCCTTTTACAGCAGACCAGTGCTTCTCACCAGGGTCTTGCTGAAACCTACTGGTTATACTCAGTGCATGAGCAACATCCAATCTAGTACATAACATAGCGTACATGATAGATCGAATAGCAGATGCATATGGGATTCTACTCATGTTGTCCCTTTCCTCTTTGGTTTTAGGGCACTGTTCTTTAGTCAAAGGAACTCCCAAAGCCAAAGGTATGTACCCTTTCTTTGAGTCTCCCATACTAAAATGCTTTAGTACTTTGTCTATGTACTTTTCTTGACTTAGTCCCAAAAGCCGATTCGATCTATCTCTATAGATTCGAATACCAAGTATTGTCTCGGCTTCACCTAAGTCTTTCATTGAGAAACATTTTCCCAACCATTGCTTAACCTTTTGCAATGTTGGAATGTCATTTCCAATGAGAAGGATGTCGTCCACATATAGGACGAGAAATACTACTATGCTCCCACTAACCTTCTTGTACACACAAGGCTCATCTTCGTTCTTGATGAAGTCGAATTCTTTGACTGCCTCATCAAAACGAAGATTCCAACTTCGGGATGCTTGCTTTAATCCATAAATGGATTTTTGAAGCTTGCAAACCTTCTTAGGATGCTTGGGATTGACAAAACCTTCTGGCTGTGTCATATACACATCCTCAAGTAAATTTCCGTTGAGGAAAGCAGTTTTGACATCCATTTGCCATATCTCATAATCATGATATGCAGCTATGGCAAGCAAAATCCTAATGGATTTCAGCATGACTACAGGCGAAAAGGTCTCGTCATAGTCTACACCATGAGTTTGTCGAAAACCTTTTGCTACTAGTCTACCTTTGTAGGTCTTATCAGCTTTGAGTTTCAATAGCCACATGCATTCAATTACCTTAGCACCTTCCGGTGGATCAACCAAGGTCCAAACCTGGTTATCGTACATTGATTGCATCTCGGATTTCATGGCTTCAAGCCAATTTTTCGAGTCTGGGCTTTCAATAGCTTCTCGGTAGGTAGTAGGATCCTCACGATCTACTAACTCAATAGTGTCACTGTCAGTGATTAGAAATCCATATCTCTCAATCTCCTGACGTACCCTACCAGACCTTCTAGGTACTTGTGTAATGGGTTCTTGTTCCACAACTGGTTGTGAACTTGATCCCATTTCAAACTCATCCTCTATAGAAGCTTGTGGCACTTGAATTTCTCCAAGTTCTACTTTACTCCCACTGTCTTTCTTGAGAAGGAACTCCTTTTCCAAGAAAATAGCCTTGCGAGCAACAAATACTTTGTTCTCGGCTTGTGAGTAAAAGTAGTATCCCTTTGTTTCTTTGGGATAACCCACAAACAAGCAGACAGTCGATTTGGACTCTAGTTTGTCAGATGTTAATTTCTTAACATGTGCTTCACAGCCCCAAATCTTGAGAAAAGACATATTGGGTTCTTTCCCAGTCCATACCTCGTATGGTGTCTTCTCAACTGCTTTAGTTGGATTACGGTTCAATAGAAACGCAGCAGTTTCTAATGCATAACCCCAAAAAGAGATAGGAAGATTAGCTTGACTCATCATAGATCGAACCATGTCCAACAGAGTTCGATTTCTCCTTTCGGACACACCATTCCATTGAGGTGTTCCAGGAGGAGTGAGCTGTGAAATAATACCACACTCCTTTAGATGACTGTCAAACTCTTGGCTTAAGTATTCGCCACCTCAATCTGATCGAATGGCTTTTATACTTTTGCCAAGTTGGTTTTCTACTTCATTCTTAAACTCTTTGAATTTCTTAAAAGTTTCAGACTTATACTTCATTAGATAGACATAGCCATATCTACTGAAGTCATCTGTGAATGTCACGAAGTAGCTAAAACCACCTCTAGCATGTGTACTTAAAGGTCCACATACATCGGTATGTATTAGTTCCAATAAGCCATTAGTCCTCTCGCCCTCTTTATTAAAAGGACTCTTTGTCATTTTTCCATGCAAACATGGCTCGCATGTGTCATAAGACTCTAAGTCCAATGACCCAAGTACTCCAGTTTTGTGGAGTCTTGAAATGTGTTTTTCGTTTGCATGTCCTAAACGACAATGCCAGAAGTAAGTAGGGTTTATTTCGTTTGATTTAACCCTCTTTGTATTAATGTTGTATATGGACTCTTTGTTTTGTAAATAAAGGATATAAAGGCCATTTTGCAACATGGCATTGCCATAAGAAATGCCTTGGCGACGAATATAAGCATTGCCATTTTTAATAACAAAATCAAATTCATCATTATCCAAACATGAAACTGAAATAATGTTTCTGCTCATAGCAGGCACATAATAACAATTATTCAAAACAATACAAAGTCCGGAAGGTAAAGTGAGGTGATAGTCGCCTATCTCCATGGCAGCAACTCGTGCTCCATTCCCCACACGGAGGTCCACTTCATTCTTCCCAAGTAACCGCCTATTTCTTAGCCCCTGCAAATTTGAACAAATGTGAGAACCACAACCGGTATCCAATACCCAAGTGGTAGAAATAGAAAGGTTAATTTCAACAACAAAAATACCAGAACTGGACGCCTTGGCTCCATTCTTCTTTTGTTCTTCCTTGAAGAGAGCGCAATTCTTCCTCCAATGCCCTATCTTGTTGCAATGGAAGCAAGTGCTCTCACTCTCTTTGAGTTTTGGCGCCTTGGGCTTGGATTGGGCCTGAGGTGCACTCCCAACTGACTTGGGTTTTCCTTTTCCCTTTCCCTTTCCCTTAGCAGTTCCCTTCTTAATTCCCTTTTGAACCATAAGTACGGGATTGGTCTTTCGAATGTTCTCTTTAGCATTCTTAAGCATCCCATGAAGCTCAGTGACTGACTTGTTCATTGCATGCATGTTATAATTCATCACAAATGGATCATAAGCAGCAGGCAATGATCCTAAGATCAAGTCAGTGGCCAATTCCTTTGGCACTAGTACCTCAAGCTTCTCAAGAGTATCAAGATACCCTTTCATCTTGAGTACATGGGTACTAACAGGAGTACCCTCAGCCATCTTGCAAGAAATTAAGGCTTTTGTTGTCACGAACCTCTCGTGACGAGCTTGCTCTTGGAACATCTCCTTGAGGTGCACCATGATCGCATAAGCCTCTTGGTCCATAAATTGCTTTTGCAAGTCAGGCACCATAGTGGCCAGCATCAGACAGGTCACATCATTGGAGTCGCTCTTCTTGGTCTCAAAAGTTTCCTTTTGAACCGCAGAGGCGTTCCTTCCTGGTTCTTCAGGCAAGGGTGCATCCAAAACATACGACTTCTTCTCTTGCTTAAGAACTATTCTTAAGTTTCGAGACCAGTCTATGAAATTGGTGCCATTCAATTTGTCCTTTTCAAGGACCGATCGCAATGAGAAATTGTTGTTTGAAGATGCCATTTTCAATCTACAATAAAATTTAGCAAGATTAAATGAGGTCTTATTAATGATCCCACAAACCGAATTAATATCCCCTTAAATAATTCGCGTTAGTGATTTAATGTGGGCCAAGATCCACTTTTCACAACAACTTATTAGTCAAGCTGAGCTTGTACACCTAACAAGTTAAGTTACTTAGGTAGAAAAACTCTAATCATGTCTCGTACATGACTCTTGGATCAAATGGGCTAACATCTTAAGATGTTATAGCACAAACCCATTTATTAGTTGCCTAGGTCCGGGCATCCCTTTCCATGTTAAGTCCAACCTACATTCACAACCCATACCTCACAAAAATATGATGGAATATGACATGGTATGAATGTGATGATAGCACAGCGGAAAAACAAAAAATTTTTATCATACATGCCATACAATTCCATGACACGAATCGAAACATGCAATTTTAGAGTTTTAAACTTACAACTTTAGATGCCTTTAAAACTTGATTTTGATGATGACCAGCAACCAAGAAGGATATGTCCACCTTAGATCTTCACCACCAATGCCAAGGAACAGCCTTTACGCCACTCCCTCTATTCTCACACACACACTTGCAAAGATGGCTTAAAATCAAGAGTGCTAGCTCTATGATTGTGTATTCAGCAATGGGAATGATTTGAAGCCACAAGATCTGATCTTGTTCTTCCTTTAGGTTACTGTTTTAGCCCGAGAACACAAGAGAACAAGAAAGATTTCTTTCCCCTTGAGTATTTCGGCCAAGAGAGAAAAATAGCAAAACGGCATCCACTTTTATTCATTTAATTCATTAATATATATCACTTAATTTAGGTCAAGTGTGAGTGCCAAAAATTAAGTGTTAATTTCAGCCTCCATCACTTCCTAATTAAGAGATATATCTTAATTTAAATTCTATTAGAATTTAAATTCAAATGGCATTAGTCATTTAATCAAAACAAACTTACTTATTTAAGGTGATAAGTTGCCGAATTCAACTAGTATTTTAGTTTGAATTTTGGCTACTTTAATTCCCTCTCAAGTATTATATTTTGATTAAATACAAATTAGGATTTAATACTCAATTAACTTAATTATACATAGATAATTAATCAATTGAAATTAAACCTAGCACATGCCAACAAATTTCTCTCGTGACCAACTGTTAACAGATTTGCCTAAAACAGCAAGCTGTTTTAGGCAAAAAGACAGTTCAATATATTTGCTGTTTTAGGCAAAATCGTGGCTTAACAGATTTGCCTAAAACAGCTAGCTATTTTAGGCAAAATTGCACCTTGACAGTTTTGCCTAAAACAGCTAGCTGTTTTAGGCAAAAAAACTGTTTTTACAGATTTGCCTAAAACAGCTAGCTGTTTTAGGCAAAAATCTGTTTACCCATTTTTTGCATTAATTTGACTTTAAATAAAAGTCCAAATTAATTCCTAATACACAATTTAAATATTTTAAGCCCAATGCTTTGTGTGCGATCCTATAGGTCCATTTAATGTTGGCAATGAATTAATAAATTAATTCAAAGGCTATATATATTCTCTAGCAAGATATTATAGCATTCCAAATTAAATGAAAATGCATATGGCATTTAGTGACCTAATGCAATTTTGCATAGTCCCTTACCCATAAATATCAGAATTAATATAAGGCATGGAACCAGTCATCCTTATATATATTAATTCCTTTCTTGATATTCCAGTGACACTGAACTCTCAGATAAATAATGATTACTCATTATTTCATCTCGGTATGGCCATACACTTCTCAGTTCACTGATCAAGTGGCCGATGATATTTTCTCTCATATCGAAAGGGGTAATCCCTTCACTTCTCTCATGCTCTCTAACATGAATCAATGCATACCCAATCATACCCGTACTTGTCACTCTGTTACGAGCACGTTAGGTGTATGTCAAAGTACATAGTAATTCATAAAGAGTTTCATAGAGATTTCAGGTCTAAGAACTCCGATACAAAACTTGCATATGAGAAACACTTATGACTTGTACCATGTAGTGTTCTCATGAGTGGATCTAATCCAGATACCGTGTTCTAAACATGTATCTATGATCTCTAATTGACACTCTTGTCCTTATGATCCGTAAGACAGAACTCAACTTATCAGAGAGAGCATACTAGTCTTAATTCATTTGTTATTCCCATAACAATGACTGACTAGGGATATTTAGAATGAAGTCTCATTTGTTTCAAGGTCTTACAACCATGTGCCTCACACATGATAACTTAAACTGAAACAACATTCTTGGATAGTTCTATCAATTGATATGCACAGGAATACAATAGATAAAACAAATGCCTCATTTTATTAATTTCAAGTGTTTCGTTACAATGCATTGTGGCTAGGGCTTACACTAACAAAATAATCGGGTGCATCTAGGACTCCTAGTCTATGTAACCGATGATCAATGCCTTGACATGTTTTTAATTAGGAAGGCAACTTTGTGACTTACTATTTTAGGGATTCATTTTATTACGACTTACATGGCATACGCTTTGTCATCCATTCATAGCATGCATATATATATAATTTCATAAAGTAAAGTGTGACAAACATGGGCCCAAAAACCTACAACTAAGATTCTATACTATTACATATGAATCATCGAGTTGTGCTTCTCCACTCCGGTGGGCTTCGTCTTGATTTACAAAGTCTTCAAATAAATTCTACACTAAGAAATAAATAAAACTTTTACAATAATTCATAATGGCATGCAGACCATATTTAATTACAAAAACCCAGGGCCCATGAATGCACCATGCATATCCATTCATCACACAAAATAAGCAAATAACTATATGTAACATTCATGGATAAAATAAAGTTCAATTTCAATTAATTTAGCCAAGAACATTAATGGAAATTGTGTACTTCAAATTTTAAGAAAAGACCCTGTGATGGGCCTAGACCGAAGCCCAATGGACTAAATCCACTTATTGAATAAGCTCTTTTAAAACCCAAAACACAAACTAGTTATATTTGTGCTATAAATCAACTCTAGTATAATTTCCAATTTTGCCATTTTGAATATTATGTCATACAGCCCATAAACATTAAAAATGCATATAATATGTACCAACATGAATTAAAACATAAAAATCATGAAGAACATATATCATACACGACATTTATACTAAAACAAACAAACAACAATGAAAATAGTTGTTTAATGCTCATATAATGCCACAAACAATTCACAAATACTTAAAACGATTTTATGAGCCATTTAATAATTTAAATAAGGTCATAAACATTGAGTTAAGGTTCTATTAAGATCTGATCTAAATTTGTGTTTTTCCATTTTAATCAAAACAGAACAAATAATATTGATTAAACATGCAACAAATGCAAACTAGTCATATTTTTAAGTGATTTTAAAATTAATCAATTAAATTGTCATAGACCAGAATTAAAAACGTTTTAATACATGTCTATACCTGTTATTAATCTTTAAAAATCACTTACAAACATGCCAAACATGTTTTTAACATTTAATTTTTGAAAACTAGTTGTTAAACAAACACATATCATGCAAACTAGCACCTAGTTTCAAAATTAAAATGTACCATCAGGTATTTATAATTAAAACCAACCATGAATAGCTCTAAGAACATCTTAGGATAGTATATTAACATGTCATAATAATTATAATACCTAACTAATCATATATAATCTTTTTTACACTAAAACAATGCAAAAAACTCAAAACAAAAAATTTCAGCATTGCGGTTTTATGTAAGAATGATTTTTGAATCAAGATTTAATGAATCCAAAGCACTAAAATAAGCATGGTTAGGCTCTGATACCACTGATGGGATATCACATGGAATATACATGAAGATCATGCAGCGAAAAAATAAAAATATTGATCATTCATGCCACGCAATAGACGACATAGAATCGAAACATGCAATTTTAAAGTTTTAAAACTTACAAGCTTGGATGCTCTTCAAAACTTGATTTTGAAATGGAAAATATACAAGATAAACTTATACACTTCAGATCTGGAACACCAATGCCAAAGGAGCAGTCTTTGCACCACACCACTCTATGCTCACACACAGACTTGCAAAGATAGCTTAAAAACAAGAGTGCTAGCTCTATGATTGTGTATTTGGCAATGGGAATGGTTTGAAGCCACAAGATCTGATCTTGTTCTTCCTTTAGGTTGCTATTGCTGCCCAAGAACACAAGAGAACAAGAAATAGTTCTTTCCCCTTGAGTAATTCGGCCAAGAGAGAAAAAGAGCAAAATGGCTACACCTTTATTCTTTTTAATTCATTAATATATATCACTTATTTTAGGTCAAGTGTGAATGCCGAAATTAAGTAGTAATTTCAGCCTCCATCACTTCCTAATTAAGAGATATATCTTAATTTAAATTCTATTAGAATTTAAATTCAAATGGCATTAGTCATTTAATCAAAACATTCTTATTTAAGGTGATTAGTTGCCGAATTTAACTAGGATTCCTAGCTTGAATTTTGGCTACTTTAATTCCCTCTCAAGTATTATATTTTGATTAAATACAATTTAGGATTTAATACTCAATTAACTTAATTATACATAGATAATTAATTAATTGAAATTAAACTTAGCACATGCCAATAAATTTCTATCGTGACCAACTGTTTGACAATTTTGCCTAAAACAGCCAGGCCAAAAACCTGTTTAACAGTTTTGAAAGATTTGCCTAAAACAGCAAGTTGTTTAAGGCAAAAATCTATTTAACCATTGCATACATTAATTTTACTTTAAATAAAAGCCCAAATTAATTCTCAATACACTATTTAAATATTGTAAGCCTAATGCTTTGTGTGCGATCCTATAGGTCCATTTAATATTGGCAATGAATTAATAAATTAATTCAAATGCTATATATATTCTCTAGCAAGATATTATAGTATTCAAAATTAAATGAAAATGTAAATGGCAATTAGTGACCTAATGCAATTTTGCATAGTCCCTTACCCTTAAATATCAGAATTAATATAAGGCATGGAACCAGTCATCCTTATACATACTAATTCCTTTCTTGATATTCCAGTGACACCAAACTTTCAGATAAATAATGATTTCTCATTATTTTATCTCAGTATGGCCATACACTTCTCAGTTCACTAATCAAGTGGCCGATGATATTTTCTCTCTTATTGAGAGGGGTAATCCCTTCACTTCTCTCATGCTCTCTAACATGAATCAGTGCATACCCAAGCATACCCATACTTGTCACTCTGTTACGATCACATTAGGTGTATGTCAAAGTACACAGTAATTCATAAAGAGTTTCATAGAGATTTTAGGTCTGAGAACACCGATGCAAAACTTGCACATGAGAAACACTTATGACTTATACCATGTAGTGTTCTCATGAATGGATCGAATCCAGATACCATGTTCTAAACATGTATCTATAATCTCTAATTGACACTCTTGCCCTAATGATCCATAAGATAGAACTCAAATTATCAGAGAGAGCATACTAGTCTTAATTCATTTGTTATTCCCATAATAATGACTGACTGGGGATATTTAGAATGAAGTTTCAATTGTTTCAAGGTCTTACAACCATGTGCCTCACACATGATAATTTAAACTGAAATAACATTCTTGGATAGTTCTATTAATTGATATGCACAAGAATATAATAGATAAAATAAATGCCTCATTTATTAACTTAAGTGTTTTATAACAATGCATTGGGGCTAGGGCTTACACTAACAGGACTAACAGTGAGTTGAGCACTAAGATCAGTACAAACAACATCCAAGCCAAGAATGGTCTTCACCAAAATCAGTGGAAATAGGGTCAGCTTATAACGAATGCCTTATATAATGCTAAATAGTTCATAGTCTTTGGTCAAACTATCAAAAATCACAATCAAGTATCAAGCAAAGCTACATAATAGGATAATGCCCATCTGGTATGCTGGAATGTTAGAGAAATCATCCAAGGCTCCGATTAGGATAACCAATGAAAAAGACTTCCCTTAATATACTAGCTCAAGGATGATAGAGGGAAGAATGCCAAAAGCCTATGCTACCTCCCTTGTAACACCCTATATTCAGCCATAAGTCTGTACAAGGTGGGTTGCCATTGATGGCATTTTTTGGCTACTTTGGTTAGTTTGTTTTTTCGTTTTGTTAAGTAATGATCAGTTTCCTAACAAATATTTCGTCGAACAAATTTTTGATTTCCATTTATAGATGCCATAACTCAATCGTTCACTATCATTCTGTTAGTTTTTGTCATGGTTTCATTATTCACATACATGTCATGTAATATATTCATTTCTATTAATCGTACATTTTTGGAGTATTATTTTATGGACCAAACTTCAAGAACCCATTACATAATGAGATTAATTTCTCTACCGATTAAAACATTACATGTACTTATCGTTGTGTTCTTTGTCGGGATGCCTTCAGTGCATGTCCTTATGTGCAGTTAAACAACCATGCACTATGCGATATTATTATCTAACAATGAATGCATTTACGTAATTTTTAGTCGACACTAATATTTTAATTAAATTTTCTATTTTCTTTTGGCATACTACATTACGACGATTTAGTCCAATCTTACTCCCTTATTGTCCCAGTTCATGACTTGATAACTTTAGATACAAAATTTGCACCTTAATCCTTCCATTTCTAACTCGAAGGTAGATTACTATTTAATCCATGGAATTTCTTTTAATTTACGATTTTATGTCTCTTCATTCTTTTTGTATCTTTTGTTTTATTTTGACTTCACAATTTACTCTTTAGTCTTCGATATTTCTTCCTGATGTGGTAAATTATCCTTTTGTCCCTTTATATCTCTTTAAGCTAATTAAATCAATTTGATTCTCTTGATACCCCAAATTTGCTATTTGATCCTTTTTATTCTTATTTTTCTTCCCTATTTCCAATTAATTAACTTTTTTTCTTACTTGAATGTAAATTTACAATTTAGTCCCTAGACTTTCTTTTTTATCATATTTTACCTCATTTAACTCTAATCTTGATTCTTTTTATTTCGTTTATCTTCTATTCCATCTTAAGTGGCCAATTTATATTTTAGTCCCTATGTTATGTGTATCTATGGGATGGCAAATTAATTTTGGTCCCTAAATTTTTATTCATCATGTTTGACCTTGTTTGACTTTCATTGATCTTTGATTTAATCTAGGGGAAATTTTACTTTTTTAGTCCTCCTGTCTGTCTATAAAGTAAAAAATTATATTTTAGTCCTCAAACTTTTTATTATTTATGATTTTTTCCTTTTTGCCTTAATTGCCTCCTTTATTCCTTGTAATCACCTTTTTTATGCCAGAATTATGATTTTGCCTCTAATTTATTGCATAATTACCATGTTACCCTCACTGAACTATTAACTACATTTCTTACATTATTTTTTATTTAATTAACCTTATGGTATCCTACAGGCATGTTTCACTATTTTATCCTCACTTTCTTTACCTAATTACCATTTTGCCCTATTAAAGTTGTTGATCATATTCTTGTCCCTCATTTCGTATTAGGTTATCTCTTTTACGTCAATCTTTATATTGTTACCATTATGTATCTTATTATAAATCCTCATTCATCATGCATTCCTTAACAATATGTATAAAATCATAATAGACATAATAGATGACATCTAAAAATGATGAACATATAGCATTGTCGAATAGTATACTATTCGGCCACACCAATGGCTTACCCATAGCTTGTGTTTTTCTATTCCCTTTTATGATATATATATATTTCCAAGTTCAATTTAGGTTTACATATATATTAATATATGTTAATTTACCTAGATAACTCTATGTTACATTTAAGTACATCATTATATTCACATGATGAATAATATGTCCATGCAAAATTTTAAGCTCAAAATAACCATTTAATACTAATTTAAGCAAGAACTATATAATTTGTGTTTAGTAAGCCGAATAGTATCAAACTATCATGTTGATTAATACAGTACATAATACAGTCAAGACATGGTCATCACTTATGTGTTTGATTCTTTTCTCATTTATTATTTATATCATGTTAAAACATTATTTTATCAAGTCGTTTCAATTTATCTCATTTTTTTCCTTTAAATTATTATAGTTACATAATGTTACATCATTATGAACACATAATAAATCTTATATCTACCTATTATTAACCTCCAATCATCTAATATATATTCATTCATTGTAATATTGCCTATTTTATGCTTGATATGTTAATAATAACCAATTTAATATATCATACCACATGTTACATAATTCACACATGATAAACTCATACTTTCATCATGGTTTTGCATGTATTATTATACCTTACATACTTTGATAATCACTTTATACCTTTGATCATGCTTTCAACTTTGGGGATGTAATAGGTAGTAAAAAAGGGATTTTTGGCACATTAATTGAGAAACTCACTTAAAAGTATTTTCTACTTAATTAATTGAATTTTTTCAAATAAAATGGACCAATGTCTGCTTTTATCCTAAAAATCATACAAAAGGAATTTTGTAAATATATATGAGGGAACTAATGTTCCCAATCTAATGAATAGCCCGATTTATGTATGTTTCTTTATCTTTATTTTTACGTTTGGACTATTTTCTTTTGTAATAATTTAAGGAGGATTATTTTATCTACCTTTTGTGTTTATTTATCTCTTTTCAAGATGATTGATATGTTTATTGACGTCCTTATACTGCATCGTGTGAAAAGGGAGGTAGTGGAATAATCATAAAAACGTAATTACAAGAAACACCTAATTGAGATGCTAAGTAAGAGTGATGCCCCAAGCACCAATCTCTCTTTGGGCATTAAAAGGTTGAGATTCATTTCCCAATGTTCTGTTGGGTGTTGACTCTATAAAACTTGCCTCTTGAGCCCATATTAAACACCTTTATAGGTTGACCATTAACAATAAATTGGGCTTAAACCCCTTTCTACTGTGAAATGGTGAATTTGTGAGCTTTTATGAGCCTCATCTAGTCTCAGGCCCTAAAAATAGGCCTCTAGCGCACATCACAGTAGTTCCACTTCACCCTTTTTCAATTGCCTACTCCTTTAGAGTCTCTACACATTTTTTAAAAATGTGATATTCCCATCCAGTATCTAATACCTAGGAAGTAAAAGTAGATAAATTAATTTCTATAATATAAATACCTAAAGATGTTGTCTCACTACTCTTCTTTTTCTTCTTCTTCTTCTTCTTCTTCTTCTTCTTCTTCTTCCAAATAAGGCTTGCAATTCCTTTTCCGATAATCACGTTCATTGCAATGAAAGCAAACTCCCTCCTTTGGTGCTTTTGTCTTGGATTTAGGTCTAGCTTGTGTATTAGGCTTCCTGCCTTATTTTTTATCTCCTTTCCTTTATTAACCATAAGAATATAACTGGGCCTTTTCTTAATACTTTGCTCAACTATTTTAAGATTTCTCCATATTATTCATATTATAGTTTATGACAAACTAGTCATAACTATCAGGTAATGATTTAAGGATCAAATTCATGGCTAGTTCTAAATTGAGGGGAAATCCAATCCTTTCAAGGTGAACAATATAGCCTTTCATTTTCAGAACATGAGAGCTTTCTAATGCACCTTCATCCATTTTACAAGAATGCAATGCTCTGGTAATCTCATACCCATCTTGCCTTCCTTGTCATTGGAATGTCTATTTGAGATGAGCACTCAACTCATAAGCTTCCATATGCTTTAGATCCTTATAAAGTTTTGTGCACATCGTGGCTAACATAAGACATCCCACATCAACAGAATCATCAGCATGTTTCTTATGTTTTTCCTTGATTTTCCTTAAGGCATCAATAGGTGGGACATCAGGAATATGGTCATTTAGCACATATAGGTTCCTTTCTTAATTGAGAACAATTCTCAAGTTCTTAAACCAGTCAAGGAAGTTGGTGCCATTTTCTTTTAGTTTGTCTTTCTCAAGCACTGATCGCAATGATAATGAGGAAGTGTGATTTGATGTTATTGATCTAAAAATATGCAAAATAACTATTAATATTAGTACGATTTTCATTTTAGGGTATTTCTTAAAACTCTCACTAAAATATTAACCCTTAATATTAATTACAACAATTGTAATGATTTAGTGGGCTAAGATCTATATTTCACTTAATTCTAAGTCAGCTTGGGCGTGATGCTTAAAATCAATTCCTTTAGGTAGATAACTTCTTACCAATTACATCATATGTAACTCTTAGATTCTTTATGGGATTTTGACATCATATGTTTTGGCATGTTATAATCCCATCTAATGCCCTTAGGCCCAAAACCATTTTGATATCTTAATTAAGTCTCACCATTTTTAAACATATAGGTAGCACCATTACCCATATTGTGTTACTATGATAACCTAATGTACTTTTCTTAGGCAAAAGCCATATTTTGGTGATCTTAGTTATGATAGGTGTTATAATTATGGGTGGCATATGACTTAAAATTATCGTAAAGGAATTTTAATTTTAAGTTATAATGTTAATTTGCTTATATATCATGCATCATTCCATACATGGCATCTCATACACATATATAATCATTCATTTCATCAAATAGCGATATAATATGCATAATATATAAAATATGTGATAGCATGGCCAAAAATTGTATGATCTTTATAAGCCAATATAAAGATCAAATGTCAATCCTAGGTGAAATTACATGGAGTTACTTTGCACCTCCATCATTATGGAATTGTATTGATCCCCTTTATGGTCTTCTTGAAGTTCCTTTGTCTTCATTACAATAATGAAATAAACTATTCTACTAAAACTATCAGTAAAATAAAATTATAGTAAAAGAATGACACCAAGTTGTATTTAAAATTACACACCAAGTCATATTTAAAATTACAAACCCATAAATAAAAAAATAAAATAAATACCATCACAAGGGTCTTAATTGGCCATGCTATGCACCATGTAAAGACATCATACATATATTAAATAAAACATGTCATGTCCTATGATGCTCAATAAATTATATTAAATTGATGTATTAAAATTATCAAATAATAACTTTAATCATATATAAGGTGTTATGAACATATAGCACAACGATCCAAAAACTATTTTGTATCCTTGAATATCAAATTTGCTGAATATATCATCAATTATTTAATCATGTTAAACATTCATTTAATAGATACAAAATACCACCAGAATCAATTAAGTATATATTACACATTTAATCACAAGATAATTCATTTAATCATATTACAACAAAATTATCACAAAACAAGATAATCAAATTAATGTCTTAGCTTCTTAGAGTCCTATATTATTGTACTTGAGTGGTTGTGCCTAGCTATTACCTGAATCTTGTAGGAATAGATGTAATGTCTTAGCTTCTTGGAGTCCTATATTATTGCCAAATAAATCTTTTCCACATCGACATCCTTTTCCTCTTATGGGAGAAACTTCTTGCTTAGATTATACACAGTGAACTCTACCCCGACCTCATCTTCTTGGGCTAGTTGGCCCCTAGTGAACTCTGTTCCATTGATAGGTACAAGATTAAAGGCTTTGATGGTTTCATTGGCTATAGAATTGGCAAATGTAATAGATACTCAATGGTGTTGAAGGCTTTTTGGCAGTCATCATTCCACTTAATTGGTTGATCTTTCCTTAAAAAATTAAAAATCGGCTCACATATAGTGGTGAGTTTAGTGATGAACCTGTCGATATACTGAATCCACCTCAAAAACCCCCTGATTTCTTTTTCCTTATTTGGCACTGGCATTTTCCTGATAACCTTCACCTTATCCGAATTCACCTCTATTCCTTATTGACTGACTAGCCCTAGTAGCTTGCCTGACATCACCCCAAACATGAACCTTTTGGGGGTGAGGTGGAGATTATACCTTTCGATGCATTGGAAAAACTTTCTAATGCCTCAAAATGTCCTTTTTGATTGTCTAACTTAATCATTATCTTGTCCATATAAACCTCAACTACCTTATGAATTGCTAAGGATTTTAGTGTCCATCCTCTAGTAGGTAGCCCCGACATTCTTCAAACAAAAGTGCATGACTTTGTATGCATAGGTCCCTCATTCTATAGTAAAGGTTATACTTACCATATCAACTATCTTATTTAGAATTTGATTATATCCTACATACCTATCCATAAAACTTTACATCATACACATTGTTGCACTATCAACTAGCAAATCTATGTGGGGCAAAGGAAAGTCATCTTTCAGATAAGCCTTGTTTAAATCTTAATAATCTACACACATTTGTACCTTTCCATCTTTCTTAGCGACTAGGACAACATTACTAATTACAAGAAAGTCTAGATTATTTAAAATAAATATTTTTGTAGCATTTTTCTTTAGCAATCAAAAAAGATATTTTCATAATAAAAGAAGGGAGATGTGGACTTACCTCCATCGGTCACCTAGCTGCACTGACAAATAGGTTATCCATGGCAAAGTAGTAGTAATAATAATAATGATGATAACAACAATTATAACAACAACAACAACAACAACAACAATAATAATAATAATAATAATAATAATAACAAAGAATAAATTAAAATGACAAGAAATAAAATAAAATCAAATAAATAAAAGAAAGAAAATGAATTTTGAGTGTATGTTAAAGAATGCATGGATGCATATCGAATAACATACGGTTAACTTAATCACTTGCATCAGGTGATGCACAATCGAACACATAGTTCTGTCCATGACTTTTTTCTCCCTTTAAAATAATGTACTTGTTGACAAAAAGGATACAAAAAAGGATAAAAAAAGGACCCGTAAAATGCTAAAAAAATGATTTTTAAATAATTTTTTCCAAAAGAGTTAAAACCACAATAAGTCATGAAAAAAGGGATAATAATGTAACATTCCTATTTATTTCTACCACACAACAAAATGCCTTGTTTACGAGGATTCAAAATAGAAATCTAAACATATATAATGAAATTAGCTAGGAAAATCATAAATAAATCAATAATTAAACTTATGGCATTAAAATGTAAAGTAAACTTTTATACTAATGAAAACCAAATAAAAAGGAGACTTTTGTATTACCTTCAGTGCACGTACTCGAATAGACCATAGAATATTGAATTCCTGGATCTTTTTGGGTTTAAAAAGACCGAAAATGAGCTTTTTATTGAAATGATTTAAGGAATCCTTTAGAAACTTCTAAAATAAAGATTTTTGTTGAAAATTAGCCAACCTCTTATTTTTCCAACCTTTTTAATATTTCTCAGCCAAAACTATATATAATGTTGTTGCACGAGTGTGGAAACCACTATGCATAGGTGTGCAAATTGGTATGCACAAATGTGCAAATCAAGTGCTTCAAACAAATTGGCAATTTGAAGTCGAAAAGTCGGAACTTTTAGGTTGCACAGGCATGCAAAATAAGTAAGTCAGTCAATTTACCACTCTATTCTAGAAAAAGTAGATTCCTAACTTGCATGATTGTGTAAGCTAACAATGTTCACCAAAATCAGCAAAAAGACTAATAATGTAGAATTTCCCAATTTGCGCGGGTGCACAAACCTAAAAATGGCCAAGAAACACCTTTTATCCACCTTTTTGGGAATTTTCTTCATTATTTAACCCTTTTACTCCTTGGGTCATCGAAAAAAAGACTCAAGACATAACAAAACATTTTTAGTAAAGTTTTGTAACATTAAAAGACCCTAAAATCCTCTATCCCTCGTCTTTTAAAAAAGCAGTCTTCCTCATTAGGTAATCTTGACTAAAGACTCCTCAAGACCAAGTGTCTATAATGGGTATCGATATAGCCATGCCACAACCAAAATTACAGAGAGTGTTAATAGCGCTATGAAAGGCGATTGCATGATGCCTATAACCGCTATTGTTGAACATGTCTTCAGTTGGTTGGTCAAATTTTATGATCAAATAAGGGTTTTGTACATGACTAAAATGACTGAAGGATTGTGGTTCACACCATAATGTGTTCAAGTTATAAACAAATGCATTATCAAGGCACAAGGACACATGGTGATTGATTATAATAGTCGGTACAAATTATTCAGAGTAATAACATGTAATGCACCAAAGGATAATACAAAAATTAACACTAACATATTAAGTCTCAATAAGCATGAATATAGGTGTGATAAGTTTCAAAGAATAAAAATGCCATGTTCACATGCAATTGCAACATACAAGCACAAACATCTCGATATGTTCACATTTATTGATTCGTATTATAGCAATATTGAGGCAATAAAATGTTACAAAGGGGATTTCCGATCGATGGCTCATAAAACATATTAGCCCGAGTATTATGGTCCAAAATTTATACCTGATATGGAACTTTAAATAAAAAAAGTTAGCCTAAAATAATACGAATTTACAATGAAATGGATAGGCAAGAACATGGAAATGTTACACACTGCAACAATTGTGAAAATGTCGGGCACAATAAAAGACATGTCCCAGTTGTGCTAGATCACCCAATAAAGCTTCAGATGTTGAATTTTCCATTAGTATAACACCCATCTTATACATTGTGTAATCATATTATATATAATAAAATTTATATGTGTGGAAATAAGTATTTATGAAATTAAATATTTATTTCATTATAACAAATGTTGACATATTAATATTTATTTTATTAATTTATAATATTATTTGATAATATTATTTAATAATATCGTAAAGTATAAATATGCAATCAATAATTAAAATAAAAGTTATATTGAGTTCAATGTTACAATAAAATAAAAAATATACACCAATACATCATAATTAATATCTCCAACTATGCAATGAGCTACTTTGTCCATTCATAGGAGAATCCAAGTTGTATGGGTTTGGATCATGGGATAGTGGCATGACATCATTGTATCCTCCACTATACAATGGTTGATCTGCTAAACCCTCTATAGTGACAAAATTTGGGCAATATAAAAGTTCATTGAAGAAATCATCATGTTGCACAATATGGCCTAATTTTCCATGCATGTTGTATGATGTATAATCTTCTTCTGACACATTGACATCTAGATCAACATTCAATCTAGATGGACTAGCTTCAGAGTTGTAACATCTTTATGGACCAACTGTAGTTTCATTAAATTTTTAATGATCAACTAAAGGCATACTAAATGTACTGGAAGTACCTTCATGAACAAATAGCCATGGCAATGGTTGTTTGACTTGGTGTATCCCAGGATGAATATGAATAGAAGCAATTATCGTCCGACTGTCTCCAGTTCCTCTCCTGCTATGTCTAAACTGATGAAAATCTTCATATAGAGTTAAAAACAATAGTATTTCCATAAGATTAGGAATTGACTGACGAGGATAATCAGTTGACATCCTATCAATTGCACCAAAAGCACCCAAAATGGTTTCTAATATCCTTTTAATATTACCTCTTTCAATTAAAGATGAAGCAATTTTAGTATGATAAATTCATTCAACATCATTGACCTTCATGCAATTAAGTAACATATTTAGAAAACAATAATAATAATTACACAACGTATATTATAAAATTAATTCATACCACTGCCCTTATAGTAGCTTCATATTTGCTTATCTAATGTCTAGTTCCTGATGTATACCACTATGTAACACCCTAAAATTTCATCCATCATGCACAGTGTGTTTTAAAGCATGCACAGTAATCGTAGGATAGCTATTAGAGTGATTGCATTATTGTAATATAGAGGGAACCATAAAAACTCAAAAGTTAAGTGTGCTCACCCCTGAGCAATTAGGGGATGGGTGACCCGTCTGAAAAGTGAAGTTAAATATTTTACGAGTAAATATAAGTTAAATGGAGCCCAATGGTACAATTTAAGGAGAAATTGAGCCTAAATAGGCCCCCGAATTAAGTAGAGAAGTACCTTATCGGTTACTGTAAAAAGGATTAACCATAAGTTTGATCGATCTCTAAAAAATTCTACAGAGCTCCAAAATTTTTTCCAATCACATAGATCCATTAGAAATAATATAAATAAGCTATTTGAAGTGAAAAATAAATTTTCTGACAGTTTCGGAATTTCAGGTTTCGGACCGATTGAATTTACCTCCGGGGCTAAAAGTATGCCGAAATGATGTCATCATGAGTCAAAATTTTATACACATGCTCCTACATATGCTATTACATGCAGGGAAAATTTTCAGGGCATTCTAACTGCAGGATCAAAAATTTATTTTTTGAGGTGCAAAATCGAGATCGGGTCAAAAGAATGGTCAAATCCGAGAATTTGACCACATGGAGACATAGAAGTTGTTATTATAAGGTTAAAATTAGGTGTGAAAAATCTCAGATTTGTTAAATAAGGAAAAGTGCTTGAATTGGTGACAAGTGGCTTAATTTAAGGCCATTAGATTTGATAGTTAGCAAATGAATCTTGGCCCTTCCTTTGTACACTTGAAGACACTTGATAATAGCTCATTAAAATCTGAAAATACCCCTAAAATGTCAGCAACTCCTCCCCCATATGTAGCCAAATCCGAACCTCCCTCTCTCTCTCTCTCTCGTTTCCACCATTTTCACTTAATCGAGCTTTTTCTCTTTGAATCTTAATCCCAAAATTTAACCTCACACCTAAAATTCTTAATCTTTAACCTAGAAAAGGTCTTACATCAAAGGAAGCCAAGAAATCAAAGAAAGAAGGTAAGAGAAAAATAACCTAATTTAATGAATTCATGGATTTTGAGTGGAATTAATTGGGGATTTTTTTATAGTCATTTAGGGAATTATTAGGAGAATCATTTAGCAGCTTTTATTTAATTAAATTCATGGCTGAAACTCATGATTTTCCCTCTCTCAATTTCAGCCTAAAGAGGAACAACAAGACCAAGAAGAGAACAAGGGAGGAAAGGGCAAAGAGAAGGAGAAATAGGTGTCTTTCAAGCTACCTAGAGGTTTATGGATACAAATTACATTTAATTTCATTTATTTTAGTCAATTTAACCTAAATTTTGTATTATGTAACTATGTGAAATTGAGGAGAATGGTGAAATAAATGCATATAACTTGATAAATTGATGAAATAACCTAATAAGAATACAATTAAGTGGAATAAATGACATGGGAATGGTATATACTATAGTGGCCAAATTATGTACCTAAGACAAAGTTAGGAGAACTTGATGATTAATGGTGTCTTAAGCAAGATTTAGGCAATATAATGGATAGAGAAAGTAATGGTAGTGATGGAACATAAAAATAATAAATGTACATAAACCTAAGTGAACATAATGATGGAAGTTAAGGAAACTTAGTAATTATAAGGCAATTTGTATATGTCCATTTGTACAAAATTCCGGCAATAAGTGCAGTACATTTTTTTGCGGCTCTTATTCCATCTAAAAAAATTGAGAAATGGTTAAAATGATGTTACAAATTTTCAATAATAATGCACGATATTGAATAATTTATCATGGCTATAAAATAAATATAAAACTTATTAGAACATTACATGTCTAATTCATGACGATAATCATTAACATCTTTATTATTATTGGTCAAGTCAATGGGGGATCACTACCTGATAGACATCAATTATTTGACAAGTCAATGTATTGCAAGAATAATTATAAATAAACATATCCCAACATAGGTAGCGTTTGTTAAATCGACCCAGATAAGAAGTTTTCAGATAAAACTGGAATACTTTCCGAACCAAGATATGGAATAGTCAAGATAACACTGGAAAGCATTCAGAAAATTTTTTTCAATCGTTTGTTAAATTTTTTGGGATGAATTAAAAATAAAATTTCTTCAATTTTTTAGTTATTTTTTATCTTGAAAGATCATATGCATATCTTGACCCAATGTCAAGATATGCATATCTTGAAATATCAAGATATAGGTAGTTAAAAAAAAAATTTGTGGGACCCATCTTTTTTAACAAACGCTTGGAAAGGTCGGAAAAAATGGAATGATTTTATTTTCTTTCCATTCCAACCTTTCCAAGGTTAACAAACACTACCATGATATATAATAAATAAAATTTACTTATAACCATAAGGCATGCTCTGGTTTAGAACAAAATTGTGGATAAAAGGCTGACGAAATTGAGGCAACCTTTCTTATGCCCACAGTTATATTCATTGATAATAACCTCCAAATCCATTTGCACTTGGACGGATTGCATGACATAGCTCTCTATACAACCATGCCAAGATGGTCGATCCCCGACTATAATTTCCCATTTGGTCTAAATATTCTAATAATGGAAACCACATTAAATGAATATAATTATTGGACTATAAAGGACATAATAATCCACCGATACAACACAAAATCCAAGCATGGATAAAGCATTGTATGTGGTAATCAGAAGCCTCAGGCAGTAAGGAACTGAAAGTCCTTATTAACAAGGTCATTTTAACACCGTGTCCTCTGAAAACCACTTCTAGTTGAACTTGTCCCAAAAGCCTGCCACAAATATCCACCCAATTGTGTTATAAATGTCTTACCATAGTACGGCCTTCAATGGGTAAGCTAGTCAGGATTCCCACATCTTGTAGTGTAATTGTTGTTTCACCAACAGAAAAGGTGAAAAGTATGCATTTCCGGTCTCCACCTCTTCACAAATGTAGTGATCATGTTGACATCGACATTATACATATTTAAGACACTCCATAAAATCCTAATAGTTTTAAGTGTGGTACTATTCTCGAATCTATGTACCTGTAGTGACTGTCAACAATGGCTCGTCGTGCAAACAGTTCATCATGATCAACCTGCAAATAAAAAATTATCAGTTATATGTGTGTGTACATGTATGTTTGTATATAAATGTAAATATATATTTTGATTATAGAGTTGAATTATAATTACAGTATTACTCCAAACTTTATCTACTTGGTGTTTGCCTTGCAACTTAAGCAGATCATCTAAATAGGGTCCCGAATTTATATATTGTTGATTTTAAAACCAATCCATTTTGTAATAACCTAGGTATAAAGATAATAACAAATATTATATATACATTAATAAAAATATTTGCAATAATTAACTATAAATGTAAATTCAAATAATCTCATATAATATAAAATATAATTTGAAGTAAATATCAAATGGTGTTTTGTGTCCTACTGGCAGAAAGACATTTCTCTAAATGCACAAGTGGCGCAAGTTCAAATTCCCCCACCAACCTTTACTTATTTATTTTTCTCTTTAATTTCTTCTTTATTTGTTTATTTATTTTTTAATATTTTTCATTAGTAGATTTTTCATATTTAATTTAATATTTAAATTTTTTTTTTTAATATTCAAATTCCCCCACCAACCTTTACGTATCTCATTTAATAATTTTTTTTTACTATTTTTCGTAAGCTGATGTTGTATCGAATAGATTTTTTCATATTTTATTTAATACTTTTTTAAATATTTTTTCACATTTCATATGAACATAATTATTTTTTTAAATAAATTATAACTAAAATTAGATCCGTCAACAATATTTTATTTTATATAGAAATTGCATCATTAGTTTTTGTCATTTATTTGTTCACATTATAATTCGGGTTTTAGATGATAAAACCACTTACTATAGTGTCGATTTCAGAATAACAGAGAATAGTTTAAAGCAGTCATAGTTTTAATTTTTTTTTTTTTAAATGTGTTTGCATGCTCATAAGTGTTACTGTAAGAATTGTAGCACCACAGCAAACACCCATGAATACTAAAAAATTTCTGTAATTTTTTCTCACCAGTTATAGAAAATTTTCCGTAGTCATGGTTGTATACTGTGGTGCTACAGTTCTCACAATAACACCTATTACTTTGCACGCATATTTAAAAATTTTAAATATTTCGATAGGTCAAAGCTATTCTCTGCCATTGTGAAATCCGCACTGGCAAAGGCGCAAAGCCAGTTTCTGTCATCTGAAACCCATATCATAATTTGAACAAATAATGCAAAATAACTAATTATACAATTTCTATATAAAATGAAATATTGTTGATGGGTTTAATTTTAATTATAATTTATTAAAAAATAGTTATATCCATACGAAATATGAAATGTGAAAAATATTTAAAAAAGTATTAAATGAAATATGAAAAAATCTATTTAATACAATATCTACTTACAAAAAATAAAGAAAAATAGCAAAAAATATTAAATGAAATATGAAAAAACTACTTAAGAAAAATCTATTTGAAAAATATTAAAAAAACTATTAAATTAAATATTAAAAATCTACTTTAAAAATATTTAAAAAATAAAGAAGAAAATAAATAAAATTAAATTAATGCCGGGATTTGAACCCACACCCCTTAATGTCTATGTATTTTGAAAAATATCTTCCTACCGCTAGTACAAAAGGCACCATTTGGCATTTATTTCCAATAATATATATTAAATTAATATTAAAATATGAAATATGTGCAATCTAAAAATAAAGGTATTACCTTGCATTTTTTTTTTTATCTTCTCGTCATAAAATGAACGAACAAAATATACCTGCAAATTATACAATAACACAGTTAAATATTATATCAAAATATTCCAGATTCTTAAATATTTTTCCACTCACTCCACTTTTCTAAATATTATTTTAAAAAATATTATTTCAAAAAAGTCCCAAATTTCTACATTTTCAAATATTAATATTGAATTTTTATAATTTTTGAACTTCTCACATCAATACAAACTTAGATAGAATGGCGAAAATTAAAATACATATCCTGTTAATATCACTTGAAATGAGATATAATAAAATCTAAAAGAAAATTATTATACTTCTTAGCTTAAAAAATTAATATACTTTCAAAAATAAAAGCAAAGAAATATATATATTATATATTTACTATACACATTTGAGACAAGTATATAGCTCTATCTGTAAAGTATACAATAACACAGTTAAATATGATATCAAAATATTAATTTTTTACTTTTTTATAGAAAAAATTTTCTAAACTTTAATTAATTGTATGTGCTCCTAATTTGGATAAGTAATTAACAAAACACCTCCAAATTCATGTATTAATATATATATATATATATATATATATATATATATATATATATATATATATATATATATATATATATATATATATATATATATATATATATATATTAAGATTGAAGTATAGCAGATATAAGAACGAGGAAGAGAGAGGAATGAGAGACTTAAATAACTCGGAAATGTGTGGTAAAAAAACCACAAACGACTGATTTTCCCCTCATATACTACCCAAAATAATATTAAAATAAAAAAAATTTTTGAAACAGGTCAAATCCACGGGTTGAAATGTCACGTCACTGTCGCTGCTGCAAGATTTCGCCACGTGTCCATTGCTGCAGTCATCTGTTCCGATATTGACCAAAATACCCCAAATCCTTAAATATTTTTCCTCACTCCCCTTTGCTAAATATTCTTTAAAAAAAATTATTTCAAAAAATGTCCCTTCATTGTCTCAATTTTTTTTTTCTTTTGTGGCTACTTCAAAATAATTTATTGCATTTCATTTTAGATTTATTATCCTTAGATTGCAATTTGAACATTCGTATTGTTTTCTTTATCTCATACTCTCCCTTTCATGTTTGCTGTCTTTTTTTCTATCTCACGTATATTAAAATAATTATATTTTTTTTTAATTTAACTAAAAATATTTTGAAAAAATTATAATATTTTTTTTATATTTAATAAAAATTGAAAAATATATAAAAAAGAGAGACATTAATAAATATTAATGTATTGTTGTTATCAATAAAAGGGTAAAATTGAAATATACATAATAAAAATTGCTTGATTTTGTAAAATGACATTTTAAGTGGGAATTTTTTTTTTTAAGTAACAATTGACTTGAAATGCAAGAAATAATATTAGTAAATGAAAGTTTGAAAAAAAAAAATTCCTTCCGTTATATTTTAAAATATATACCATTAAAATTTTTTATGGTTAAAGCTAACTTCTCACTATATTAAATTAGCAGTATATGATAAATAAAATAGATATATAAAGTTTTTTTTCTCAATTTTTTAAAATAATATTTAAAGTGAAATAAAATAAATAAAAAATGACAACTTAAACTGAAATAGGATTAGTATTTTACCATCAAAACTTGCAACTGTAGATGAAGTTAATTTTAAAGAATAAAAAAAAATGTCTGCATGGTTGAAGTAATTAGAATGGCAAGACATAGAGGCCATAACAAGTTATATTTAAAGAGTGTACCTAAATTCATCAACCTATATTTCAACCGGGTACCCAAATTCATCATTCATCAATACTTGTCCAATTAAATTGTCATTTCTTACATAAATTATCAATATTAAAATAATCCATAATTTCGCTAATTTTTTTTTTAAAATTTAAATTGAATATATTAAAACATCTTTTCTTAATTTAGACTACTACAGTTAAATGTAAAGAAAAAGAAAATATTAATTAAACGATTAAATGTTTTATTGACATTATGTAAAGAACAAAATTAAAAAATTTGCATTTAAATGCCATCTTAAATTGCAATTGGATGACTGCAGATCAATAAAAAATCATGAATTAAATCATATAATCTTATGATATGTTACTCCAATCTATAAACAATTGTGAAGCAAATCACAGCAACCTAATATATAAGCAGCAATCAATTATTATATATTAACAGTTTTGGAATAAATTCGATCAAGTAACAATCCAACAGTAAAACTGCCACTCTATCAGGAACAAGGGAAAAAAAATAGTAAACCTATGACGCTAAGGTGGTGATAATCGACGAAATCATAAAGCTCATAAGATTATTAATCAATCAGAGACTTCCATAATCGACGAAATCATAAAGCTCATAAGATTATTAATCAATAAGAGACATCCAAAACAATACAAAATCCATAGATTGATTAAATATTAATTGCAGATACTTTCAATCTGTGACGTTGACGACTGAAATAATTACCTCCGAAATTCTGTACCTAATAAGATGTTATTGTATTCTGCATGCTTATTAGTTTGATGAGACAATTGGGTCCTTGTGAAAACTATACCCATTAGCGACACCCAGTTGTTCAATGGCAAAATTCATCAGTAAACACGAGCTTTAGGAGGGAATGACTCAACCTCATCATCTAATGGGTTCATGTGTACCGGCCTGTAATCAAGTCGGACCTTTTCCTTCTCCCAATACCTGCAAAATCAAATTGACAAAAACTATGTTCATCAAGTTTGATAGCACACGAAATCAATCACGATTCCCACATACTCTAATGGCTACATAAAAATGAATTTTGTGGCCCACGCTTAATTTAGCAGCTAAATTAACCCCAATTAATCACCCTAAAACTACTAAAAACCTATTGACCACAGCCTAATTGTATCTAGGTTTCTCACCCCCCAACAACAGTTCTGAAATCCCCCGTCTGAGGGATAGAAGGTGATTAAAAAGTGTAAGAGCTCACGGGATCGTCTTCAAGAAAAATATTAACTAATTCTCCAACTGCTAAAAATTTGTAAAATTCTGAAAAAGTGATTGGAAAGAGAACCTGTACCCACGACATCCTACACAACTTTAAAACAGATTTTACTAACTCGCAGTGGCTTTGACATGCTAGGCGTTCAAGAAAATCTTTACAACAATATATTTAGTCTACTGAACTATAAACAATCTTACTGTTTTGTGAACAAATTCAGTTCTTTTACTTTTATCAGTATAAATCCCAAGTATGACCCCAATAGATCAATATAAACAAGTTGGATAAAATTGTGAAGAGACCTGAATTTCATTCATAGGCCTTAAAATTTAACGCCAAAAATCCTTGCACCCATTAGAGAAACAAACATTGTTCCAGAAAGATAACTACAAACTTAACCTAATCCAATTCCATGCTATAAGAGATACCATTTTGCTTGTTTCAAAGTCCAAAATACTGCAACAGTAGGCTATGTCCTAGATTCAATTCTATGTAATTCCAGTGCAATGGAAATAAAAACTTACCCCAACGTGTGCTTCATCCAATTCTCATCATCTCTTTTCTGCAGATTGAAAAAGCAACTTAATGTATTACAAGAAAACTGGGAGAGAAATACCGATAACTGAAATAAACCCAGACTTACAGTAAAGTCTTCACGCGCATGTGCTCCTCTGCTCTCTTTCCGGGCCTCAGCAGAATGCATTGTGATACAGGCATTTATTAAGAGGTTTTCCAATTCTATGGTCTCTATCAAATCAGAGTTCCTGTCAACATATGCCAGGAGGTAAGCTCACAAAATAGACCAATCAAAAATATCATTTGATCATTGACCTCCTTGATTACCTACCATATCAAACTTCGATCTTCTATCTTCACATCATGAAAGCTTTCCCATGCCTTGTCAATCAGCTGACAACCTGCAGGGGCAACAGAGCAGGAAGATGCAGCCCATTCAGAGAAAGATGCTAATACTAACCAAACTGATTAATGATTGGAAAAGTATATAGTCAAGCAAACAAAAGAAAAAAAAAAAAAAGAAAAAAAAAAAAGAGGTTCCATACAAACTCGAGATTGGACTGTGAACACAGGCCTTAATGCAACTACAGAAGGAAAGAGGAGAGAAGAGGACAGAAATAAGCAGCACAAAAGGGGTACCTTCTTCCAATATATCTTGCACGCGGAACACAGCAGCATTATTTTGCATCACTCTCTGCATATTTAACCTAATTTTTGAAGTTGGAATTGATCCATTTGAATTCCTTATTTTGTCTAGCCATGCAATTGTCCTCTCTCCAGCGTCCTTCTCCAAAGGCCTCTGTTTCTCTCCTGAAATGTTGGAAACAAAGCTGTAAATTCTGTCCTTTCATTTTAGATAGTAGGATATTAGAGTGTCTTAGTTCATTAGGTTTAACCTGGTCTTTGGATCTCTGCCACTCTATTTGCACAGGCTCGACCAAAAACAACAATGTCAAGCAGAGAATTTGCGCCAAGTCGATTGGCACCGTGAACTGATGCACAGGCTGCCTCTCCAGCAGCCATTAGTCCAGGAACTACAGCATCAGGATCATTACCTTTAATGGTAACTACCTGAAGAACGAATAAACACAAATTAAGAAGCATGATCTTGAAAACAAGATAATGCTAGGTACGTTATAATTATGGGAATGATGGAATTAAAATTTATAAAATTGACAGAATCAACATTGCATCATTTCATTTCAGGGAAGGGAAAACACGTTACTCATCTAAAGTGTTCTCGCACAAACACAATCTTGTAAACATAATATTCACCATAAAGCATCCACAATTTCCACTACACTCATGTCTCAAACTCTTATAGGAGCAACAAGCCAATTTTGGTCATAAATGTTAATTCCGGTACTAAAGATTAACATATATGTAGCTAACCTCCCCATGGTAATTTGTGGGAATTCCGCCCATATTATAATGCACTGTAGGTAGGACAGGGATAGGTTCTTTTGTAACATCTACACCAGCAAAGATGGCAGCAGTTTCAGAAATACCAGGAAGCCTCTCTTTCAGTACATCTGGAGGTAAGTGATTCAAGTGTAGATAGATGTGATCCTTCAAAGGACCTATCGGAAAGAAAAAAAAAAATCAGCCTTCCTTTAAATGTAAAAACCAATATCGATGAAAGAATTGGGAATTGTTAGCTCCAAAAAACAAGTGTAAACAAATTTTATCAGCACATTGTTTAACACCAGACAGGTATTGTGCAAATTATTTAGAAAAGAGCATAAACTAACAGTGTGAACATTTCTTGCCACAGAAACATCATTAATGAAAAAAAGAAAATATAGCTTTCTGATAGAACTAAAACCAGGAAGTTGTCTCTGCTGTTTGACATGGAGATACATTATTCAAGACTGAAAACTGAACATCATGATGCTTCAGGCAATAGGAAGGACAATTGTATATTCATATCTCGTTACTAAATAAAGACTTTGAATAATACCTAATCATTTGAAAATATCTAATCATTTGAAAGAATAATACCTACACCACGCCCCTCCCGAATCTCCATGGTCATAGATCTTGAAACAACATCTCTTGATGCAAGATCCTTTGCTGTAGGAGCATACCTTTCCATGAATCGCTCGCCTTCACTATTTCTCAGAATTCCACCTTCGCCCCGAGATCCTAAGAGATGCAGAAAAGATAAGGATGATTTTCAACATATGGTAAGCCAACGTCATAATCAACTGATTGGGTAAAGCAAAAAAGATTGCAGAAAAGAAGTGCATGGCATCCACCTTCAGTAATTAGGCAGCCAGCACCATATATGCCTGTGGGATGGAATTGAACAAACTCCAGATCCTGCAGAAAGAATGCACAACAGGGAAAGGTAAATTTCTGAGAACTCCTACATAAACTCACTTTTAAGACCAAGAAAACTACAAACCTGCACAGGAAGCCCAGCCCGTGCAACCATAGCATTGCCATCTCCCGTGCATGTATGAGCTGAGGTTGCTGAGAAGTATGCTCTACCATAACCCTAGAGAAAATAAAGTTCTTGTTAGGCTGATGCAAAGGGAAAATCTCTTCATATAATTGAATTCGGATTTTATTTTTTTTTTCACAAAAAAGTTCAGTTCTGAGTCTAATACCCCAGTAGCCAGGATCGTTGAAGCAGCACAGAACCGATGTAATGTTCCATCCTCCATATTCAGTGCAATTACTCCTTGGCAAACACCTAAAAATCAGATGCTAATTATCAGTAAATTTTCTGCACATTAATCTCCAAGTAAATAAATAGCAACAATAATGTTTTCTTCAAGGGAATGCCCAAACTAAACCAAAGAACTATGGAAATATGTTACTATTGGAACCAAAAAAAAGAAAACATTGTAAGAAACACTGAAATTCATTCAGCTAGGCACACCTCCACAGAAGATAAAATAAGAACATGAATATGTATGATTGGCATAATGTGAGATGAGTCCAAGAAATTTATAATAATGAACATTAAAGAGGCATCCGGTGTCCATGGATTAAACCAAGGACTATCATCCAATAAGCTGACCACCAGCTTTAGCTCAACTAAACCTTAATCCCCAACTAGTTGAGGTCACCTAGATAGATTCTCTCCATTTCACCCAGTTTAAGACCTCCTCTTGCAAATGACTTGGAGCCATTAAATCCTTTTTTCACCACATTTCCCCTCATAAAGTTGGGCTGCCTACTTGATTTTTCATCTCCGGCAGCATCAACAGGCTTTAGCTTGTCATAACAGTGAATGGACCACAATGCATGCATCCAATAATCTCAATCTCTATTCACAACCTTGTTTCATTTGTGCCACACCACCTAGTGAGACAGCATCTCTGATTCTAGGGCATATTGCACGCCAATTTCAAGATGAAGAGAGGTTGAAGTCTCTCGGAAAGCAAAACAGTCCACAATATCAACATTAAATTCTAGCCTTCCCATAGTCGGAAAAAAAGAAAGAAAAAAATAACACACTCAACTGCAAAGAACATAAAATCCATCAGGTCTCACTTTTGGTCCCATTTCTCTACTTGTGTTTCAGAGTTGTTTCTGATGCCAGCTTCCAGAGCTTAGGTATGTATACAAGTGCAGTTTATGAGACCTGCACTCCTTTCAAGGTAACCCCGCCTCTAGTTATCCTTTTTCCATTAAATTAACAATGCAAACATAATGTTTAAGTCCTACTTAACTTGAAACTCTCAGACTTGGTCATTGCATTTTTCCAAATATTCATAACAATGTTGAAATTCAAACCTATTTGTGCAACCATGAACTTTGAGATTTGTATGCACACACTTATGTGTGCATGAGTGGACCCTCTGTGTCCCCAACATTAAATCTGCTGCAGAGATCAATTACTGAGAACACAGGCTTTCCCCTAGTTCCTCCCAACTCCTACAATAATGGCTTTAAAAATACATTTAGTTTGTGGGGTTTAAACTATTATATGCATCTATATATCTTTGTGATGGTCAAATCAGAACCTTTAGGGCATAGAATATAAAAAAAAAAAAAAGAGAGATTCAGAACTATCGAGATTTATACATCTGGTTCTTTAATAGTCTCACATCATGCAATATTACTCATAGTACTACAAAGCATATATTAACATACCTTCACTGTTCATTATCAGGTCCAATGCAAAATATTCCACAAAAAATTGTGTATTATGTCTCATAGCTTGGCCATAGAGAGTATGCAGAAGTGCATGGCCAGTTCGGTCAGCAGCACATGCGCAACGATATGCTTGTCCACCTAAAGCAAATATATCATTGAGAACCCCATGACAGAGAGCAAACAAATCATGCAACTAAGAGACTGACAGTCCAGTTTTCTAGCTAGTTTCACCTTTCCCAAAATCTAGACTCTGACCACCAAATGCACGCTGATAAATCCGTCCATCTTCTGTTCGAGAAAATGGTAAGCCGTAGTTCTCAAGTTCAATGACTGCCTTTGGTGCCTCCCTGCACATGTATTGAATGGCATCCTGATCACCTGCGGAAATATGTTTGAGCATCAATCTACAGTCATGAAGCATTCAAGGAAAAAAGAAAATGTTGTACAATAAAGCAACATCATAATTTAAATTGTGAAGTCCACAGCCTATTAGAAAAAGATCCCTTGCTTGAAAATACAAGGACGTTGCTCTATTGCACATAGACTGCATTCAGTAAATACATGAGAAAACAAGTTAAGGCCCTTGCTCTACTCTGCCAGCTACCAATATATCTTAAAATTAGAAAAGTGAAAAGATAAAAAATAAAAAATAAAATAAAATAAAAAGAGAAAAGAAAAAGTTAAAATAAGTAGAATTTCAACAAACCATCTGACTCAAAAGCAAAAAATTGCTTTAAGGTCACATCTCAGGTTCCCATTATTCCAATCTGTAAGTAACAAAGTTCGTTAGCAAGCTTGAAAAAGTTGACTTACCTAACCAGTCACTTCCCTTGACAGTGTCATACATGTGCCATCTCCAATCATCTTCTGTCATATTTCCCAAAGCAGCATTGATACCACCCTGCAATATTTGCCCTAACATTATCAGCTAGGTGTGAGACCAAAGCAGCACCAAATGTGTAGAATTTGTATCGAGGCACTTATTTGGGGCAATGACGGTTAAACATGCTATAGTCATCTAATTAAGAAAAAAGAAAACATATAAAACGAAGGGAGCAGGTACCTAATGCATGATCTACCAATTAAACATAAAGGAAACAAACCAAATATCATCTAAAAACTAACTGCAATTAAAAAAAAAAAAAACCCACCTTGGACCGACCATATGCAACGATAACATTAATGATGAAGGAGTTTGTAATGAAATTCCATAAGAAGTTGAGAATAAGAATGTCTTCATGAAACCAAAATGCAGAACCAACATCCGTCTATACTTGTGAATAAATTACTAATAATCCAAGTTTCTACCTGAGCCGCAACAGTGTGTGAACGGGTCGGGAAAAGCTTGGTGATGCAAGCTGTATTGAATCCATGCTCAGAGAGTCCTATGGCAGCCCTCAAACCCGCACCACCTGCTCCTACCACTACTGCATCATATGTATGATCCACAACGGTGTATGAGGATCCGCCCAGCTTCTGCTATATGATCATTACAAAATCAGTACCAATTATAACTTCTTAACCAAACATTGCACAATAAAACAAACATAATTCAACCTGCTAAAAGTGCTTCCACAATAAAAGACGAATAATTGCTATATCAAATATAGATTTCACAGAAAATGTACAGTTCTAATTTCTAAAACAACAAAATTCATAATTAAATTAGGATATGTAAAGTTCTAACATTTGGTTTTATCATGTTTACCTTAAAGGCAACCAATAAAAATACATATAAACAATAAAATCAACAGATTCCTATCTTTTCCTCATTTTCTCAGCCCAAACAGAGAACAAGCAGAAAAAAGAAAAGAAAAGAGACAAGAAATGAAATAAACAAACATATCAGCTCGATAAATGGAAAAACAAACAAACAGCGATTAAAAACCCTAAAGATTCCTTTCAAGAATAAAAGAAAAAAAAAAAGCGAGAGGAAATGAGAAAGACAAACCGATTCAGTAGACAAAAATCTGGAAATGTGAGATCTAAGATAGTCATTAGGGATCGATTTCTTTGAAGAAGGAGAAGAAGAAGGTAGGCGAAGGCCACGAGCCACGCACCGCCACATCTCTTTGTATCAAAAACCACTGCGTTTGTTAATGGAAAAAGCAGAGATTGCCTTTACTAATATGAAGACCCCCCTCCAAAAATTCTTAAGGAACCTCAGCTAGCCATTTCTGAAATGCTGATGCATGTGATTCGCCAAGCAGTTAGCCATCGCCCTCGGCACTGCAATATATTTACGGAAAGGCCACTTACCATTGTTTTTTCTTGGGAGTTGAAAAATCTATCAAATTGCTAAAGGAACCAGAAGTTTTGTGAAATCTACACTTTCATCCCTCTCTTTTTTACAAGTTCTTCTCGTCAACAGAAAAAAAAAAATATATATATATATATATAGTAATTAATCACTGATAAAATGTCAATATGCCTCCAAAAAAAAAAGGCCTTCGCTTGTATTTCAGACTATAATTAGCATGACTAAGTAATATGTATATTGTTTTAAATAAAAAAAATTTAAATTTCCTTAAATAAATTTTGGATTCAATTACGTACTGTATATGAAAAAACATACGTCCAAAAGGCCTCTGCTCTTCCAAGGGCAAGAGCACATAAAAAAAACATAGGGGTTTTTACAAATATATATATATATATACAGTAAAAATATTAAAAATAACAAAAAAACAACATTTTTCTAATTTTTTCATTAATATATTTTTTAAAATTTTTAATATCAATTATGCAACTTATATTTTCAAAAAATATAACTTTTTACTTTCTTATTAACTTTTTTAATTTCTCACTTTACTAATTTTTCACTCTTCTCTCTTCCGAAAACCTCCACTTTCAAGCTCCCGGTAACTGGCTACTCTTCGTCTCCTTTGATTTGAAAACCACACGCGATTAAATATAATCTACGTCTACGTCCGTGAAGATTTTAAAATTTGCTCAACAGATTTTTCTATCTAACCTCTCTACTAACATCCAAAAGATTGCTCTTTATATTGGGCCTGTGCTCTTCTAAAGGCAAGAGCTCATATTGCTCTCTCTAACTCCCTTTTTTAAAAAAGAAAGTATTTTATGCAGTACTTGATTAAGATTAGTCAGCCTAATTAGATTTCGATACTAGAAGTTTCATGCAAAAAAAACAAAAATCTAATTTTACACTATTTACCTATTTTTTTATACAAAGAAAAATTATTATCTTATTGTGAAAAAAAAATTAACATGCTCATAATTTTTTATTTAATTTACTAAAAAAAATATCTTATTAATTATTATCTTATTATCTATATTTTAAATGTATGCACGAAAATATTAAAAAAATCAAATCAACTTCTAAATTTATAAAGTGTGATATGCAGATAAAAAATTTTGATTAATAAGTATTGAATAGATAAAGGGTGATATGAAGATGAAATAAAAAATAATATAAGCAAAAAATTGATAATTCTTAACACATTTTTAAGGGACTAAAATATCTTATTAGATTAGTAAAATGTAGTGATAAAAATTATATTTGCATGTGTTAGAAAATTTTACATATATATATATATATATATATATGTATATATATATATGAAAGAAACCTCACATACTTTCTCTTATATTGTTTTTCATATTTGTTGGAGTACCATTAAAAAGAATTTTAGCCTGAGCGCACTTATACACAATATTGGATTAAATATTTCTGATCAGATGGTATATACATACATTAAATTATGTTCTTTTTAGTTTACACGATTTATATTAAAAATAATAATAAATTCTAAGTTTTTGCATTCTTTTCCTATTTCCTATTAATATATAAATATATGGTAAAAGTTTTTTAATTTTGTATTTGAAACGTTATACCAAATCGATATTTGATAAAGTGGAATCATTAATTGATTCATTGGGTATTTTGCTTTTGGAATTTTGGTGCCCACCAACACACGCTATGGCTATTATAGCCCCAATATGATTTTGATGAAAACTATGGCCACGTTGTATGTAAGCCCACCACTAAATACCAAAAACACAGAGTTCAATTTGTATTTCTCAAGTAAACGCTTGTGGCTGCTGCTTATATTAAAAAGCAATTTTACACTGATGGGTACATATAGACCGAGCAAGTGGGTCTGATCGGACCAATATAGATTGGGTTAAAATGAATTATATCATAAATAAATAAAATTCTAAATATATCATAAATGAGTTGGATCACAAGTGAATTAAGCAGGCCATAAATCGACACTTTTTTTTTCAAATTAATAATAAATTGTTCATCATAATTTAAAATTCAAATTTATAAATACTACATCTAAACATTTAAAATACTGGAATGTCAAAAATCCAAAATGACCAAGTTCGAAAACACTTTAGCATACAAAAAATTTTATATTGTGATTAAAGCAAATAATTTATAAAAAAATAATTCTCCCCAAATGGATTAAAAGGATTATAACTCGATCCTTTTTTTTTAAATCAAACAATAAATTGTTGTCATAATTTAAAATTCAAACTTTTAAATACTAAATCTAAACACTTAAAATATTGGAATGTTAAAAATCCAACATGACCAATTTTGAAAACACTTCAACATACAATAAAACTTCACATTGTGATTAAAGCAAATGATTTGTAAAAGATAATTCCCCTCACTAAAGCAACGATAAAAAATCATTCAACCACTCAATATAATTGATTTGTTCATCATTAGGCCATTTCATGTTAGATACAATTCCAAACTACTATTGGCAGCAATAAAAACTGTTGGAAATCATGTATCATAAACACGAAATCAGATATAACATAACATATCATTGAAGAGGGAAATTATATTTACCTTTTATAGCACATAATCCTTTGAGAAGCAGAAGCAAGGATCTTGTTATGCATCACTGACTAGACTTTTACCCATGAATAATTGATGCGGGATAAGAGCACGTGTTGCGACCTCAACAAGTATACTGAATCGACAAGTAATATAGTGGGATAATTTTCAAACCCACAAATATCAAACCCTAGAAAACTAAGTGCATGCACAAAAACTTGATTGATTGGAGTTATGTGTTTAAAGAATTACCCAATTGTTACGTATATATGTTGTATATAACAATATTTTTAACAATTAACATAAAAGATAAATTAAACACAAATAATAATTAAACAAAGGCAATAAAAACAGAGTAT